>CM024723.1:11972307-12299496 GCA_014182545.1 Eucalyptus globulus
GTTTGAACTGAAGGATGGTTGAAAAGAGCACCATCCATTTAAAAGAATAGGATAGTGAAGTTTTAACCAAGAAATTAAGTGGAAATTATAAATCCAATTCCAGCCACTTTAGCAGAGCAACTTTCAGAACTGAATTGATATATCCCATTATTTCGCCCTCTTATAGGAGACGGAGATCACGATTTTTCTGGAAAAGAGAGGGCTAAAATTCCGTGAGTTTTAGGGCATAAACAGAGGAAGTCTTCTGCAGAATTAAAAGGCGGGGACACGCACTCACGGGGGATTACCGCATAAAAAGAGAGCGTAGAGAAAAGGAGGGGAGCACGGTACTGAGGGATACATGTTTAACCAGAAGATACTGGCTGCATCATTCACGTCGTCATCATTATGGATCTATCTTGTTAAAATGTATGTATGAGTTGTATTAGAGAGAAGTCCCACATCGGAGAATTGGTCTGGTATAGAGTGGTTAATATATCATAATTGGCCCATAACTCATTGATTTAAGTTTTGAAGGAAAGTACATTGAAGAATTGGTATGATGTGGGGATGTTAGCGTACTCTAGTCGACTCATAACAATTCAAATTTGGGCTTTTTCTTGGTAATCTCTCCTGCTGAAGTATCTTTGCTGCGCACTCCCAACATATTGTCTCAAGCCACTATGAGCGTGCATGTTTATGTTCTTTTTTTCTGTTCATGAACAGATTTTCTGTTTTTTTGTTCATGGGAACAAAAAAAGAACAGAAATGCGTTTGTTTGCGTTTTTGTTCAAAATATGTTTTTTTATTCCAGGAACAAAATTAGAACATAAATAAGAAACAAAAAAAGTTATTTTTTTTGTTCTAGAAACACTTTTGAAGAATAAATTTTCTCTCTCATCTCTTTTCTTCTCTTTTTTTTCTTCTTCTTTTTTCTTTGGCTTGTCGCTGGTCCCTGGCGAGGCCGAGCGTCACCAGCCCTTGGCGAGGCTTGGCCTCCCCTTGGCTAGGTGAGCTTGAGCTCGCCCAGATCCGGCGAGGCCGAGTTCGCCCAGCCACTAGCAAGGCTTGGCCTCGCCGGCGCGGGACGAGGCTCGACGAGCTCGGGCTCACCTAGATCCGGTGAGGCCGAGCCTCGCCGGTGGCTGAGTGACTTGCCCTTGCCCGTTCTCGCCCAGCCAAGGCGAGGCCAAGCCTCACCAGCGCGGGGCGAGGCTCGGCGAGCTCGGGCTCGCCCAACCAAGGTGAGGCCAAGCCTCACCGGGGGTCGGCAAGCCTCATGGTGGCTAGGCGAGGCCGCCAGCCCTCGTCGGCCGGTCGCCGGCCATGGCCGAGGCCGGTGACTGGCCAAAAGAAGAAAAAAAGAAAAAAGAAAGAAAAAAAAAGGAAAAAAAATTCAAAAATTAAAAGAAATAAAAAAAGAATATAAATTTACCAAATGTGTTTCTATTCATTTTTTATTCCCGGAAAAAGTTTACCAAACGCGTCTTTCTGGTAAAAAATTGTTCCCTGGAACAAAAATAGTTTTTTCTATTTCTGTTCCTCGGAACAATTTTTGAACAGAAAAATAAACAAACGCGCCCTTATGTTGCCTGGCTGTTCTTGATTTTGATAGCCCAGACAGACAACAGTTCCTTAGCGACAAGGCATTGTTGATTTGTTCCCTCTTAATCCTCAGCGATAATGCAATTTGTCCAGGTGTGGATAGTTAGGCTCTATTGATTTGGCAGAAAATAAAATCACTTAGGCACTGCATCACATATGAGCATATCTCTATTTATTTTGCAGAAAATGAAACCATTTAGGCTCTAAATCACATGCAAGGCATATCTAGAAAATTTATGAATACTTAAGTATACAAACCTGGACAACACGTATGGAAAATTGCAGCCAAGGAAGTGGTTGCCTGAATAACCGCGCAGGGGAATCAACAGTCTCGAAGTGGTCGATGCCTCCAAGAGGATGGCAGCCATTCGTTGTCTTGATCAAATTCAAATTGACCGACGCAGCTTTGCTGTGAGGATAAGGACTAAGAGGGAACAGATCGGCGTAGGTGACGACGATGCCTTGTCGCCGAGGAACTGCTTTATGGGCTGTCAAACTCGGGAACAGCCCAGGCAACGTAGTGGCTTGAGATAGATCAATCTAACCGCGTGTATCCCTAATCTTTTAGAGTGTTTTACTTGATCAAAGATGAATGATTTGAAAATTATATATATTTTTAAAAATGATCATTTATATCAATTACAAAAATGAGTAACAAAAAGAATGATTCTATTTTTTACGTAAATATTTGTATATGAATTTTTGTCGATGATGAAAATATATTTCATTAACTAATTATTTCAAGGGATAAAAGCGATTATTTTTAGAAAAAATATTTTCCAAATTGTTTAATTTCCGTGAAACAAACGGAGTCCTATTGTGGTGAGCATAGTCCTTAATTTATGCCCTGAAATTTAAGGATGAGCATGGTCCTGATCCAGCCTAAGAAGTGAGCTAGTCGGTTCTCAGTTTCCAAAATAGAAACCAGAAATAACTAGTCTGTGATTCTTAATTTTGCAAAAGGAACTAGACCGGACCAATATGCCTTAATTTTCCTTTTTTTTTGGTGTAATTTTTCTTCTTCCAATTTTCTAAACTAGAGCCGTGTAAGTGTGTATCGTTGTTTTTTTCTTCTTTTGTTTTTATTGGGTGTTTTCACTTATCATTTTATAATGCAATTTTTCTGAGGGAGAAGGTTGGATATTCACTAGCTTACACTAAATTTGGCAGAAGAATAGCTCAAGTGCCAAAACTTGGCACGGAGGGACACTTAAGTGCCATAACTTCAGAAAGATACACTTAAGTGCCAATTTCGGAGTAAAGTGGAACATTTAAGTGCCACTCCGACTAAAATCCAGCCAAATTGTCGACGTGGCAATTTTCCGGCGAGTTGGGTGCAAAACAGCGTCGTTTTGCTCGCTGACGTGGCGACAAATTGCAAAAAAGACGTCGTTTTATGTTTGATGTGTAAATAATTAATATAAAAATTAATTAAATTAAATTTAAACTTAATTTTATTCAAAATATTCTAAAAAATTAAAAAATTAATATTAAAAAACCTAAAAATTAAAAAAACTTAAAATTTAAAAAATTAAAAATTAAAAACCTAAAATTAAAAAACCGAAAATTAAAAAAAAAAGAGGCAGAGTTGAAGGGGGGTGGCTGAGGGCTGAGCCCTCGCCGCTGCTACCTCCCTACCACCGCCGGGAAGGGTCGGCAAAGGAGGGGGGAGGGTCGGTCAGGGTCACCGGCCTCCGGCCAACCGGCAGCGAGGGCCGCCAACCCTTGCCGGATCACGGCGAGGGCCACGACCCTCACTGCAGATCTGGGCGAGGGCTTGCGAGTCCTTGCCGCCTCCCCGCTGTTATTGGGAAGGGCCAGCGATGGTGGGGGGAGCATCGGCTAGGGTCGTTAGGCCCTGGCCAGGGGTCGGTGATGCTGTCCGACTGGCAGCGAGGGCCCACGAGCCCTCGCCCAGATTTGGGGCAAGAGTCGCGGTCATATTTACAATGTTAGTATACTCAGCACTTCGGAACGAAGCAAATCAAAAACCGTGTATAAAATAGACATCCTTATTAAAGAAGGCACTACAAGGGCACTTCAAGGCTAGCATCGTGAGTGCTTGCAAAGCAGAAGGAAGAGAACTACATAAGATATCTAGGAAATGCTACAAAACATTCAATGAGGTAAAACTGACATGGCTAAGAAGCTCATTCAAACTGCAAACCTAGAACATTTGAAAGGCCATGAATGATATGCAACCAAGCCTCTATAAAATGTAGCGTTCAATAGGAAAGCCATGGCTACAAATGTGAGACTTTGCTCCAAGGATTGGAAGCACGTAGAAATTGCTTTTATGAACATGCTATGGATGGACAACAAAACCGAATGATTAGCTTAGCTGAGCAAAACATACCTCACCTCCGTGATTTAGTTCCTATCAAACTGGTTAAAACACATTAATAACTTCCACAATGCCAAGTTAGGAAGGTAAAGAACCCACGCATGCACATGAGCTATATGCCCATTGCATACACTCTTAAGACGTTTGGTGGACCAGTGAACCTTCCTGTTTGTCGTGATTCCGATCTGACTACATCAGTAGTCAAACGCACACCAACAGATTAGTAAAAATAATTATATGATACAACCTCTTGGTTGTAGTGATTCATGTAGGAACCAAAACATAACCTCCAAGTTCTCGGTTTGTTCCTATTTGTAATGCCTAGCATGGCAATCATAAAAATGTAGACTGCATTCCCACCAAATGCCACAATTGTGGACACCGTTAAGGAGAAACCAATCCATGAATAGTGAAACTGCCATACCATTCCACTTGAACCAGGTACCAAATTTGAAGGATATATATTACTAAAGCACTCTAGACGATCTATTTCCATCACGCACTTGAAAAACCACAACCAGAGATGTTCAATCAAATCCACTAAAACAACAGATGGTCTGTTAACTAACATATGAAACTAATCACACATTAAGCATCATATTACTTACTTCCACATAGAATGGGGCATAAGGACGAGAGAGAAGTGTGTAGAAGCTTGTTTAAGAGGAGTTCTCTAATCATTTTTTTTTCTCTATAGTTGTAGTGGACCTTAGCACTTGTGGATATATGTTAAAACCAGTCAGAGAGAGACAGCTCAATGATCGCCAAGTTGAACTAAAAGGGCAGAAAATTCACCCCATTGATCCAATTCTTGTAGATGAAGATGTGTTGGGTCCTAAACCATTACAAAATCAATCTTAAGATCACATGAGTCAAAACTAAGCCAAAAAATGATTTTTGAACAATTTGGATACAAATTTTACCTAAAATAGTTTCAACGTTTGGTTCATTGAGAAGATTCACATAATCATGAGATATTTGACGCTATATCATTTTATATAGATAATAAGTCAATTTATAGTAAGGTGTTTTAATTCAAAATAAAATAAAACTATTTTAATTCAAAATAAAATAAAAACATGTATCAGCAATGATTGAAAACATCGATTCTTTCTTGATTGCAAATCAAATTTCGAGAATAGCTATGGTGACTTATCTCATTCGAATGATCAATTGTGTTAAAATCAATGAAATTCCTTATACCCTCATCCTAGCCAATTGTATACATTAATTCAACTAGTATACGCTATGAAATAAATTTTCAAATAATTCTACATAATTCCTTGGAAACCCCATACCGTGCGATCCAAATTCACAGGAGAGTTAATGTGCATCAAGCGATCAAGGATTGTTTTCTTCTACAAGAAAGTTTATGTGCATTAGTTTAGCAAAGTACTATTAATCTGATAGTAAATATATGATAAAATTATGTCACGTTAACTAGAATTATCAGTGAAAAAGTTCTTAAACTTTAAAGTATATAGTTTAATACAGATAATAATAACAATGTATCTTGAATGCAAAATAGATAAATCTACCTTTGTAAATGCTTTTCGTTTGTGTTTCTCAATTGGATTATTGAATCGATTTTCTCTTGGACAACCAATCTTTCATTGGATTGGATCCTTTATTTGAATGTTTTGAGTGTCATTCTGATAGAAATTGTTCAGGTGCTCTTCAGCCTGATCAAGGCCTGCAATCTGAATCTTTTTATTTGCTTCCTTCAATACTTGCACAACAAATTTAAATCGCTCTCTAGATTTTCAACCTTCTTGTATGATCTAGATAGTATAATTATATAAGCGATCATACCATTCGTTTGGTTTGTCAAATTTGACACCGTTAGATATGGAGTTCAAAAGGTATGAACGCTTGAAATCCTTTTTCCATCAAGACAATATGTAATTGTCCAGTATGTCATTTACTCCAATGTGATAAAGAACACATAGTGCATGTCTAAAAAGATAATCCTTGAAAGCAAACATCCCACGAATGCCCTCAACTTCAGTGCCCGTGCTACAATACAAAACCTCAAATTTGACAATTTTGGAATTACCATTATCATGATTACTTTGACGCTCTTTTACTCCGAAAGTTGGTGTTGCTCCATTTGTGTGAACTTGAGTAACGTTAAAGCTTGCTGCATCATCTCAACTTCAACTTGAAACTTTTTAAAGATGCTATGAGTACACATGGAGGAGAGTTGCTTCTCATAATAAAACTTTGTTTTCAACTAAGGTTCTGATTGTCTAGAAATCAAAATCATTAGGACCTTCTTTTTGATACTTGTCCTTGAGTGCAAGCTCATATTTAGAGACAAAATCACTCAAACGTGTCCATAAAAAGCATACTCTCACTTCTTTGAGTAGTTGGCATGCTTGCAAAAAAGGTATTTTTCAAATATATTGGCATTCCTGCTCCCCATACAATGTTTGAAGCTAGTCATTATCATGGAAACAATGTGCATCAATCAACTCCTTCCAAGCAATCTCAAAATCACTCACATATAGGGAGTCATAAACTGCTCTTTCTTTCACTAACTTTATACCCTTATATTGAAGATGATCCCCCAAATTTTTGCATTATATGCCATAAACAAAAGCGATGACAAGCAAATGGAAATACTTTAGAAATTGCATTATGCATTGCTTTACATTGGTCAGTAATAATAGCTTGAGGGGCATTCCTTAACATGCATTCAAGCCAAGCCTTAAACAATCAAATGAAAGAGTTTGTTGTCTCACCTGCAAGCAAACCACATCTGAACGAAACTGATTGACAATGATGGTTGACACCAACAAATGGAGCAAAAGGCATGTCATATTTATTTGTCAAACAAGTGGTATCAAATGTGACTACATCTCCAGAATATCTATACGTGTCTCTCGATCGTGCATCCACCCAAAAAACATTACGTAGTCTCTACTTATCATTCAAGTCAAGCACATAATAAACATTGGAATTTTTCAACTGCATGGTTGAAAAATAATTGAAAAGTGCTTGCCCGTCTCCTTCTTGCAATTTCAACCTTTTGTCTTTGTAACATGATTCCTAACATCTTTTTCTTCAAAATTTAAGTCCTCATGTCATCTTTCTTCAACAACCAGTGCTTGAAACAATTTATTTGTTCTAATCCTCGCATCACAGTCCAACTCAATTTTTCTTTTTTATTAGTAGGATTCTCACTAATTCTTTTTTTGGAAAAGATTAAAAAAAAAGTGAAGGATGTCAACCGGTTGACATTCTCACCAATTCTTCTTCTTTTTTTTGAAAAAGATCAAAATAAATAAATAAATAAATGAGGGAAACCTTCAATTGTTGTCCCTTGGAAATGTGTGGTCACCAGCTGACCGTTGGAGGACGGTCAGCTGAGACTTATCCCTTATGAAATGAGGCAACAATCACAAAAATGCAATGCACAGTACACTGTTTATGGAAACTGATCTTGCCAAGTTGTAGAATTCAAAACTCTCTAGTTTTCTTCCTTTTCTATCTGTGCTTCTGATTGACTATGAGTTATGGCATAATAAAGAATTAATTCCAAAAGTTTCTTGAGAAGCTGCGGAAAGGATCTCTCCAACTCGATGCTTCTCAAGGCTCCGCCTGACAGTAAAACTAGAAAACCAAAACAATAACATCTTCTTATTGTGGAAATGGTGCCAGGGATTTAGGGAGCATTACTTCATTTGTCATGTTCACCTCATAGTTTTCAAATATAAAGAGACCTCCTCTTTGCACCTAAGATAGAGATATTATGATGACATACAACTGTACAAAAATGCAACTAATTTAATCTAAGCATGCAATTCGGTGAAATTGTGAACATTCCAAAGGCTACTCTATACGTGCATGAGTTCAATCAAACATCAGCATGGCTTCAGCGATTTATTAAATGAGATAAGCGCAGATTGACATGTAGCTCCAAAATTATGGCACCCTAAGATTCAATTTCACTTTCTGCATGGTCATATTAGTATATAAAAAAAATAGCAATATGGACTAGTCACATAGCTACATGAAAACAATTTAATTGAAATATGAAGAACGAAAAAGTGTCGTAACAATTTGCCTTGTTCTGGTCACGAATCAGGCTAGGTTCAGTTCTGACTTGTCTAATAATGGCCATGATATGAAGGAAGTTCTTAGGCTCTACGTGCAAAAACTAATCAATAAAAGAAAAGGGTTCGATCTCCAAAGACTGCAAAACATGAGTTAGACTTTAATTTTATTTTATTTTTGGTCGAAAGTTAGACTTTAAGTTAATGATGATTTGAAAGATTTAAACAATAATTTATCTAGAACGAGCGACTGATCTGAAGATATCAACTAGAATAAGACACGAGAAGGCTCCGAATCCTTCTCAAATCGATGGCGCGGGTCCCTTTCCCTCTCGATGTATCTTTTCTCCCTCGGCTTTTCTCGGATTCCCTTTCTATTTCGGTGTCTGCATAAGGCCGACCGCGTCTCCCTGAGTGAAGAGGCTGATTAGTCTATACATGCCAGGATCTCTGCCTTCATTTCCTCGAAATGGACGAGAGATCTTTTGAATCCCTTGCACGCGAAGCTGAATGGTGCTTCTTGCAATTGCCTACAAGTACGTTCCGCATATCGTAAATAATTAATGGAAAATCAGGATAGTCCGCTAAACACAGTTTTTTTTTTTTTTTTTTTTTTTTTTTTTTTTTTGTGCTTCGAGAAAACGTGAAGTCCTCATTCCTTTTTTCTCTTTTTGCCAGAGATCCCTGGCTCTCCCTTCGATTTCAGTCAAACCTCTTAATCATTCTTCCCCTTTGTCAATTGCATGAAACTTACCCCTTTCCTTTGTCAATTTCAGCATCCCCACGTTTCACAAGTGCCATGATTCGAACTCTGCTTAAGCAAGGAGTCATGCCCAAGTATGGTATGATTCCCTGCCATTGTGATTCCACATTAATCCGTACCATGATGACTTAAAATTCTTGCTTGAAATTTTGAGTTTATTCTTACAACTATTGTTGGCAAAAAAAGAAGAAGAAAACAACTTCAAATTTTCCTTATAAACCAAGTTTTTCTTTTATTTAAAAGGATGATTTGAGGGGTTCTCCGCCAAATGTGTGAAGATTGGAGAGGCGGCACATGAAAAGTCAAAACTTATTTTCCGATATAGTCAACATTAATTAGATTATAAGGGTTCTAAGTTAGTCCAAGTCTAATGTGTTAATAACACCATCAAAATTTAATAAAGATAGAATATATATGACATGACCATTTTATGTTTTATTTATTTTTAATTTAAATTCTTTTGTTCTTTTGAAATAAAAAATTCTAACGATAGAAGTTTCCAATTGATTATAGCATTAGAAGAAGAATATCAAGCAATGTCTAATTTATGACATGAAGGAAATCTCTATATGGTGGGACAATTATCAAAAAAGTCTTAAACTTATTGCAATTATGTCAATTCAATTCTAAACTTTTTTTTGGCAAATTTAATCCTAACTTTTTGTATTTATGTCAATTTAGTATCTCCGAGATATTTTGGTTGGTGAACGCTAACATGGCATTGCTAGTGTTGATGTGAACTCTCTTAAACAATATTTTTAATATTTTTCTTTTATATTTTTCTTTTCTTAAATTTCCCCCCTTTCCCTTAGGGCTACGACGACCTTGCTCACCCAGACCAGGTGAGGGTCAGGATGCCCTTGCTCAATTCTAGTGAGGGACCCTTGTTGGCCAAGTGAAATGGAAATTAAAGAAAAGAAAAAATGATAAAATATTAAAAAATTATTTAACTATTATTTACAAAAGTATACGTCACCGCTGGCAATGTCACGTTAGCATTGGCTGACCAAAATTGGTTGGATGGACTAAACTAGTATAAAGGCAAAAAGATTTGAGACTGAATTGACTAAAAAATATTTATAATTGAATTGACACAATTGCAATAGGTTTATAACTTTTTTGATAAATTTCCCCTATATAATAACTGGAGAAACTAATTGGCTAAGCAGCGAATCAAAAGGCAAGGCTTGCGAAAAGGCACACAAGTGAAAACTAATATAGGAATTTAATGATGCTTGTTCCTTACATAGGGAATTATATGCAGATATCATTCGAAACTCTTACTCTATACTTTCGTTTCCTATAATATTATTTTTAAAGTTATTATTTCTAAGAAACTAGCCATGCATTATTAACGCAATCCCATGATTGAACCATTGATGAAAATGTTGCGATTAAGGGCGAGCAATTGAACAAAATATAGACGGAAGAAGAAAAATATATCGGACACTAGATTTACGTGGTTCAGTCGTAAAAACCTACGTCCACAGGGAGAGCAGCAGCGAATTTCACCATAGATCAAGCGATACAGGGAGATTACACACTCAAGTCACTCAAACACTCTCTCAGTGTTTCCCAAACCCCAATTACACCCAATACACCAATCTTACTTGGATGTAAATCATGAATAAGCTTTGCCGCATGAGAAACACAAACACCCGCTATCAAGCACCCAGCGCCTACGGATGTCTCTCACAAACAGAGAACACCCACGACACTCAGAGTAAACGACGCTTCAATATGTGGCTTCGCTCAACGATCGTGTGCGGCTTCGTAGGGCGTGCGGCAGCAACTCACCGAAAAGAAGAAACCCTAAAAAATTGAAGACCTGCAAATATATTTTCCTTTTATACACGATGCCCACCTCCTTGCTTCACGTACAGAAGGAAATCTTCATGTAGGTGTGTGCCCAAGGTCAAACTTTTGACCTTGGGCCCCACCACCTTCGTCTTCAACGTGCAGAGGCATGAAATCGCGTCGGTTTGGGCCCCACGAAGCTTCGGCTTATTCGGCCTCCTTTGTAACGAAACAGAAAACTTTGCTACATATATATAATTTTATTTCCCCTTTTGTGCAACTCCTTCGCGAGTCCACCAAATTTCGTGTTTTAGCAAACACTCAAACTCGAGTCATATTTAACAATCTCCACCTTGGCTCGAGGTTTGAGCCAAATTACAATCGCTTCGCAAAAATTCAAATTCTACTGCTACTTTCCCATAGCCTTCGATGGGCTCAACCGCCACAGATATTATCCAAGTCTAAGCCTCGCTTGAACTTCGCCATAACTGAGGACCTCATCAGAATACCAACCCCACATGCACCTTTAGCTGCTCCGTAAGGATTTTCTGACACAACCTCCTCAATCGCAAACAAAGTAAAGCCATTGATGCATCCATATCTATCAGGAGATCGAATACGTACCTTGTAAATTTTAGCAGTTACATCAACTGTTGGCTCTATAGGCTCCACCTCACTATGAGCACCATCTGTGTCAATTACTTTGCTAGTACTCGTACTCGCCACCTCAGGAGTTTCTGGTCACAACTCCACCCCAAGCTGAACACCGTTCAGATCCGTATTAACACTGCTATAATCACTCCTAGCCAGAACTATCGGAGACTTGTCAAGGGTAACTTCTCTACTGTCAACAGGTGAATTTATATCTGGGCACCATAACTGATCGCCCCACTCACCTTGTGCATAGCCATGGAATATGCACCTTGCCCTCCCATTGAGCTTACCATCTGTTACTCGAAAATAACACGGGCAACCAAACATTCTAAGAATAGAATAATCAGCAACGTTACCTGACCACACTTCTTCAGGAGTTCGCCATTCAATAGCAGTTGATGGGGATCTATTCACTAGGTAGCTTACTGTACTTAGCACATCAACTAGGATTCTCTTAGCAATACCAGCACTAGAGATAATTTTTCAAGCCGTCTCTAGTAATATTCTGCTCATCAATTCTGCAAATTGTTGTGATTTATTGGCACTGGTGCAGTATTTCACTATGCTATCTTTCATGCAGAATTTATTTGGCAGCTCCGAGCAAAACTTCATGCTATTGTCAGCCTGCACATGCTTGATCGACTTACCAGTCTCCGTCTCGATCAAAGCTCTTGATTGCGAGATCTTGACACTAGCATTAAACTTGTGCCTTGGCACAAACACCCAGATGTTCTTCGAGCAGTCACAAGACTCTCGAACAGATGCATCCGACGTCTCTGCAGCGAAATTTATCACTGTCTCACCTTGAAGTTTATACAGGCCATTGTGCTTAATTCCTTTCATTATCACCAGGGCACCTCGAACAACCTTTAGAACTCCACCTTTTGAAGAATACCTGTAACCAGCTGAATCTAGGGCACCCAAGGAAATTAAGTTCTTTTTCAATTCTAGAACATGCCTCACTCCAGTCAATGTCCTCACAATACCATCATGCATTCTGATTTTAACATCACCAACACCCACAACATCGCACTTAACGTTGTTCCCTAACTGGACTTTACCACTACCCGTGCATTGATAAGTGATAAACCAATTTCTATTTGGTGTGACATGAAAAGAACAACCAGAATCCATAATCCATGCATCAAACGATGAATAATTAGTGATAGACAAGACATAATCAGCATTATCTGCTACAGCTGCAACATTATCTGCAGAATCAACTATAATTCCCTTACCCTTCTCATTCTTCAGCTTAAGGCAATCCCTTCTAAGATGCCCCTTCTTGCCACAGCTCCAACATACAACATTAATAGTCCTAGATTGACTATGTCTGTTCATATTAGTACTACTGTTACCCACACGTGTTACATATCTTCCTCTATTTTCACCTACTAGAGCAATAGATACATATTCGCCAAATTCTCTTCTATGAATGTCCTCGCTCAGAATCAAATCTCGAAGCCCATCAAACGTCAAACTTGTTGACCTAGATGAATTACTAACAGCAGTAACGGTAATATTCCAACTATCAGACAATGAGGATAATAGAATCAAAGCACGTACCTCATCTTCAAAATCAATCTCAACTGAACTCAATTGACTAACAATCACATTGAATTCATTGATATGATCTGCAACTAATGCACCTTCTTTCATCTTCAAGTTAAACAGACGTCGCATCAAATAGACCTTGTTGATCGCAGAGAGCTTCTCGTATATATCCGACAGGGCTTGCATCAAATCAGCAGTGGTCTTCTCCTTCAGGATGTTAAACGCGACGTTACGAGCCAACGTTAGTTGAATAACACCCATAACTCGTCTATCCAGCAAATCCCAATCAGTTTGCTTTATCGTCTCTAGTTTCTCTCTAAATAAACGCAAGTACATATTCATCTAATAAAGATAATCTTCAATCTGCATCTCAATCTGCATCTTCCAGAAACTAAAATCCTTCCCATCAAATCTATTGATTTTCACTTTTACTTCTTCGGTCGCCATCGATTCGCTTCAACTCAGCCAAACCTAGCTCTGATACCACTTGTGATTAAGGGCGAGCAATCGAACAAAATATAGATGGAAGAAGAAAAATAAATCGGACACTAGATTTACGTGGTTCAATTGTAAAGACTTATGTCCATGGGGAGAGCAGCAGGGAATTTCACTATAGATCAAGCGATACAGGGAGATTACACACTCAAGTCACTCAAACACTCTCTTGGTGTTTCCCAAACCCCAATTACACCCAATACACCAATCTTCATTGGATGTAAATCACGAATAAGCTTTGCCGCACGAGAAACACGAACACCTGCTATCAAGCACCCAGCGCCTACGGATGTCTCTCACAAATAGAGAACACCCACGGCACTCAGAGTAAACGACGGTTCAATATGTGGCTTCGCTCAACGATCGTGTGCGGCTTCGTAGGGCGTGCGGCAACAACTCACCGAAAAGAAGAAACCCTAAAAATTGAAGACCTGCAAATATATTTTCCTTTTATACACGATGCCCACCTCCTTGCTTCACGTACAGAAGGAAATCTTCATGTAGGTGTGTGCCCAAGGTCAAACTTTTGACCTTGGGCCCCACCACCTTCGTCTTCAACGTGCAGAGGCATGAAATCGTGTCGGTTTGGGCCCCACGAAGCTTCGGCTTATTCGGCCTCCTTTTGTCGCGACCTAAATTTTCAGGGCAATCCTAAAGTTTAGGTTAATGGATTACTAAGTCTGAAGACTTGGCGCGGACCCTCCCAAATCCTACCAATCGCGACTTGATAGAAATTAATCTAAATTTAATATGCAATTCTATTCAATTTGGAGCCACCACTAATCAATTAGGGTTGATTAGAAACCCAAATAAAGTATGGGAGAATACTTTATTTTTACGAACCAGAGATTCAATAAGTCCGGGGACATGATTACGCTAGATTAGTCTAACGCCCTTTCGGTACCTTTTATTTTAATTTCAAAAAATATTTAGCAGACGATGTTAATTAATTTTAACCTAAACTACTAACATGCAAATGGTGGTCATGCGGGTGCACAATCAATAAAATAACATTCAATGAAAAATGCTGATAAAAATGCATGCCCTAAACATGATTTCTAAATGACAAGACACTTAAATTTTCTTTTTTCTTTTTAAAAAAAAATTTAATTATATGCAATCTTAATCTAAATTTAATATGCATGGATTTATTTTAATGACATGCGAGATGCAATTCGTATGGTATGACTTAAACTTATCACTATATGTATGCAATCTAATTTATATAATCCTAAATATGCATGTGCTACGTGATATGTGATGAATGACATGGTAAATCTATATACATGTTCTTTTTATGATTTTTTTAATGATTTTTTATACATATATGCAATCTACACTAAACAATGATGACATAGAATGAGATTAATTATGAAGTAACTTATTAGCTAACTAAACGGCTTTTGTGTTTTCTTTCTTTCTTTTTTTTTTAAATGACAATAATTCTTATTAAAGAAAGCGACATAATGATGCAATGTTAATCTTAGGCCTTTTATTAAAAAAAAAAAAAACTACATGATGGGAATATTAAAACATTAATCTATGACCCACTAACTAGAGTGCAACATGTGGTGTGATTTATATGACCTAAATAAAAATTTTTATTCTCTTTTTTGTTTTATTAAAGAAAAATTAACCTAATCTTATATGAATGTAAAAAAATAAGATGCATTGCTTTAAACAAGAAATGTTTATGGACCTAAGTACTTAAATTCAAGATATGACACATGATATGATATGTGATGTGCAAATCACACACCAAAATATGTCCTATTAAAAAAATTCATCAATATAAATCAATGACATTATTGCAATGAAGCAAAGCAATTCATGAATTTGTCATAAAAAAGTTGAAATAATCAAAAATCTAACCCGATGTCTCGCGGCTCAATATTTTTGATTATCATGAATATGACAAATTTTCCAATTGGATAATAAATCAAAACAAACAAGTTAGAATAAAAATAATAAGTAAATAATAAAAAAAACTATGAAACCAAATACCTAAAAATTTACCTAGTCTAACTCACGGTGGACTTGAAGAAATGGCGAGGAAGCAGTAATGGCTGAACTGCGATGGTGGCTCGCGAAGGGTGATGGGTCTTGGTGACCAAAGCTGGGGTGGTTGTCGGAGCTCCAGCAAGAGTGGAACTCAACCAGACCAGCAGCGAAATAGGGGAGGCAGCAGGTGGTGGTGCCACAACAGCGGGCACAGAGTGGCTGCAGAATCGTCGCACGAAGGAGGAGGCGTCGGACACCGGGTGGTCACGGACGGAGGTGATGCAGGGGCGTCAGGCATCGGGCGGAGGCGGAGCAGCGCGGGCTACTGGTGCGATCGTCGGGCAGAGGCCGAGCAGGGGCGTCGTTGCCGATGCAGTGGGTTGCTCGGAAACACAGCGTCGACAGAAGTGACGGGAGACGCGGCGACGGAACTTATAGGTGAGGCGGTGGTGCTGGGGCTCCTGGTTCCGGGTGGATCGCGGATAGGGCAAGGAGAGCTGAGACGTCGCTGGTCGGCACATCGGTGGTTTCGTCGGACTGGTGGAACGGCTCTTTAGTAGCTAGCACGGCGAAGAAACTCCGGCGCGGGCTGTGCGGGGCGAAGTGGATGGCGGTGGTCGTCGGGACTCGCGAGCAGAGACCGGTGGCTACGTCGGCACAGGGAAGGCGTCGCGAGGGGGTTTCACCGGCGGCGAGCTGAGATGGTTGGCGTCGGCAGCAGGGAGTTGTAGCGGAAGCTTCACGAGCGGCCGTGACTGGCGCAAGGCGTGTTGGTGGAGATCTCGGACCGGCGGCGATGTGGGGTGCCGGAGCGGCAGCGATGTGGGGCTTCGCGGATGGCGGTGGTCGCGGTCGTGGAAGCAACAACGGCGTGGGGCTTCGCGGAGGAGGAATCCACGAGGAAGATGAACAATGTGTCCTATTTTTTTTTTTGTTCACTTTTTCTCTCCTGACATTCTCTCTCATCTGTCTCTCTCACTTTCTGCAGAAGCAAAAGCTTTTGCTTCTTTTGTTGTTGACTTTTCTTCTTCACTTTTCTGCTTTTCTCTTTTGTTTTCTCAAAGACATGAACAGAAAAGCAAAGGAAAACCTTTCTTCTCTTTTTCTCTTCAATTTGCTATTTTTTGGACGAACAATGAAGAGAAGCTCCCCCCTTTCTTAAGGCTTTGTACTCTTTATTTATAGAAAAAGACTTGAGTTTTTTTTTTTGCAGATAAAGATCTTCCGATATATTTGCACATCCTCACTCAACTTCTCAACAACAAAGTGGCTCCAAAACATTTGGCTGTTGAGTTTTTGAATTCAAATTTTCAATTTTTTTTTTAAATTTCCCTCTAATCAAAGATTATTTTCTATTTCTATTTTTTTAAATTAGGTGTCAACAGTTGCCCCTCTTTGAAGGGAAGCTCGTAGAGGTTTCCTTCTAAGATAAATGACACCTAAATTTAGACCATGCAGAATGAATGCAAAATGAATATGAAATGCATATGCAAATGTTAATTGTAATGACTTTTTTTTTTAAGAAATGGACTCAAATAAATGAAAGGTCATGCAATAAGGAATGCCATGTAAATGCAATGATTTGGTCAAGAACATATATTTCTATGTGTCCATGCTTAATGAAATGCAAATGCAAAGAAGAACACATACCTATCATACTTATCTGGAGATTCAGAAAAGTATTATTAGGTGTGAAATGATTCCTATGAGACCTGAGCAACATCTGGAAATCTCTTTAGATAATTGAAAGGCTCAAAGTCTTTAGAGATCTGGAACTCTCATCAGATCCTAAGCAATTGGAAATCTCATCAGATGTTTGAAAAAACAAATACTTGGAAGTCACATCAAGTATTTAAAGATTCAAATATCTGGAATTCATGCTGGACATTTGAAAACATTTACTAAACATCTGGAAATCACATCAGACGTTTAGAATGACAAACACTTGGTATCACATCAAGCGTTTAAGGGTTCAAATATTTGGGGTTCACACTAAACATTTGAAAATATTTTACTAAACATTTGGAAGTCACATCAGACATTTGGAAAGACAAACACTTGGAAGTCACATCATGCATTTAAGGGTTCAAATATATGGAGTTCACACTAGACATTTGAAAAATATTTTACTAAACATCTGGAAATCACATCAGATGTTTGAAAAGACAAACACTTGGAAGTCACATCAAGCGTTTACAAGTTCAAACATCTGGAACTCAAACTAGACATTTGAAAACATTTTATAAATGGGTACTTGGAATTCTCATCAAGCACCAAGATGACTGAACAAACTCAGGGTTTCAAAGACAATTTTTTGGTCTTTGAGGAAAAATTCAATGAAGGTCCATGCATGATGGCTTTATCAAGCTTCTACTGGAAAAATTATCACAATGACAATTTTTAGTTATAGTGTGAATCTCTTGAACATGCTAAATGAGACGCTTTTGGTGTGAAAAGGCTTTTCCACTCGCTCTCATTTAGGAGGGGTTATTTGTCCCGACCATTGATGCGGGAATATATCACTCAATCTTATTATCATCTTGTCGACAAGAGTTCGAATTTTCTTACAATCAGTACGACCTTACCAATCTGAGAGGTCTTTGACAAGGATTGTAATGTGGATTTGGTCAATGGCTTAGCAAAAGGGACTCTTTGAGTCAAAGCAATTGAAAGAAAAATTCTGTAATCATCTTCTGGTTTACAAGTCAAGAACCCTGCAAAATGAGAAAGAAATAATCTTGCTCGCACTTCTTCGAGCAATGCTCAAAACATGCGAATTCCTATGTTAATTCAAATGCCCTAATCTGAAGAGACTTTGTAAGGGACGTAACATAGGCCGAGTTCATGGGTTGAGAAACAAAAGGATTGTTAGGCTCAAAGATGTGTGTAATGGGTAAGAGATGGTGATCATCTTGACATTACCACCAGTTTTCTTCGCCACGGATTATCCTCTTGACAGATTTCATTATTGGCTCAAGAGTTTATCACTGATGCCAATGATTATTCAACTGGAGATCTTTTCTCAACATTTTTTCTTTTAAAATCATTTTCTTTGATGATGGGCATCGATCAGGCACACCGCTTTTTTATATGCCCCCACTTCATCAATTATTTCTCTCTTCTTTTCATGGGCATTGGCCTTGCTTTTACCAAGCACACTGCTTTTTCATGCCCCTTAGTTCTATTTTGATTTCAGTTCTTGCGCACAATGTGTGTGTCAATGACACTCGAACCTTCAAGGGTCTTCATCTGTCTCTTGCCTTGCCCCAGTGTGGGGGATGATCACCAACTAGGTTTAAAGAAATGAAATTGCAGGCTCAAGTGGGCTATGCAAAGGATATAAGTGTGTAGGATAGTGAAAGAAACGCTCTTCATCATCCTAAGGCACTTAAATTACCACATGAATTCAATGTAATAGCATGACTTGAAGATTGATGCAAGCGAGAACAAGAAAATTTCCATCCATTTCACTCTCCTTCAATGTCAACTTACCTCCATTTGCCCCAATGTGGGGTGGTTCTTGACAGGGGTAGTATGAAAGAAGTTCTTCAAGTATTTAGGCTCAAAGAAGGGTTAAACAAGGGTTCATTGTAGAGAAATGAACTGCCCCTCGTCATTTTAGTTGTCGTAGTTCATGCAAGAAAACTCTTCATCTTGAAACAAAATGTTTCCATACTCACCTCACAATGTATAGGCAGTGGACTGTGTATAGGATTAGGCTTGCCTTTCACACCTCATTTAGCATGCTCAAGTAACTCGACATCTTTCACTGAATTATCCATTTTGACAAATTTCAAGTAGAATTGACGAATTGCACATCATGTGAAAACATTCTGAAATGATAAAAAGGCAATGCTCTATCAAATCATAAAGTCAAAGCTGTTAAGTGTCTGTGTCTTGCCTCTCTTTTCAAGAGAGCTCATAGAGGTTCCTTAAATGTGCGAAGGGCTGCACCAGAAACATAAACCAAATGATTAAAAGAAACAAATAGGGTAAATTAGATGCATGCTGGAAGATGATTTTATTTTGAAAATTTTTTCAAGGGAACATGAAGAAACCCAGCCTTCAGAATTAGCTCCTTGCCATTTTCTTTTGGGTAGGATTTCATCACAGGGCTAGTTTGGTGTACTTCAACCTTAAAACACGAAAATCTCCATGTAATAAGGGAAATCCTAGAATTGAAAATGCAAATATGCAAATATGGAAAGCAATAAAGACTCCTACGCAGAGGAGTGTGCAAATAATTAAAATTTTCCTACTGTCGAGCTTTATTGATGGCAAACACTAAATTCTCTTCGAATAATTCAGTCATTCCTTTGAGTGCGTCATCAGAGCTCTCAATCTTTGGAGGTGCGGGATCATCTATGCCACCCCATCCATCTGGGATGATATCCCATGGGTCGAAGTAGGAGCTGGGAGGAGCCGAATACTTTACATAGTAATTGAATTTGCCACTTGGTTGCCCTGGGGTGTCCATCATTTCTACTTCCGCATGCATCATCTGAAACATGGTGGGCTTAGCATCAAAACTGAAAATGGCATTCACAGCTTCTGGGTGGTCAGGGAGTGGGTTATTCTGGATGTTCGGCTGTGCATCGCGAAATGAGACCACCTTGGCATCCAAAAGATTTTGGATTTTATGTTGCAACGTATAACAATCGTCAACAGAATGCCCTACCTCCCCCATATGATAAGCACATGTCTTGGACGGATCATAGTTGGGGAATTGCTTGGGATTAGGTCGCTTAGGCTCTTTAGTGAGTAATCCTTTCTTCTGAAGGGTTGGTAAGATCTTGGACAATGGCTTAGGAAGAGGTGTAAATTGATGCCTAGAAGAGTTCTTCTGCTGGCCAAAGAATGGTCGTGCTCCTCCCTGATGGGTGTTCGGGGTAGGGCGAGGTGGTTGCACATAAGCTGCATTAACTTCCGCTACAAGTTCTTTATCCTTCTTGGTTGAGACTCTCCCATATGAGCTGGTTTGATCAAACGCCCATCCATCATGCAATGCTACTTCAATTCGCTCGCCAACAGGGATTAGTTGATTGAATGACTCGGCAGTTGATCCCAACATTCGATTTCGATACTCAGGCGGGAGTGTCTTCATGAACAAATCCATCAGCTCTTTTTCTGTCGGCTCTGGAGTTATCTGAGCGGCTACAGTCCTCCATCTTGTGACATATGCCTTAAAAGATTCCGTCCTCTTCTTCTCAGTGCGAAGTAAATCTTCTCGAGATGGAGTGACATCAACATTATACTTATATTGCTTGAAGAAGGCATCTGTCAAATCCTCCCAAGTCTCCAGCAGATTAATCTTCTTCATGATGTACCATTGCAACGCCAGTCCTGTCAGGCTTACTTGAAATTGTTGAATCATCAAAGGGATGTTATCAATATATTGGGTCATCCTGACCACATAAGTTTGCATATGGATCTTTAGGCAAGAGGTGCCATCATCTTTTCAAAATCTAGCATTTTGAACTTCTTTGGCATCTTGATTTTTGCATAATGGGATAGATCAGTTGGGTCTTAGCTAAATGAACCCTGCAGCTGCTTAAGTTTCTCCTCGATTTTCGCTAAGCGTTTTTCTTGCTCAGTCTTCGGTACATCCGGCTGTATCACTTCTATCTCCTCATCAACAACAATTTGAGGCGCGTCAGTAATTTTAACCTTGGAGGCATCATGAGAGGATGATGGGCCACTTGTGGATGTATTCTTGCCTTTATCTCTCGGATCAGCTATATTCTTGCCTTTATCTCTTGGATCAACCATGGGAGCATGTTGTGGTAACACTGCTTCAACTTGCGGAGCTGGTGGAGCAGTGTTTGTCTAGAGAGAATCGATTTTCTTAGAGAGCTGCTCAAGAACATTCAGAACTTGCTTCATCTCCGATTCGAGGGCAGTGATGCGAGTTTGTTCAGCAACACGTGTTTGTTTGGTGTTATCAGCCATTGTTGCTCTGGAACGAGTACGGATTGGTGATCTTAGATGAGTCGTGTTGTTACCTATCAATGTAAAATAATGCAGTAAGTATCATAACAAATGAGATTGGTCCATGACAACGGTCAATCGCTTATTTTATTAAGTGAAATCAAATTCTAAAGACATCAACTTAAAACGTTAAAATAACTCCCTAGGAAATTAAAATCCTAAAACATCAATCTAAGAAATTGAAATAACATCATAAAGCCAGAATTAAACTCCTAAATCTAGCGACTCTTTTCTATATACAATTGGGAGATCACAGTCTTTCAAAGCTTCTTGTTATTAGCCATTGTTGCTCTGGAACGAGTACGGATTGGTGATCTTAGATGAGTCGTGTTGTTATCTATCAATGTAAAATAATGCAGTAAGTATCATAACAAATGAGATTGGTCCATGACAACGGTCAATCGCTTATTTTATTAAGTGAAATCAAATTCTAAAGACATCAACTTAAAACGTTAAAATAACTCCCTAGGAAATTAAAATCCTAAAACATCAATCTAAGAAATTGAAATAACATCATAAAGCCAGAATTAAACTCCTAAATCTAGCGACTCTTTTCTATATACAATTGGGAGATCACAGTCTTTCAAAGCTTCTTGTTATGTCGAACCAACTCAGAAATACGAGCTTCTTTCCTTTCCACCGTTTCTTCAAGATTTTCAATTTGTGCTTTACGAGTGGGCTTCATGGTCACTTAAGGTATCACGGGAAGTAGAGCTTGAGGGATCTCGTGATGGTGGATATAATAATCCGAGGCATGAAAAATCCTCTCATTTCCTTTCAATCTTCTAGGCACCACTATCTTTTCCGGATGGCATTCCTTCCATGCATTTTCAAGATGCTTGATCTTATCGAGGTATTTGTGATCCTTGCGCATGAATCGGGCTTGAAACAGATCCACTCGGAGGGGAGGTGGGATATCTTGGAGCACTCGATATTGGTGGGCCACTCTATAAGGATAGTAAGATGTTGCACCAGTAATTCCCATCAGCGGAATTGGATTATCAGTCTTGTGAGAGAAACAAGCCACGCTAACATGGAACCATTTAGCATACCATAGGAAGCCCTTGAGATCTGGATCTTTAAGAAAAGTCACCCAATCGGAAAATGATTTTCCGGTATATTTTTTTTCTAAGATTGAAAATCTTTTTATTGGGTGATCAATTTCACCTCGACGCATGAAATGACCAAACTCCTTCATGTGAGAAAGAAACCAAATCTATAAAAGCTCAGGAGAGGCATTCATGATTTTTTCTCCATTTTGTTTAAAAATGTTGAGGGACAAAAATGTTTCAGCCAAAATCATGTTTATAAGTTCATGCTAGCGCATGCTTGTCTGACCACCCATGCAATCGAGGGATCAATAGCATTTTTTCGGTGAGGAAATATTATAAGTCCAAAGAATGCTAAGATGAATATCCTACCCTTTTGGCGCATTAAAGACTAATTTAAAAAATGATTAGCCAAAAAGGAGAATGGGCATGCATTACAATTAGCTTTCAAAACTTTCTTAACCTCATCCATTTTAATTCTTAGAAATTGAGATAAAATTGATGTTGGTTCCATACCAAGAGGTGGCCTAACAAGTTCAGTCTCAAGGGGCATTCCTATGATGACGCTATACTCTTCTAGTGTTGGAGTTAGCTCATTCTTACCAAAAATAAATGCAGCCGTCTCGGGACACCAAAAGTGCGATATAGCTTGCAAAACACCACTATGGACTCCGATATCCAAAAGGGGGATGAGCCGTCCCAGTATCGACTCCACATAATCTTGACCTTCTTTACTTAAATTGTTCCACCACCCTCTGAGCTCAATCTTGGGAGTTGGAATGAATTGAACATCGGATCTCCCCATTGCATATAAAATAAGACCGACAACGAAACCTAATGTCATGGACCAACGAAATTGCAAGTAAGTAAATTGCAATAGACACACGCATGAAATGTGGGGCTCGATTTCTATCTAGATGGCTTAACAAAATGGAGCTAAGAGGATGATCTAACCGTTGCAGTCTCGCATTAACGTGTCAGGTCCTCCTAACCCCAACTCAGTCAAATGGAATGCCTAATAATCACGCAGTCTCGCGGATATGGACAAACACACTTGACACCATGAAGAACTTTCGGGGAAGAGAAGGTCAACCTCTATATAGCAGTCTCGCTTTAGAGGAAGTATCATTCTCAACACCATCCTAAGAATCCTATCATAGCCCAGGTCCGGCAATAGGTTGTGTGTGCTATAGTGTAGTGTTAAAAACAATAAAACATGCACAACAGTTTGATTGCAAACAACACTTCTATAGTTTAAATTCAAACATTCATCCCTACTCCAACCTGCAAAATAAGGGTTAGCAAAGGCTACTCCCTTTATACCTCCTTTATGTAAAAACATTTAACACTTCATGTTAGGAGCGTACCTTGTTTCCATGCTATCAAACAAAATATTTATATAAAAAGAAACAGGCCTATGTCCACTATGCTGTCGCGACCTAAATTTTCAAGGCAATCCTAAAGTTTAGGTTAATGGATTACTAAGTCTGAAGACTTGGCGCGGACCCTCCCAAATCCTACCAATCGCGACTTGATAGAAATTAATCTAAATTTAATATGCAATTCTATTCAATTTGGAGCCGCCACTAATCAATTAGGGTTGATTAGAAACCCAAATAAAGTATGGGAGAATACTTTATTTTTACGAACCAGAGATTCAATAAGTCCGGGGACATGATTACGCTAGATTAGTCTAACGCCCTTTCGGTACCTTTTATTTTAATTTCAAAAAAAATATTTAGCAGACAATGTTAATTAATTTTAACCTAAACTACTAACATGCAAATGGTGGTCATGCGGGTGCACAATCAATAAAATAACATTCAATAAAAAATGCTGATAAAAATGCATGCCCTAAACATGATTTCTAAATGACAAGACACCTAATTTTTCTTTTTTCTTTTTAAAAAAAATGTTAATTATATGCAATCTTAATCTAAATTTAATATGCATGGATTTATTTTAATGACATGCGAGATGCAATTCATATGGTATGACTTAAACTTATCACTATATGTATGCAATCTAATTTATATAATCCTAAATATGCATGTGCTACGTGATATGGATGAATGACATGGTAAATCTATATACATGTTCTTTTTATGATTCTTTTAATGATTTTTTTTATACATATATGCAACCTACACTAAACAATGATGACATAGAATGAGATTAATTATGAAGTAACTTATTAGCTAACTAAACGGCTTTTGTGTTTTCTTTCTTTCACTTTTTTTTTTAAAATGACAATAATTCTTATTAAAGAAAGCGACATAATGATGCAATGTTAATCTCAGGCATTTTATTAAAAAAAACTACATGATGGGAATATTAAAACATTAATCTATGACCCACTAACTAGAGTGCAACATGTGGTGTGATTTATATGACCTAAATAACATTTTTTATTCTCTTTTTTGTTTTATTAAAGAAAAATTAACCTAATCTTATATGAATCTAAAAAAATAAAATGCATTGCTTTAAACATGAAATGTTTATGGACCTAAGTACTTAAATTCAAGATATGACACATGATATGATATGCGATGTGCAAATAACACACCAAAATATGTCCTATTAAAAAAATTCATCAATATAAATCAATGACATTATTGCAATGATGCAAAGCAATTCATGAATTTGTCATAAAAAAGTCGAAATAATCAAAAATCTAACCCGACGTCTCGCGGCTCAAAATTTTTGATTATCATGACTTAATATGACAAATTTTCCAATTGGATAATAAATCAAAACAAATCAAGTTAGAATAAAAATAATAAGTAAATAATAATAAAAAAACTATGAAACCAAATACCTAAAAATTTACCTAGTCTAACTCACGGTGGACTTGAAGAAATGGCGAGGAAGCAGTAATGGCTGAACTGCGATGGTGGCTCGCCAAGGGTGATGGGTCCTAGTGACCGGAGCTGGGGTGGTCGTCGGAGCTCCAGCAAGAGCGGAACTCAACTAGACTAGCAGCGAAACGGGGGAGGCAGCAGGTGGTGGTGCCACAGTAGTGGGCACAGAGCGGCTGCAGAATCGTCACACGGAGGAGGAGGCATCGGATACCGAGTGGTCGCGGACGGAGGTGATGCAGGGGCGTCGTTGCTAGTGCAGTGGGTTGCTCGGAAACACAGTGTCGACATAAGTGACGGGAGACGCGGCGACGGAACTTATAGGTGAGGCGGTGGTGCTGGGGTTCCTAGTTCCGGGTGGATCGCGGATAGGGCAAGGAGAGTTGAGACGTCGCTGGTCGGCATAGCGGTGGTTTCGTCGAACTGGTGGAACGGCTCCTCAGTAGCTAGCACGGCGAAGAAACTCTGGCGCGGGCTGTGCGGGGCGAAGTGGACGGCGGTGGTCGTCGGGACTCGCAAGCGGAGACCGGTGGCTACGTCGGCGCAGGGAAGGTGTCGCGAGGGGGTTTCACCGGCGGAGAGCTGAGATGGTTGGCGTCGGCAACAGGGAGCTGTAGCGGAAGCTTCACGGGCGCGTGGATCTGGCGCAAGGCGTGCTGGTGCAGATCTCGGACCGGCAGCGATGTGGGCGCCGGAGCGGCAGCGGTGTGGGGCCGCGGACGGCGGTGGTCGCGGTCGTGGAAGCAACAGCGGCGTGGGGCTTCGCGGAGGAGGAATCCACGAGGAAGATGAACAGTGTGTCCTATTTTCTTTTTTTCTTTTTTTTTGTTCACTTTTTCTCTCCTAACACTCTCTCTCACCTGTCTCTCTCACTTTCTGCAGAAGCAAAAGCTTTTGCTTCTTTTGCTGTTGACTTTTCTTCTTCACTTTTCTGCTTTTCTCTTTTGTTTTCTCAAATACACGAACAGAAAAGCAAAGGAAAACCTTTCTTCTCTTTTTCTCTTCAATTTGCTATTTTTTGGACGAACAATGAAGAGAAGCTCCCCCCTTTCTTAAGGCTTCGTACTCTTTATTTATAGAAAAAGACTTGAGTTTGTTTTTTTTGCAGATGAAGATCTTCCGATATATTTGCACATCCTCACTCAACTTCTCAACAACAAAGTGGCTCCAAAACATTTGGCTGTTGAGTTTTTGAATTCAATTTTTCAATTTTTTTTTTTAATTTTCCTCTAATCAAAGATTATTTTCTATTTCTATTTTTTTAAATTAGGTGTCAACACCTTTGTAACGAAACAGAAAACTTTGCTGCATATATATAATTTTATTTCCCCTTTTGTGCAACTCCTTCGTGAGTCCACCAAATTTCGCGTTTTAGCAAACGCTCAAACTCGAGTCATATTTAACAGAAAAAATGGAGTCCACATGTATTCTTTTGTCAAATGGACTCTTGTCATCGGAAAAAAGCCATAAGTGTTACTCAAGTCTAGGAGATGCAATAATTTGCTCTGACATTAAGTAAGTGGGGGTGTCCCCATTCCCTCTCATGTCCCCATTTAATAAAGATGTGGCTAGATCTACTACTATACCTCATTCATTAGTAATTTGACTTGAGATTATATTATATTATGTGCCAAATGAATAGTCTAAGAGCACAAATTTTGATAGCCTGAGATAGATGACTTTTTGATTATGAATAGTCTAAGAGCACAAAAATTTGCGTTTTAGCTGTCGGACATAAAAGCATCAGGGACACCCCACAAGCAGCAATGTGCAACCAACTTATCAGTGAAAGCTTATGCACGAAGGAACCAAGGGATAATTATGCCAAGGACTCCAATATCAATGAAGCAAATACCAATCATCCAATCCTCCTCTCATAAGAACGCAAAACTTACGTTGATGAACGACAATCTCAACCCCTAGAATGCAAAATCTCACCTTCACAGCAGAATTAGACTCCTCCAAACTCGAAAGGAACCCATGCGAGAGAAACAGATTATACTTCACAAGGCCAGTAGCATCAAGAGCACACGCATCCCAATCATCCGCCGAAACCTCGGAGATGGAATTAACAACCGAGGGCGATATGTGCTTTGGCCTCGACTCCGCTGCCGCGACATCCTGCGCGACAGAACACGAACCTATTCATTCTGTACATCCCGGAAACAAAACCATCGCGAACGTGACTAAGAACATACCTCGGCGCCTGGCACCGTCAGAGCATAATAGCCAAGGGAAAGATCGATGGTCTCGCGATGCTCCAGAGACTTCTTCAACCACCAGAACAACGCGAGGATTCCGGCGGCGGCGGTGGCTTGGAGTCGGAATTGATGACAAGTTCGTCGGAGGGAGGAAATCAGACGGAGGCCCAGAAATTGCCGAGAGACCAACGCGAGCACAGTGGGAGGCGACGGCGGTCGGGAACTAGCTGCGACTGGCAGGGCTCTTGGAGGAGGCGACGTGCCAGAGGTAGATGACCGGCGAGGCGGAGGCGGAGGGGGTGGGATGCGCTGAGAAGGAAGTGCAGCTCGTTCTCTGTCTGCTCTTTGAGGGAGAGAGAGAGAGACAAAACCCAAAAAATTCAAAATGAGGAGAGAGAAAATTTAAGCGGGAATGCAGCGCATTTATTACCCTTATGATCCGTCCTTTCTTCCGCTAGCGAGCCGAGCCGAGCCACTAGCCATTTATTTCGGAGAGAGTGAGAAGAAAGAGGAGAGAGACAGAAGCGCAGAAGATGGAGGGGGGCGTTAGGGTGGTGGGCCCCAGGAGCGCTTTTGAACGTTTGACGCCGTCACTTACATGGAGCCACGTGTCGATCGCTGAGTGGTCTTACCCATACGCCTACGTGGAGGGTAAGACCCACCCAATATTTTTTCGTGCTATTGCGGTGTGCTCACTAGACAAAGGAAAAAAGAAAAGAAAAAGGAAAACAGAAAAATGAAGAAATTAGACAAAGTCTATTTGGTTTTTAGCTTTCTCTCCCTCTAAAAGAAATGTTCGCTTTGAGTCATTTCATTTCCCCTTATCCTCCTCTTCGTGACGATGGGAAAAAAAGAAAGTGAACCAAATCTCCAGAGTCAAGTAACAATGGTTGAATGGGAAGCTTCAGAATCGCTTCTCTGAAGCTCGCCTCCTCTCTGTGCGCGTGCTTCCATGGGTTCCAAGTGATTACGCGAACCGGAGCTTGTTGGTTATGATGGGTTGAAGTGGATCTCCAATGCGGAAGCGATTTCGGCGTCGATTCGGTCGGGGCGTTGATTCGACGAAGAAAAATTAAAAAATCTTATCTTCAGCCCTCTCTTCCTCCTCCTTCGTCCACAGTCGCCCGACCTCCGCCCTTCCTCCGCTGTCACCAACGACGGAGTCACCGGCACCTTGATTAGGCTGATCCCTCGCTATGTCCAAGCCGAGCATGGCCGGCTTCCTCTGTTTTGTCCGTCTCATCGTTCTACAATAGATCTCAAAATCTGGCCATCCATAGCGATAGAGTTGCAGATCTGGAAGTCGATATCTGTCGCTTGCAGCCATGGACGAGCTGCTGTCACTGGAGCCATGGCTGCAAATCTGGAAGTCTCGTCGTGAGCAACGACGGCTTATGGACTGCGACTGTTCCCTCCGTCGACCCCCGCGGTCGGCTCGTGTTCAGCCCCATCCATGGCCAAGCCACCCCTCCATCGTCACAGCTGCTCGTGGTCGTTGCCCGTCCAGATCTGGTTTCGTCTATGGACGCAAGCCTAGCTCGTCCATGGCTCGCGAGGAGGCTCCTCCACAGATTTGGCGTCCATAGCTTGTTCATGGCCATGAGCCTTGACGGCAAGTTTGAGATCCCGATGGCCAAGGACTGCGAGGTCAAACGGCGAAAGAAAAACAGAGGAATAGATGTCAAGGAAGAGAGGCCATGGACGAGAGGGCTGGAGCTTGAACGCGGCCATGGACGAGCGGCGTCATGAACGGGGCAGACTACAAAGACGACGGAGAGGGTTGGACGCCTGACAATGGTCGCCTTGGACGCAGCGCCGGCAACTCCGCCGGTGGCGACGGCGAAGGGAGGCGGGAAGGTTGGGTTCAATGTGGCTGGAGATGGAGGAGAAAGCGTAGATGGACAAGGAAAGTGAGGTGGATTGAGATTTTTTTTATTTAGTCATATGACCAGAAAAGAGTCAATATAAAGTGAATGTCCTAGCTACATAAAAAAAATTAAAAATAATAAGAATAAATCATCTGATCAACACCTTATTCCGTCTCATGAAGTTCTTCTCATGTGAGGACTAAACGCAATAAATGTGCGATATCGACCCAAATTTGAATTTTTGGCGTTCATTTTCTTATTATATATTCCATATAAGTTTCGGTTATTGCTTTTTTTCCTTGGCGAAAGAAATGCTTGCATTTTTTCTTATTCTAATACTTTTACGTAATTCTTTCTATTGTTGCCTGTGAGTAGAATGTTTAATCATGAGAAGTATATATATATTTGTTTACTTTTTTATCGTAAAAATTATCGCTAATTATTTATTTACTTCTAATGTCTTTTACATGTATAAGTTGGCATGTAATAATAGGTATCCCCACACATTTTGAGGATATTTCAAAAAGCCATTATAACACTAAAGCAAGAATACTAATAAATTTGGGGAAGCATAAAAATATTCATATGATTTTTTAGTTGTGACAAGTTGTGGTAGCGTTAATTTCATTTCTATGTCAAACATGAGCTGTCTGTAATAATTGGTTTCTCCCACATTGTTAGATAATTTCAAATACTCATCAAAATCCTCAATTAAGAGTATTAATAGATTAAAGGAAGTGTGGAAAGTCAATTTTTTTTTTTTTTTTTGGCTATGACAAATCATAGTTGCGGTAATTTTATTGAAAAATATCAGTACTTTGCTTCTTAGTCGATTTTCTCACCTCCATACAAATAAACATCAATGTACATGCTACAGTAGCATTGCTACCTATTCACTTTTGTTAATAATTTTTGGATTTCTCTAAATCTACTAGAGATGAAAATTGGAAGTCAATTTATTTTAATTGATAAGAAATATATGTAGAACCAACTTATACCTATCGTTGGAGCATCATAACCGTGCACCCATCAGCGTGGCATTGGAGCCAATGTAAGGAAGAGAGAAGGATTATATGTATGTATATCCCGATCAGATTGTAGTATGAAGCACGTGCATCAAAGCTTCTTTGAAGCAAATAAATTTAAGAAATCCGTACCTTATCTAATGTTGCATTATCGAAAGATCAGTGCAAGCAACTTTGATAGTGATCAGTGTGAACAAATTTGAAAGTTCGAGAATCCAAGTATTCATCATTGAACTTCCCAAAAATTAAAGGGATAAGGCATTGCTAGCATAAAATGTCAATTGAGGCACTTAAAAGTTGATGATCAATGTACTATTGATTATAAATGCATTTATAATTTCATGCTTGTTGCAATGCAATATACTTGGCCTTTGTCATTAGCCAGCTTAAATGAAAGCATCAATTAGCTGCTCCCTTTTTTTTGTCACTAACAAGCTCTCGCATTCTCATGATTTGTGAGAGTGAGGGAAGTTTAGAAATTCTTTCTTTGAGGTCATAACTCAATGTAATCACATTCATTACGTCATTTTTTCTCAATATGCCAGGTACAATGTCCCAAGCTTAGGCAGATGGTTCTCTCCCATATGGACAATTTAAGCAAAATATGGAGTGACAATCCTCAAGAAGCTCTCACTTTTGACAATTTATGGAAAGTGCAGGTTCAGAATTGTGGGAGCCTTGACAATGTGTTTCCGCATTGGGTGGCTACAAGTCTAACCCAACTTAATGAACTTCAAGTGGAGTCTTGTGGGATTGAGGAAATAGTCGCTAGCGGGAATGAGACTCCACATTCCAATACTACTCAAGATCTTTTCCCAAAACTAACCTCTTTGGTGTTACATGATATGCCACAACTCAAGAACTTCTGTGCCAACTTGCCCACTTTGAATTGGCCATTCTTGAAGGAATTGCAAGTGACTCACTGTGATAAAGTGAACATGCTGTCTTTTGTAGCATCTATGAGCAATTGGGCTAAAAAAGATTATCAACAGGGCCTTTCAGAACAAGAAGCTCACTCTTTATTTGAGAGGGTATGATTTCAGCTGATCTCCCTCAGTTTCTATTTTGTTTTTTAAAGCACTCACTGATCTCATATCCACTACCACTACATAATTAAGCCACATTATATTGCTATAGAAAAATGATCTCCCTCACTTATTAGTTTGTTGACAACATTAAAATATTTCTAATATCTTAAGTATACTTTTAATTTGTGGACACCTATAAGATATTTCATTACCTATAATTACCAAAAAAAAATTCAGATTCTTTTTGAAAGCGTAATATATTCCTAATCTAGTCTGGTGGTGCTCCTTGGGGAAATCAATGAAAATTTGACATGAGGTCCTCTGCATTGTTGACACATGTTGCACATTTGAACTTTTCTTCTCTATTTCATCTTCTAAAAACTCTTTAAAAAATCAATACAAACAATTTTAACAAAAATGACATTAGTACCTTAATGCACCATTTTCTACCGTGTTCCTTAATTGATCTCGTCTTAGACATAGTCATCGTGTTGTATTACTATAGACAACCTGAAATTCCTTACCTATGAATTTGAAGACAACATAAGATATTTTATTATATCTTAAGAAGACTTTTAAGTTTGTGGACCCAAACGTTTTAGTAATTTCATCCATGCATCCCATTACATAAGTTTCCAAAGATGACTAATTTTAGTTGACGAGAAAAGATATTTCTAATAAAAGATGAATTTGTTTCAGCTTGGAGAGATCTTGAATTTAGATTCACTCCACAAACTTAACCATACCAACCTCTATTCGAGACTCTTAAAAGCTTGAGACTTGAATGTAGGGCTCTTGAGAAGATGACCACCTTCCATGTGAATCTCTTTATAGGTTTACTTTTTACAGAACATGATTTATTGTTGAAACTTTGTTGAATTTACTTCTCTTGTTGTATTGGCAATTTGACAAGACTTTCCCAACTTGGAGAAACTTTTATTAGTCGATAACAATATTCAGATGATACAAGACGGAAATTTTCCAGAGGACATCTTTGGCAAGCCAAAAGCACTAACATTGGCATGCTTTCATGATGAAAATGTCATTTTTCCTCTCAAATTCCTCCTAGAGAGATTTCAAAATCTACAAAGTCTTGAGGTCTTCCGTAGCTCCTTTGAAGATATATTCCTAGACGAAGGACTTGTGGACAATGGTAAACATCTGTTGGTTGAAAGTTTAAGAGAACTTAAGTTAAACAAGCTACACAACCTAAAGAGTGTATGGAGAAAATGCTCTTTAGTGTCGAAAATTCTTTAGAGTATCGAAACATTTGAGGTTTGGGATTGTCATTGTTTGATAACAATATTTCCGACCGTGACATCCTTCAAGAATCTAACGACATTAGTGGTGAAGAATTCCTCTGGATTGGTACATCTAATAATTGCTTCAATGGTCACAAATTTGGTGCATCTCTATTGCATGACTATAATAGGATGTGAAAGAATGAAAGAAATAGTGGCAAATGATGGAGACGAAGAAGGAAAAGTGATTTCTTTTGGGAATCTTGGTAAGTTGACACTCCAAAATCTGCCAAACCTAGAATGCTTCTCTTCCATCCCGAGTTAAATATTCAGGTTTCCATATTTATGGAATATTGAAGTAGAAGAATGCCCAAAGATGAAGATATTTTCTAAGGGTACGCTAAGCATCCCACAACTAAATTATGTGTCACTATTTAGATACCAGTGGGAAGGGAATTGGGGGGAGGGTGATGATTTCAATGCGACTATACAAAAGTTATCAACATAAACAAATGCACATAGAATCGGTAAGATTCAATTGATCTCATTCTCTCTTCCATTCTTGTTTCTTTTCCCTTTTTTGGGTAGCATCGTAAATTTTTAAAATTTTTCTATTCTTTTGTAACTTTTCTAGTATTGATTACGTCCAATCAGCGCATCATCAACTCTATCTATTGATCAATCTCGCCTCCTTCGCTGAAGAGCAGGGAGCAAAGCAGGGCTCTCCTTCTCCTTCTTGACACCATAGGCGTCAAACGAAGCATCAGGAATGCCAGGACTGAGAGAAGCGAGGCTGCTGCACTTAGCGGAGCGGAGCCAAGTAGGAGAGAGAGAGAGAGAGAGAGAGAGAGAGAGAGAGAGAGAGAGAGAGAGAGAGAGAGAGAGAGTGGCATCCCAAAATTCAAAGTCAAATTATAAGGTGTCTTAAAGTCTCTAATTAGGTAATAAAATTTCCTATGGCTTATGCTTTAGCCATTAGTCTTTTTAAGATTAGATGATTTGTGCATGTGCTTGTGAGAATTTAAATTTGATAGATTAATGATAATAATCTATGCTTGGCCATGCACTTTATAAATTAAATTTCAATAAACAAAATGTCACAAGACTTTGGCCATGTTGAAAATTAGAATTTAAAAATATTTATAGAAGAAATTCAAAAAAAAAAGAGGGAAAAAGTCAAATTTTAGGTTGGGCCTTAGGCCCATTGGCCGAAGCCTTGATGGGCCAAGCTAGTCGGCCCAATTAGGCCCACAAAGGGGGCTGTCGACCAGCCCAAGAGGAGGCCCAAGAGTGGCCGGCCCAAGCCCAAGCCCAAATTCAAAGTCCATTATGCATGCAATAGGACAAGTGGCACAAAGGAGGATGCCATGCATTGGCTAATTTGAAGGCAAGTAATGATTATCAATGATGGGGTTTAGGGGAAATAAAAGGGAAGAGAGAGAGAGGGGTGGCCGGTTGCTTCATTCGCCCAAGAGAGTGAGAGAGAGAGAGAGAGAGAGAGAGAGATTGTGCGAGAGAGAGGGAGAGCGGCCGAGAGAGAGAAGGAGCCGAGGAGGAGCCGCCGTCCGTCCGCCGTGTTCGCTGCCGTGTACTGCCGTTCGTGTGGTCTAGAGGCAAGTTGGGGGTCCTTTGCTGCTCTTGCATGTGTGTATGTTACTTGCATGTTGAATTTTGGGTGTTTAGGTGAGAAAAACCGAAGTATGGGTGGTTTATTCTTGAATGGTATGGCTGTTTTCGCTTGAACAGTTTGAGTCAGAATGTTGTGTGAGCTTGCATGCATGTTTAGAGTCCTATTTTGGCTTTGATTTCTTCATGAAAGTTGTAGCTAACATCGAAAATGATGGAGATTTGAGGGGTTAAACTCTCATCCTACGGAGACCTCAGATCTGGAACGAATTTACTGACCTCTTGTTGAATTTGTGGTTGCATGTTGATTTGTGCTAAGAATCTTTCTTTGATCTCTTCATGAAAGTTGTAGGGGACATCGTAAAGTACAACATGCTCAAATTTTAAGTGAAATGAACAAGTATAGCCTAGTAAATCGACTAGATCTTGAAGACGGTAATTCTGGAGATGTATTTCGGGACACCCGAGACTTCATGGACCTAAATGACGACTATACTCTGGTTATTTGACTTAGATATCTTCATAAAACTCGTAGGGGACATCTTGATGTATAAGATATCCAAATTTCAGAGGAAATGAAAGAGAATAGGTAGGTGAAAACTCAGTATTTCGGAGAAGCATGCACTGGACGATGCGGTAATGGATCCAGAAGCTTCGTGAGACTGTAGAAATTAATCTAAAAATAATATAACTTAAAAGTCTTCATAAAAGATGTACGAAAATGTCTTGGCTATAACTCGGTAAAATTTCGTAATGTTTGGAGGTCGTATGGATATTTTAATCGAATTTCTTCAAAAACTGCGCATTCTGATTTCACCCGAAAATGACATGCCATTTTGTGAGAATTGTGAAATTGTGTGAAATTCTATTTGGCCATGTATTTTGCATGAAATTATTATTCTATTATCTTTTTTATCACTTGCCTTAATTTTTATAATTTTTGGGAATTTATAGATATTAAATTTAATATTTTTGAAAATAACAAAAGCTGGAATTTAAATAAATGAAAAAGGGGCATGAAAAATGGATTATTTTATTGGCCATAAATTCCATTAATTTTATTTCATAAATAATTATACCATGTTGCATGTATGGTGAGGTTTTGATGTATGCATGACATTGAATTGAGATGCGTGTGTGAATTCCATGCCAAGTATGACTTGTTGGATGTCACGCCATATGCCATGCTAAATCAAGACTGAAATCGGTAAACATGGATAATGATAAGTGAGGAGGTGGTTGTGGTGGAGGATGATGCCCGGAATGTATAGAGATGCATTGCCGGATGGCCCTGGGAGATTCAGGATGCCCAGAACGTGGGGGTGTCGGAAGCCCTGTCGGAGGTTTTTGCCCGAGGGGAATACCTCGCGATGCCAAAATTGGGGTGCGGGATGCCCGGCCAGGGAGTGTAAATGTCGGAAGCCCTGTCGGAGGTTTCTGCCTGAGGGGAATGCCTCGTGATGCCAGTTGGGATGCGAGATGCCCGGAATGTGGGGGGCCGGATGCCCAGTGGCCTGGAATGGCTGAATGCCGGAAGCCTCGGAGGTCTTTGCCCGAGGGGATGATGAAATAGATGATCTGAGAAATGGGTGATGTGGTGATCAAATTGCAAGTTAAAAGTGGAAATTAACCCATGGCATGATGATATGCATGATGATGATGATAATATGTGATGTGGTGATCAAATTGAAAGTTAAAAGTGGAAATTAACCCATGGCATGATGATATGCATGATGATGATGATAATATGTGATGTGAAATGATGATGATCACCCATGGCATGATGATATGCATAATGATGACGATGATGATGATGATCACCCATGGCATGATGATATGCATGATAATGATGGTAGATGATATGGCATGATGATATGGCATGATGATATGATGATGATGATAATATGTGATGTGAAATGATGATAATCACCCATGGCATGATGATATGCATAATGATGATGATAATATGTGATGTGAAATGATGATGATCACCCATGGCATGATGATATGCATGATGATAATGATGATGATATATGATATGGCATGATGATATGCATGATGATATATGATATGGCATGGTGACATGTGTGATATGATGATGCCATGATGATGATGACATGTATATGATTATGATAATGATGCATGATAGTATGCGCATGGCTTCAAGGTAAGTAATGCCTGCAATGCATGTATGGATTGTATGATGCATTGAGTGGTTATTGGATTCATTTACCTGCTGAGTGGTTGTACTCACCCCTTTTGGGGACCAACATTTCAGATTAGCAGCATGCTGCTTCCTGTCGTCGCGCGGGGTGCATTTTACGGTCTACCATCCGACGTCGAGGTAGAGTGCGAGGAGTTCAGCTGTCCTTTTGTGCCTGGATTGACATATATTTGTGTGCGCTGTTTTGTCATGTACGACATAGGCCTAGCTGGGGGCCCGATTGTCTAGGAGTTCGTCTCCGTCCACGTTCGTTGCGACGGGGTGATGAGAGGGATGTTGCCACCGCCACCGCCTGACGCACCGGATTGGGTGTGAGGCCCGTGTATGACGAGTATGAGCTGTGTTCTTTTTGGGAATAGTTAGCCGACACTTATGATGGGGGTTGTCCACGTGTGATGTAGAGGGTCGAGGGTTCTTTTTGGGGTTTTCGGCTGGACATAGCTGAGTCCTAGCTTTTTCTTTTGATGTACCGACCCAAAGAAGTCCCATCTTGAAAATATATGTAAATAAAGTGTCGTGGTTTGTCTATAAAATCATGATGATTAGTGGTGTGTATTTGTATCATGGTTGGTAGGGGGAGAGATGGAGATGCTTTATTTTGCTTCCGCTAATGAGTTGCGCTGGGACCGCTTTTAAAAAAAAAAACACAAGGAAGAATGCCTGTGAATAACGACGCTTCTTCTAAGGAGAAAGGTAATAAGGAGTAACATTGGTGCTTGTGGCAACCTACAAAGGGTTCGAGGTGCTACAGAGAGAGAGAGAGAGAGAGAGAGAGAGAGAGAGAGAGAGAGAGAGAGAGAGAGAGAGAGATTCAACTAGATGAAGTGTTATCGTTGTCGCCGTCGCTGGAGAGAAGATCGTACTCTGGGTGCGTTTGGGAAGACTTTTGGGGAAAGTCCTTGTGTAAAGACCTTTGAGCTAAAAGGGTTTTTGGAAATGCAAATTGTGTTTGGTAAATCGTATTTGTGAAAGTCCATTGTAAAATATATTTGAGTAAAATAGCGTTTGGACAAATTAACTTTGCAAAAGACTTTTATTATTAAAAAAAAAGGAAAAAAATGAGAATTGGTTGGTTAATGCTGGCGAGGGGCAGGCGGTATGATGAGGGACAGGCAGGCGGCCGGCGAGGGTCACTGCGACTAGATTGAGCGGCCCCGGCCACCTCCGCATGGAGGTCACGGCGCGGAGGGTCGCGCGACGTTCCGGAGAGGGTCGCCGCGACCCAGATCCCGATTGCAAACAGATCGCGTGATCCCGATCGCACGATCTGGGTTGCCGGAGGTCGCTCGGCTCAGATTGGTCACGGCGACCTCCGGTGACCCAGATCTGCATGCGATTTGTGTCGCCGGAGGTCGCGCGGCCCAGATCTGGGTCGCAGCAACCTCCAGTGACCCAGATCTGCCAGGGGTTGCAATGTCGTCGGGGTTGTAGCGGTCTGCGACCTAGATCTGCTGGGGGTTGCAGTGTCGTTGGGGTTGTAGCAGTCTGCGACCCAGATCTGGGTGGTTGCCGGGAGTTGCAGCGGTCGCGGCGACGCGACAACCAGGGGGTCGCCGAGGTCACGCGATTGGCTGCTGACGATCGCCGTGACGCACAGGCCTCTTGCCGACCTCTGTCCAGCTCGTCGCCGGCCATGGGCAGCTCCGCTCAACTTTTCGGCCATCCTCAACGAAGAAGAAGATGAATAGTAACGAGGACAAAACCGGAAAAACGAAATGTTAGTGAGGACATTTGTGGAAGAAATTTTTTTAACTTACTCTCCCTCAGCCTTCCGAGAAGGCCGAATGCCCAAGGCAGCCCCCAACCTGCCTTGGGCTTTCAGCCTTGGGAAGTCTTGCCTTTGGCAAAGGCAAGTAAAAAAAAATTTGCTAAACACTGAATATTTGGCCCAAAGGCCTTTAGGGGGCTAAAGATCCTTGGCAAAGTGGTTGCCAAACGTAGCCTCTCTCTCTCCTCCGCCCTTGAACCACGCAAACTCGTAAGTTCTTCCGATTTTGGTGCCTTATTGCACGTGAATTAGTTTGAAGCCGGAAGTTGGTTTCGTAGAGACCTTCCTCAATCCTCCCCTTCTTCTCTTCTTCAGCTAGGGCTCTATTCTTCAAACTAGCAATTTTATTGCCCCTAAATCCACATCTTTTGTGCTTTCCTCGTGAGCATTGGCGAGAGAAACGCGTCTGCGTAGGACATTTCAGCGTGTTTGAGCTCTCATCGATGGAGATGATATAGGGAGAGATATCTCTCGAGCATCATGAAACTTGAAAATATTAAGAGAGAATTCCATGCCTTGTCAAAAATATGAGGGGGTCACTTTTACGCCTTGTTCTCAATGTACTCCACACTGCTAATCCTCATGAGAATTTATTGCTGTTTAACGGGTCTTTGTTTCTTGTTGCGTAACTCTCTTTCTCGTTGTTCTTTTCAAATTCTAGAATAATTTTTAAGAAGCCCTTTTTCTTTTTCTTGATTGGTTACGTGATGCTGTAATAATAAAATCCGTTTCCAATTTATGTTAAATCTTTTCATAGCAAGTCAAACTAATGAAGTGTGCTTAAATTGCCTCTTCACAGAACTGTCCCTCTCGCTGCTTTGCTCGCCATCCTCTTGTGGTCCAATCCAGGTATGGTTATGAGCATTCTTCTTCTATGGGTTCATTCTGCTCTTGACTTGAGGCGCCGTCGTTGTGTCGCGTTTTCTTTATGTAGAGCAATAACATGGATTTAACTTCAGTTTTCATTCGGTTCCTTTCGAAGAGTAGTTTCTGCTGAGCATATTCGAATTTGATCCGTACCTATTCCGCTTCTGCATTCCACATGTCTGGTTAATGGGAGGGAACTCCCGGTGTTCATCTTTTTTGTTGGGGGAATGGTTATTGGAAAAAGCAAAGGGTGTCTTCGAGCTTCTACCGTTGAGAAGGATAAGGTTGTGCTTTTAGATGTGCATCCATTACAGAAGGCTTTCGTGGCCTGCGGTACTTGTTATGATAAGCTTTTGGATAGTGAATGCATCTAGAGTTAGGTGGTCCTATTGGTCGATCGTTCGCCCTTTTTGAAGTTGATGCAACTAGGATGGTCATGTAAGGTGTGTGCTTCGTTTCATTGGCTACAGAAGAAGATGTCAATGCAAGTAGAACAATGTCGACAGTCTTTTTGACGCCTTGTTCTCCATAAACTCCGGACTGCTTATCATCAAGAGAATTTGGAGGGGTGACTTGCGGTTTAACATATCTTGTTTCTACATGCCTAACTCTCTTTCTGTCGTTCTCTTCAAATTCTATAACAGTTTCTAAGAAGCTCATGTTTTAATCTTGATTGATTATGTAATGATGTGGGGATACTTTTGGCTTCTAATCTATGCTGAATTTTTTCATGGCAAGTGAAATTTAAGTTGCCGTTTTTCAAGTACTGGGAGGACCAAACAGTTAGCAGATTAAGGCATCGTGAGCTGGTTTTTTTATGGTCCCACACACCCAAGGCTTCTCACTGTTTTTAAATCGGCTGATAAATTTTCCAACGGAGTATCCCTTTTTCAAGGTGGTGATGAGGCCCTCTTATGTTAAGTATGGCTTGGTATGATCCCACACTTATTGACTCAGACTGGCCAATGTCTGAAAATCTAATATATCAATGCTTTTTAGATCTTTGTTTATAATCTATTGTATTTCCTAGTTTGCTTTGTTGTGTAGTACCACATGATACGTTATTTCCTTGAAGTGTCCGTGGGTGTATGTTTAAAACCAGGTATAAATATCTTAACACTGGTGTAATTTGACGTAAGCTGGTGGTTGGAGGTTCGAAAAGATAACAATCGTCTTCTTCTTCTTCTTCTTCTTGTTTTTTTTTTCTTTTTTGGATAGATGTCGTTGGAAAAGCAATTGCTGAGGTGTCTTAAGAATAGAATCCAAGTTCTCTAATATGGAGCAATTGGACAATGTTATTCAATGCTGTAAAGTTAGAATATATATCTAAATCACACCAGGAGACTAGTTGATATGGACAAACAAATTGCAAAGAATGTTGCTGCCTCCATAACTAAAGAGAAAGACCTAATAGATAAGGGGGTGGCTTGTTATGATACTGAAATTTCATTGTAGATCTAATGACTGATAATTTTGTTTTCAAATGGGAGATACCCTTGTACTTTGTTATATTAGTCATTTTGGGGGAGAGGGAGATGATTTTACTTTGTCAAATTGAACCAACAGTTTGATAAAAACCTTATTTAAGCTGCGATTGAAAGAATCGAATAACTTAGGTTTAAATTTTCAATTCTATTGATGATCCAGTTATCAATGTATTTGCTTTTTCCTGTGATTGTGATTTGTGTGGCTGAAATTGATACGTTTTAAATATATATAGGATCTGGAAGGCTTCTTCTAAATGTATACCCTATTGCATTCTCAGAGCATAGATTTGACCTTGACTTTGGATTGATGGCTTTCATTAAATGGTTTACTTTCTATTAAACTCTTGAAACTAGCAAGTAATGCCTTAAACTCATGACGTGTACGATTTGATTCTCTCATTAGGGTATGCATATGTTCTTCACTATATATTGGTTTTTCAACCACGCAGTGTGCTTCTGTTCAATCCATGGCGCGACCTATTCAGGACATTATACAAATTGCGACTCTCAAGTATTCGGACAGGTCATGGATGGTGAAGGTAAGGAGCTGTAGATGAGAATTTTTTCATTTTTTTTTTTTTTTTTTTTTTTTGGGGGGGGGCGTTCTTTTCCGCTGGTTGGCCCACATTTGCAAGAGAAAGTCATCTGCATGTAGAAACTCATCGATAGGGATGATTTTGTGTTCAGAGTCTACATATTCACTAGTGCTGGTTAGGACTTAATTTACATTGATTGAGATGAACTCTGGAATTGTAACTTTTGCTGGTCCAAAATGAATTCAGTAGTCCAAATAATAACTCCTTTATATAGTCTTGAGGAATCGAGGAAGTGTACTTCTATGCTGATTGGGTTTTATGAGGTTGATCATAATCCATATGCACACTCATTAATGCCACATTCCAAATCTGAATGAACCAAAAAGTATGTGCTTCAAGACGTCCTTTTTGGTTTATGCATTCTTGTTTTGTTGTTCTTCATTTTGAATTTGAAATCAAGACTCATAGGCTTATTAAGATTATGGGTTTTATTTTTCCCACGGGGAATACCAAAAAGGTTCGAGAGGATGCTTTTGAGAGAATGGTGCAATTATTTGGCCTGTGGAATTGGAAAAATGTGTTGAGATGGTTTAGCTAGCAATGGGTTGGAATGAGTTTGCAAAGCATTACTCTATCTATGAGGGCCAATTTTTGGTCTTCTAATCTGAAGGGGACTCCATTTTCCATGTCACCATAATTGATGAACGGATGTCCGAGATAGAATTTCATCAATCAATGTCTATGTGAGGAACCGAGCCTTAGCAATTGTGGCATTGTCTTGCTAAAAGTGGAAGATGCCTTTGTGGAATTGTCTTGCTAAAAGTGGAAGATGCCTTTGCTTGCTGTGATGTTTCAGTCGAGCTTCAAGTCTGGGGGGATGAATTGCATTTAGCCAAGTGTCCTCAGTTTTGTATGGAAATGGAATTTGATCAGGTTTGCAACGTTCATGGCGATTCCTATGCACATTCATCAGCAGAGTTTGCGGAGGGACAAAAGTTCTAACTGCTCATCACAAGATTTTCCAGGTGAGAATATTAATTTATTCGCTAATTCTCCCTCGACTATGTTGTTCTCGTGTTTCATTCAAATACTGTACAGGAACTGTCCATGTCATTAAGCTAAGAGAAACTGCGTTAGAGCTAATTCATTCTCTTAAGTGTTTCTCTGTCTCTAGATCTCCTGTGCGTGCATATTTATGTGTTGGGACTAAATGTGCCGGCGATTGCTGTGATGTTTTGGTTGAGCTTGAAGCCTTGGGGGATGAACTGCATTCAGCCAAGTGTCCTCAGCTTTGTATGCCAATGGAATTTGATCAGGTTTGCAAAGTTCATCGCAGTTCCCATGCACATTCGTTACCAAAAAGTTTGGGGAGGGATAGAAGTTCAAACTGCTCATCATGAGATTTTCCAGGTGTGAATCTGAATATATTAGCAAATTCTCCCCTCGACTATGATGTTCTTGTTTTTTATTCGAATTCCATCAGGAACTCTCCACATCGTTAGGCTAAGAGAAACTGTGTTGGAGCTCATTCACACTCGTAGTGTTTCTCTGTCTATAGTTCTCCCATGTGTGAATATGCATGTGTTGGGGGATCTCATAAATAATGGAAACAAGCCGAGCCGGTCATATTAGATTTGATTGTGCTGTGAATCGTATTGATGTGCATATAGGCCTTGGGAAGCTAGACCATTAGTAAGACTCAAATCAATTTGGGGTTGCTGTGTCGGCAGATATGAGTTTTACATAACAAGAATAGAATACACCTAAAAAGCAAAAGCTTTCTTCATGCTCTGTTTGTGACTGCTGCAGATAAGCTGAAAAAGCAGCGCTTATGCAGAGCTCTCGAACCGGCCATCAAATTTATACTCGATTATCCTTTCTTTGAAATTGCGGTGAGGTTAATACATGAGTTGAGTCCAAACATTAAACCCGAGCCTAAATAAAAAATTTCCACCTCTTTTGCACAAATCAGCAGAAAATGAGGAAGAGAACATCACATCTTTCTGAAAGTTATCTCCTGTTCAAAGCGCTACGCACCTCTTTTTGGACTTTTCAAACTCTTTCTTTTCCTTTTATTTTATTTTCTTTTAAAGCACATATATTACAGTATGTGTTAGGACTAAATGTGCCGATGATTGCCATGATGTTTTGGTTGAGCTTGAAGTCTTGAGGGATGAATTGCATTCAGCCAAGTGTCCTCAGCTTTGTATGGCAATGGAATTTGATCAGGTTTGCAAAGTTCGTGGCAGTTCCCATGCACATTCGTTAGTAAAAAGTTTGGAGAGGGACAGAAGTTCAAACTGCTCATCACGAGATTTTCCAGGTGTGAATCTTAATATATTAGCAGATTCTCCCCAAGACCGTGTTGTTCTTGTGTTTGATTCAAATTCCATGAAGGAACTCTCCACATTGTTAGGCTAAGAGAAACTATGTTAGAGCTAATTCACTCTTGTAGTGTTTCTCTGTCTATAGTTCTCTTGTGTGTGAATATGCTTGTGTTGGAGGATGTCATAAATAATGGAAACAAGTCGAGCCGGTCATATGAGATTTGATTATGCTGAGAATTGTATTGGTGTGCATATAGGCCTTAGGAAGCTAGACCATTAGTAAGACTCAGATTGATTGATTTAGGGTTGCTATGTCGGCAGATATGAGTTTTACATAACAAGAATAGAATACAGCTAAAATGCAAAACCTTTCTTCTTCTTCTGTTTGCGCCTGCTATAGGTAAGCTGAAAAAGCGGGGCTTGCGCAGAGCTCTCGAACCGGCCAGCAAATCTGTACTTGATTATCCTTTCTCTAAAATTGCGGTGAAGTTAATACATCTGAAGAAAATCAATGCGGTAAGATCCTCGTGATAATGACAACTCTTGGATTTAAATCACATAAAGCATCCTCATATTGTCTTCCTCAGAAATCATTGGTTGTTTTCGAGATGACAAAATTGTGAATGTCTACTTGAGCAGAGAGTTCCTGGTTCATTCCCAAAGACACGTTAATAAAAGCCCGTAGATTGTGGCTCTCATATTTCAAAGCCAAATAGATTGTGGCTCTCATATTTCAAAGCCAAACCATGGCCGTTTGTTGGAATTGTTCAGCTGCTGTTTTCTGTAATATTTTCCTCTGTTTTACTCTGTTTTTTATTATTAAAAAAACAGCCAAGTTCATTTAGTTATGCATTTAGTGTTTTTTGTTATATTCTAGGAAGTTAATAGCACGTTTGTGTGCAGTTATGTGTTTCAAGTACGTGAGCAGTTTTTGTTGTGTTTAGTGGCTGTACTTGACAGTTTTCTTTAGAAAACTGACGTACGCAAGTTTGTGCTATGTTTTCTCTGTGCTTCTCTTCCTCATTCAAAAACTATAGCTTATGGTTTTCTGTTTCTAGTTTACTGTTTTGATCAGTAACAACAGTGGTATCAGAGCGTGTATGATCTTGAGGGACTGTGAAGTGAAGCAAGTATCGAAGTGTAAAGAAGTTAAAGGGTGATGGAGACAGGGTCGAGTGGTTTCTCTGCAATAGCTTCTCCAGTATTTACTGGAGAGAATTATCAAGCATGGGCTGTTAAGATGACAGCATTTTTGGAGGGTCATGATCTGTGGGAAGCTGTGGAGGATGATTATGAAGTTGCTCCACTTCTAGATAATCCAACCATGAATCAAATCAAACTTCATAAAGAGAGAACCACAAGAAAAGCCAAGGCAAAATCTTGCCTGTATGCTGCTGTCTCGCCTACCATCTTTACCAGAATTATGAAGTGTGACTCTACAAAGGCCATATGGGACTTCTTGAAGGAAGACTATGAAGGAGATGAGAAGATAAGAGGTATGAAGGTGCTGAATCTCTTGAGAGAATTTGAGAGACAGCAGATGAAAGAGTCGAGTCGGTGAAGGAATACTCGATAGGCTAGTAGGGATAGCTGATAAAATCAGAGTTTTAGGGACTGACTTGAAGGATGAAAGGCTTGTTCAGAAGATCCTGGTGTCTCTTCCAGAGAAGTTCGAAACCACCATAGCGTCTCTGGAAAATACAAGAGACTTACCTGATATAAAGCTTGCAGAATTGTTAAATGCTCTGCAGGCACAGGAGCACAGAAGATTGATGAGAAGAGAAGAGTTTGTAGAGGGTGCGCTGCAAGCTAGAGTGAAGTCAAATGATGGAGGCAAAGGGAAGAAATGGATTCAGTCCAGAGAAAATACCGGTGACTCCAAGTTTGTAGCAAAAGAAAGAAACTCTGGTGGGTCTAGCAAATGGAAGATTAACAAAAAGCCTTGTCAATACTGTGGTGGAACTAATCATCAGTTTTTTAGATGTTGGAGAAAGCCTGATGCTAGATGCAGAAGATGTCACAAGTTGGGTCACATGGAAGCCATTTGCAAAGAAAAAAATTACCAGCAAGCAGGAAAAGCACAAGTAGCATTGAATGAAACTGAGGAAGAGCACTTGTTTGTAGCTTCTTTTTCTGAATCTTCTGTTGGGAATGATGCATGGCTGGTGGATAGTGGTTGTACTAATCATATGACTGGCAATTCGAAGCTGTTTAGGAGTCTAGACAAGTCAGTCAGGTCCAGAGTCAGAATTAGCAACATACAGTATATCGAAGTGCAAGGGAAGGGTACAGTGGCTATTGAAGGAAATCAGGAGGGGAAAATGATCAATGATGTTCTCTTTGTGCCAAATATTGACCATAATCTGTTAAGTGTTGGTCAATTAGTTGAGAAAGGCTATAAAGTGAAGTTCGAAGGGAAGGAATGTCTTATTAATAATGCAGATAGCAAAGAAGGGCTAAGAATTCCAATGGAGGACAAGAGTTTCATGTTCAAGCCACAAGAGATGCAACAAATGGCTTTAAAGTGCAAAGAAGAAAATGCAGAGATATGGCATAAAAGACTTGGGCATGTTCACGGGGAAGAGCATGTCGTTTATGCAGAGAAATAGCTTGGCAGTTGACTTGCCAAGTTTGGAGGAGGAATTTCCACAGTGCAGAACTTGTCTTCTTGGCAAGCAAGCCAGATTTCCTTTCAAAGGAGGAGGCTGGAGAGCATGTGAGAAGCTGCAATTAGTCCACACAGATCTATGTGGACCTATGTCTAAATCTTCTCTCAATGGTAGCAGGTATTTCATTACCTTCACTGATGATATGACTAGGATGAGTTGGATTTATTTTCTGCGAGCCAAGTCTGAAGTTGCTGATGTGTTTGTGAAGTTTAAAGCCTTAGTTGAGAATCAAAGTGGAAAGAAAATTAAAATGCTCGGGTCTGATAATGGTTGAGTATATCGCTCACAAGTTTAAGTTGAATTGTGAGCAAGCAGGAATTGTGCAGCAGTTCATTGCTCCCTATTCACCTCAACAGAATGGGGTCAGTGAGAGGAAAAACAGAAGTATTATGGAGATGGCCAGATGTATGATGCAGGAGAAGATGTTGCCTAAAAAGTTCTGGGCTGAAGCAGCTAATACTGTAGTGTTCTTGTTGAACAGATTGCCCACAAAGGCCTTAGAGAGGTCAACACCTTTTGAAGTCTGGTATGGTGTTAAACCTTTTGTGAAAAATTTGAAGGTTTTTGGGTGTTTGTGTTACACTCATGTTCCTGAGGTCAAGAGGGACAAGCTGGATAAGAAAGCAGAGCTTGGAATCTTCATTGGGTACAGTCTCCAATCAAAAGCTTACAGAATTTTTCACCCTATGACAGGGAAGGTGACAGTTAGCAGAGATATTATTTTTCTAGAGGAAGATGAGTTGAATTGGATGGAAGGAAAGAGTGCAGAACAGCAACAGTTCCAAAAACAACCTGCAACAGATGTAGAGGTTGATGAAGTGATATATGGATTGGAAGACAGTGTGGATGATTTACCAGTGAGAGGCACAAGGTCACTTGCTGAAATCAATGAAAGAAGCAATGTGGCAATGCTCGAACCATCTAACTTTGTGGAAGCTAAGGAAGATCAAAGGTGGATTGCAGCAATGCAGGAAGAGATTGCAATGATCCAGAAAAACCACACATGGGAGCTTGTTGACAGACCATTTGATAAGAATGTGATTGGGGTTAAGTGGGTGTTTAGAACAAAACTTAATCCTGATGGTTCTGTCAATAAACACAAAGCTAGACTGGTGGTGAAAGGTTATGCACAAATATGGGGAGTAGACTATTCTGAAACATTTGCTCATGTTGCACGACTTGATACAATAAGGTTACTGTTAGCTATTGTAGCAAAGAAGGGGTGGCATATATTTCAGTTAGATGTCAAGTCTGCATTTCTGAATGGAGAGCTTGAGGAGGAGATTTTTGTTGAACAACTTGAAGACTTCAGTATCAAAGGGCAAGAAGAGAGTGTATATAGGTTGAAGAAAGCTCTATATGGACTGAAGCAGGCTCTAAGAGCTTGGTATGGGAAGATAGATCGATATTTGCAGGATTTTGGCTTTGTAAAAAGCTTAAGTGAGTTCACTCTTTATGTCAAGAAGGTGAATCATAGTGTTGTAATTCTGTCACTTTATGTAGATGATCTATTGGTGACGGGGAATGATATGGAATTGATAGAGAATGTGAAGCAAGATCTATTTGCAGTTTTTGAGATGTCAGACTTAGGAAAGATGTCTTATTTTTTGGGTCTAGAAGTCAAACAGGCTTCATATGAGATCTTCATCTGTCAGAAAAAATACATGAAGGAAATTCTAAAGAAGTTTCAGATGGAAGATTGTCGAAGTGTAAGCACTCCTATGGCTGCTAAAGAGAAGCTGCAGAAGAATGATGGAACAGATGCAGTAGATGCTTCTATGTATAGAAGTCTGATTAGGTGTCTCATGTATCTTACAGCAACCAGACCAGATATTCTATTTGCTATGAGTGTTTTATCCAAGTTTATGAGTAGTCCTAGTCAGTTACATTTGGTTGCAGCAAAAAGGGTCTTGAGATATCTCAAAGGAACATTGTTCTTTGGTGTGAAGTTTAAGAAATGTCAGAAGTTTAATTTGCAAGGATTTTCTGATAGTGACTCGGCTGGTTCAATAGATGACATGAAGAGTACGTCTGGATATTGTTTCAATTTTGGTTCTGCTTGTTTCTCCTGGTGTTCTAAAAAGCAAGAGATTGTAGCTCAGTCTACTGTAGAGGCTGAGTTTATAGCAACTACTGTAGCTGCAAATCAAGCTTTGTGGCTGAAAAAGATAATGAAGGATATGTGGTTGAATTCTAGTGATTGCATTGAAGTTAATGTGGATAATCAGGCCGCTTTAGCAATATCTCAGAATCCAGTTTTCCATGGCAAAACCAAGCATTTCAAAGTCAAATTTATCTTTCTGCGTGAGGTGCAACAAAGTGGCAAAGTTAAGTTGGTCTATTGCAGATCTGAAGATCAGCTTGCATATATGTTCACAAAACCACTTCAGGCTGGAAGATTTGAGCTGTTAAGAGAGAAAATAGGAATTTGCAGCAGCAACTGATCTAAGGAGGAGTTTGTTGGAATTGTTCAGCTGCTGTTTTCTGTAATATTTTCCTCTGTTTTACTCTGGTTTTTTTTTATTAAAAAACAGCCAAGTTCATTTAGTTATGCATTTAGTGTTTTTTGTTATTTTCTAGGAAGTTAATAGCACGTTTGTGTGCAGCTATGTGTTTCACGTACATGAGCAGTTTTTGTTTTGTGTTTAGTGGCTGTACTTGACAGTTTTCTTTAGAAAATTGACGTACGCAAGTTTGTGCTCTGTTTTCTCTGTGCTTCGCTTCCTCATTCAAAAACTATAGCTTATGGTGTTCTGTTTCTAGTTTACTGTTTTGATCAGTAACAACACCGTTGAAGCTCATCAGCCACGAACATTATGGAAAGTCATTTGCCTGTTGGGCTACATCTGCGAGAGAAACTTCTTCGAAGGTGGAAGATGCGTGTGTTTGAGCTTTATTGAAAGGGATGATATTGTGTTTAGAGTATCCATCTTCAGAACCACTGATAAGACTGGGGTGTATAATAATATATGCAATACGATACAACAGAGGAAGCATCGCCTTAGCTCACTTTTGGTGAGAACATAACTTATAGAATTGCTAGGTTGAATTCTACTTTCGGTTCAGTGAAATGGATAAAAGCATGAGTTTTGTTCCAATGGATGTAATGGTCTTGAATGTGCACAATACCTCTCCTTGATCCTAGACTTAACAATCAATCGATGACATTGTGGGTAGGAGTCGTGAATTGGAGGAAGGTTTCCAATGGCTCAACTTGACCTTTAGAACCGTAAAGTGCAGTTATGTCGAATATGTGTCCCTTAAGCCATATACCAACTGTGATTTTACGGCCTAAATCCTCTAAGGTTTGCAACCAAATCCCCAGTGGAGTTGCCAAGCTACCGCGACCTTTCTTTTGCCGTCTGTGGAAAAAGAAAGAAGGTTTAGGGGTATTTGCCTAAAGAGGCGGACTAACGGTTCTACATTAGGCGCAGGCTTTCCCAAGTCCATACCTCGCGCGACATTGGATTTTGAATTTTAATTCTTAACAACTTATGTATTTTTAGGAGTCAAACCAATCAAGACGAGGAAGTATTGTCTCGATTCCTACGCAACCAGAGATTTCTAGGACTGGGGACTTGTTTACGCCAATGTTTCTATTAGCGCCCTTGCGGTACCACTAACTTGGAAGGTTGTTTATCTAAATGGCCACACAATCTTAATTACCAATTATAATCCTTATAAAACCGCTAAGCGTCCATGCAAATGTTTTTGTAGGTTTGTTTTCCTTAATGTCTAGAATAATCCTAACATAAGTTAGAAGAGAAATTTACACACAAATTAATGAAAAGCGGTGTGTAAATAAACATCCAATAAATTGAAATGACTTGAAAATAAATGCAGAAAAGGAAAACCCGATACAAGTCGGGCAAAAAATATTACATGGTCTTGTTATCATGCCCCGGGATAGGACCCCCATGAGCGAAATGAGAATTCAAATATGCATGAAATTACTCTATATGCATGAAATACTTTAAATAATTTTAATCTACGCAAAATGGATTACTTACAAAAATGGTTATAAAATACAAAAATAGCATTAAATTAGTAAAATGACCTTTTAAAATTAGGAAAATTTCATATATGTCATTTCTATCGTAATTTGATGCTATCTAACATTTGTTTTTTGAATTTTTAAGATTTTTCTCTTTTTTTTTATAATTATTTTTAAAAAAATATTAATAATAATTCCTTAAACCGATCTATGCTAACATGGAGCAACACAGCACATGAATATCACAATAATCAAGCTCAAATCGACTGTTTCAAGATCGAAGCTTAGTTTGGGCATTTTGTCGAACACTTGGTGTGCATTAAACTAGCCCCAATAGCTTCCTCGAGCCATGTTTGCAGCCTTCAATTGTCACTCATAAGCAATCTCATGTGGAACTAAAATATCAAGGTTATACTATCACATGCAAAAAACAATATTAGATAGAAATCATAGCTTAAAACACACTAGAACCAAGCTAAAATCATCTTCAAATATGCGGGTTTGAGCTGATTTTGCAAATCTAGGTTTGAACCCAAGTCAAGCAAACATGTTACATGCCCATATTGAAGCCCCGGCACTCATCACATGCAAGATCTAAGGGAAACATTACTTAATCCGAGTGAAAGTAGGTAACATGGGATTTCAAATGCAACAAACCTCATTGAGAATGACCAACTAAACATATCAAAACGACTTCTCCAATAAGTACACATGCAAAGTTCACACTGACTAGCCATGAATTAATGTTGATAGGCTTGGTTTTTTGCCAAAATTTTAGACAATCTCATAGTTCACACGGGACTTTAAAGACCAAATCAATGTGACCTATGCATGTTTTGTACTCCCACATGACATTCATCAAGCTCATGAAAATAGAAAATGCATGCAAAGGGAAGTAGCAAGTCAAACATTTATGGCTCTTGAAGAGGCTTCAAACACCTAGAAAAGTTTCAGCCTCAGAAATCAGATTTCAGGACTAGTCTTCCTCTTTATTTTTCATGGTTGAAACATGCTCAAACTCAATCATAAATACATCTAGGATGCTTACCTTGCTTCCTATTTTCTTTTGCAAGTGACTCTTGGCCAAGGAAACCGAGAAATTGTCCTTTGGAAGCACGTGGAAGTCGGTTCCTTCAAACTGGAAAATGAGATCTGCAGAGAAAAACTGATAACAAAGGTTTTTTGTTGACCTCTAAAATTAGACTTCAGGACCTCTTTTGTTGGAAAAGTTAAAACCAAAACAAACTATATGTATTATAGTTTGGGGTGAAAGTCAATATTTTCCTCATTTACCTCTCAATTTTCTCAAAAACACTCGCCTTCCCTCACCCATGACCGAGCGGGCTCAACACCTAGAAAAAATTTCGGACTTTCTTGGCCCGCCAAGAGGGTACTGTTTCGGGGGGCTTTAAGAGACCTTCCTGAACTCCATTTTGGATGTACAACCTATGGATGGAAATATCTTTGAGTGAAGTTTCACTCTCTAGTTGAAGGTTTTGGCTAATTTTGGCTGGAAGTTTGTGCAAATTTCCCTTTTCTCTCTAGAGGTTGATCTGGAATTTCTGGGTTTGCTTTTCTAGAGTTGCTTCTGAGGGCCTCTTTGGGGGACGACCGTGAGCTCCCTCCTCTCCCTCTCGTCTCCTCTCTCTCATCCCTCGAAATACCTTGCTTCAGTGATCTTATCCCTTGAATTAAGGGATTTTTGGTTGGTCTTTTGTCCACCTACCAAGCCTGTCAAGAGGGCTACTTCAACAACTTTCTGACTTGGGCAAAATTTTCAATTTCTGCAAATGTTGAGTGTCCGGATTTGGTGCGATTTTCCCGGGCCTTCAACAGCTTATCTCTGACCAATTTTTGTCCACTTGCAGTACCAATAATGGTCTTCCATCACGTGCAGAGATCGGGCTGGTTGGGTAGCTGAGGAGGATATGGTGGGGCCACCGAGTTGCTTACTCAGCAACTCCAAATTGAGACCAACTCATGTACTAAGTTTTGGCTGCTGATTTGAGTACTCTAATTCATCAATTTTGCTGCGATTTTTGATCAATTAGCGAGTATATGTATAGTAGTTTAAGATGTCGACCAGATTTCGCAATTGTGCCTACCCAATTTTGCAAGAAAGTCCCTTAAAGTTGGCCATTGTCTTATTCGAAAATACCCAATTCAATACAAATTTGGTCATTTTGGCCCAATTTGATTGATTCGATTTGACCCAAATTCAATTTTTACTTAATTGGTGACCAAGATGATGATTTAAGGCCTTGGGCACAAATTTTGTAAAATTTGCGAATTAGTCCCTCAACTTTTAAAAATTGCATTTTGGCCCCAACTTGCAATTTGAATTCCAATCTGACCTCCTGGGCTTGGCTAGTCACATTTAGATCATTGGCCCCAACTTGCTCTTTTTTTTTCTTTTCTTTTTTATCAATTTCCTCTTCTTCTTTTTTAATTTATTAATTTTTTTTTTAGGAAAAACATCTTCCATTTAAAACACTATATTAAACACCTAGATAATCTATATGCAGGAATTTGACATGAAATATCTTTGGGCAAAAATTTAGGTGTCAACAATAGTTCCAGACCTACGAAGAGAAGACTATATTAAGGATTTGGTTCGTACGGTTAAAGAAGATCTCACAGTTGGAGATAGCATCTCGTGATCAATTATTCTTATTGAAATCAATATGGGTGATGAGATCTGTTGATTGGCAAAGTATACCCGGAAGATTCTACTTATGGAAACCTATATCTTGATTGAATGGGTGAGCAGGATTGGTGGGCTATTATCACATTCCTTAAATAACTCAAGATCTCCCTAATTATTTCTGTCCAATGGCTAGATTGGAAGAACTCCTTTGGAAGGTGCCAACGGTTATAAAGGTATGGAGGAGTATATAAGGAAGATGCTCAAGTTATTCGAGTGTGTGCATGGAAGAAAAATTCCAAAGTTTGAAGCTCCTAGTTCTTTGCTATTTCAATCACCGAGCTTAAATTGTATTCAAAAGAGAGATAGAATACTTGTGAGACCTTGAGGAAGTGTAGTGGAGTTTCTACACTGTGGAATCAAGGACATGAGACTGTAAAATCTCTTTTGGTTCTCAGTGAAATCCAGCTAGTGGGTTGTTAGTGCGGGAGAGTGGACGTAGGTTTGGTCTAAGCCGAACCACTATAAACCTTGTGTTTCAATTTTCTTTCCCTAAAATCTTTACTTTAATTCGTAACTTTATATAACTGCTTATAGTATTTTACATCTTCGGTCTATTATCCTCAAAAGACGAATTAATTAGTTAAGTCTTGTAAAACTTGTTTTAACACATATTCACTCCCTCTAGGTGCTATTACTAGCCTTATCAAGTTTCACATAATTTTTCTATGATTTTGGAGTGAAGACTCAGAATTCACCTAAAATGTATTTTATCCTTTGACTGACTAGCTCTGCCATCTGTTAGACTTCTCAATTGCTAAATGCATTCATTGTGAAGACTTCTGATTTTATTTTATTTGTTGCTTTTCTTTGAGAATTCGATGCTCTAAGTCTTCATCTTGCTCTACTATTCCAAACACTCTCTTTCAATATCATTTCCAAAGATGCGCTGCAAATTTATGTAGAATGACAAAGAGGACAATTTTGCCAGAGTATTTACAGCTATGGGAGTGAACATGGAAACTGCACAATTTTTCAAATGTGACTTTGAGGAAAATGGGTCAATGGAGAGAGTGATCATTTTCCTTAATTTGGTAATGTCTAATGAGCTGATAGTTAATTGTCTCGTAGATTTTTTCTTTCCGGCAATTTCTGCAAGTTTGTAGATTGAGTTGTGATATATATATATCTTTGTTGATTAAAGGGTTGTACAGGTGCTTGTATTCATTTTACGAAGTTTGCTCTTTTATTTAGGCCAATGATCCAACTATTGAACTCGTCATCACTCCATGACTTGCCCTTACAACTGCTGAGTGTCTGGCATATGAATGTGACACAGCTATAGTGATTTTTTTTTTTTGGTTAGAATCTCAAAATTATGTCCACTATGACTTGAATTTTTCTTGTGATATTAAGAATGCCAAATTATATCCATGCGACACATTTATCCTTTATCAAAATTCCATCAGATAATTTTTCGACCCAAAATTAGGTCATTTTGGTTTCACTTAAGTCATGTGGGGTCGCCATATCAACACCCTTTGTCCTTTCCATTGACAATGTTAGTAGATTTAATTAAAAGTACAGTCTATCTGCTTGCCGTCTATGGTTGCTATCGAGCCACCACCATGCTCTTGCCACCCTATCCCTTGTAGATGTCATTGGCGTGGAGCCCCATTTGAGGTAGTTTTTGAATTTGTTCGTCGGAGAGATGAGCTACTCATGTATCCATCTTTGACTATTGTAGTTTCTGCTACAGGCGAAGGGTAGAGACTAGATTATTATTGTTGTTGTTGTTGTTGCTGCTGCTGCCGCTGCTGCTGTTGTTGTTGTTGACGGTTTGCTTCTACTTTGGAATCGTAGGTAACTATTAGTTTTTGAATTTGTTCGTTGGAGAGATGAGCTACTCATGTATCCATCTTTAACTATTGTAGTTTCTGCTATAGGCAAAGGGTAGAGACTAGATTATTGTTGTTGTTGTTGTGGTTGTTGTTGTTGTCATTGTTGTTGTCGTTGTAGTCGTCGTTGTTGTTGTTGTTGTCGTTGTCGTTGTCGTTGTTGTCATTGTCGTCATTGTTGTCGTTGTCGTGGTTGTCATTGTTGTCATTGTCGTTGTCGTTGTTGTTCTCGTTATCGTGGTTGTCGTTGTTGTTGTTGTTGTCGTTGTTGTCGTTGTCGTTGTTGTTGTCGTCGTCGTTGTTGTGGTTGTCGTTGTCGTTGTTGTCGTTGTTGTGGTTGTAGTTGTTGTGGTTGTAGTTGTTGTTGTTGTCGTCGTTGTTGTTGTTGTGGTTGTCGTTGTTGTCGTTGTGGTTGTTGTTGTTGTTGTTGTTGTTGTTATTGTTCAAATTGATTGCAAAATCTACAAATGCTCATAGAAAATCAACACTTTTAAAAGAAAAAATTTCTTAAAATGATTGCTTGTATCACTTAGCATATTGAATGTGATGAAAATATTTTCATCATTAATGATAATCTATAGATATACATTGTTACTAATAATAACAATATTTATGTTGGTTTATCGGTTAATTTTCTTAATGTTTCATAATTGTTATCCATAGGATGGGTACCGCAATTCTCAGAGGGACGTTTAAGTCATTTGAGGATGAAAGCAAGAACGGTACGTAGCATGCGCATTTTGAATTTAATATGCATTTATTCAAATATATAATAACATATTTACATTTAATTGACAAGATCATGTAATTTTTCATGCAACCAATATAAACAAATATGGTTCGTCAATTTCGTATATGACTGATCAGTGTAAGAGTTTTCCTAATGTGGACTATATTAATTGATATTGTAATTTACCATTTTATTACGGTCAGGGTTATCAACACTTTTAAAAGAAAAAAATTCTTAAAATGATCGTTTGTATCACTTAGCATAATGAATGTGATGAAAATATTTTGATCATTAATGATAATCTATAGATATACATTGTTACTAATAATAAGAATATTTTATGTTGGTTAATTGGTTAATCTTCTTAATGTTTCATAATTGTTATCCACAGGATGGGTACCGCAATTCTCAGAGGGACGTTTAAGTCATTTGAGGATGAAAGCAAGAACGGTACGTAGCATGCACATTTTGAATTTAATATGCATTTATTCAAATATATAATAATATATTTACATTTAATTGACAAGATCATGTAATTTTTCATGCAACCAATATAAACAAATATGGCTGGTCAATTTCGTATATGACCGATCAGTGTAAGAGTTTTCCTAATGTGGACTATATTAATTGATATTGTAATTTACCGTTTTATTACGGTCGGGGTTATCAACACTTTTAAAAGAAAATTTATTTCTTAAAATGATCGCTTGTATCACTTAGCATAATGAATGTGATGAAAATATTTTGATCATTAATGATAATCTATAGATATAGATTGTTACTAATAATAAGAATATTTTATGTTGGTTAATTGGTTAATTTTCTTAATGTTTCATAATTGTTATCCACAGGATGGGTACCGCAATTCTCAGAGGTTTGAGTCATTTGAGGATGAAAGCAAGAACGGTACATAGCATGCGCATTTTGAATTTAATATACATTTATTCAAATATATAATAATATATTTATATTTAATTGACAAGATCATGTAATTTTTCATGCAACCAATATAAACAAATATGGCTGGTCAATTTCGTATATGACTGATCAGTGTAAGAGTTTTCCTAATGTAGACTATATTAATTGATATTATAATTTATCGTTTTATTACGGTCAGGATTGTTTGTAGCAATTAGCAAGTGGTACATTTACCATGGTATCGCCAAAGCCTACGGATAAATAAATACAAGTTCGATTACTATGCAAAGAAGCAGGAAATGAGAAGCCGAGAAACACTAGAGCTATGCAAAAGCTTGATGTGAAGATCGCGAACGCAGTTCATGTTTCTCCAGCGAGGGAAACGTTTGGCGGGCTCTACACTCTCTCAAACCTCGACCAGGCCCTCCCATTCGTGGTTGAGATCGTGTTCACCTTCAATGGCAAAGGGAGAGGAAGGTGTTCCGCCGCGATTGAGACAATCAGAGAGTCACTGGCTAAGGCATTGGTCGAGTTCTATCCATTCGCGGGCAGACTTGTCATGGGGATCGACGGGAGGATGGCAGTGAGATGCACTGGAGAAGGTGTCCCATTCGTCGAAGCGACATCGGAGGATGACATCGCAGCGCTGGGCGATATTAGCACAATCAATCCCGCCATGCTGCGAAAACTCGTGAAGCACAGCGATGGAGCCCCGACCATATTGGAAGTACCTTTGCTTTCGGTGCAAGTAAATACTCTAGAACATGTTGGTCGTGCTGATTCTGGCGTTCCCCTGCATTAGTTCATCGATGAACCATATATTAGACAGATTGTACGAGAATTATGGCTACTTTGTGCGAGATTTTTCTTTTGGGACAAGATAGAAGGAGCAACATAGTGCTTTTGAACAATTTATCTAACAAAAAGAGATCGTTTCTGCACTGCTTTTTCTTTTTATCATTCGACCGCTTGCGGAGTAGCATGTTCTTCTGGACTCGTGCAAGGGGATTTAGACTTTCCAAGACTGACATACACATGAGTAGTTATCCACTTACAATTTATCATGAAATCTAGGTGACGACGTTCAAGTGTGGAGGGATCGTCGTCGGCATCGTTGTGAATCACGTCCTCGTCGATGGGAAAGCCCTCGCGGACTTCATAGCTTGCTGGAACGACCTGGCTCAAGCCAAGCCACCATCAGTTCATCCCTTTCTTGATCGATCGGTGTTGCACCCGAGGCAACCTCCGCGCATCGATCTCCCCCACCACGAGTATGCTCCGAGAGACCGGCAGCCCGGACTCGTGGTCAACCCCGAAGCCAAGCCCCTCATTTACAGATCATTCTGCTTTAAGCCACACGCTCTCGTTCAGCTCAAGAAAGCGGCAAGAATTGCAACCCAGAATGGCTCTTCCGAAGTCCCAACGACCTTCGAAATCATATCGGCGCTCGTGTGGATCTCGCGAACCAAAGCTCTCGGAATTGGTCCTCACGAGACGACGAAGCTTCTTACTGCAGTTGACAGCCGCCCCAAGTTTGACCCCCCGCTGCCGAGTGGCTACTTCGGAAACGGCCTCGCTTTCTCCTGTGCTGAGTGCAGCGCCGGTGAATTGACCCACAAGCCCTTCTCGTTCGCTGTCCAGACCGTGCATGAGGCCCTTGCATCCGTCACCGAGAGTTACATAAGGTCGGCCATCGACCACATCGAGCTAAACAGGGTCCTTGTTGATTGCGAGGGCAACTCTTGCTGCATCAGCAAATGGAGCCAACTCCCTCTCTACAAGATGGATTTCGGGTTCGGGAGGCCATTCCAGGTGGCGCCGGCAACAGTCCCTGACAACGTCATCTTTGTCGCTTCCCAGAGCAGGGAGAGTGATGACTTGGTTGTGTCCTTGGGGCTTACTAGCAATGCCATGGATGTTTTCTCGAAGTTGATTCAGCATGAGCTCACGCTGAAAATCAAGTTCTAGTCTCATCCATGGATATCAGTATATGAAGCTTAGTTTTCGAGCCCCTGGTTTTAAATAGGACTAGCGCAGTGGTGTTGCGCTGCTTGTGCCTGTTGTTTTATATGATATGCTTCCATCAATAAAGTGATGTACTTTCCAAAAAAGGGAATCTTATAGATACAAATGTGAATTTATGAAAGAGCGCCCATTGCATACACTAGTAATGTGAGAAAAAGTTCTAGGTATGTAGTTTTGTACACCATTGATCGGATATTAAGAGTAAATTAAGGGCATATGAGGCCATTTGTGTGAGAAAATATTAACTGCACAAGTTGTGGAAGTAAAAGAAAGTGAAAAAAAGAAAATAAAAAAGAAGGGAGAAACGACAAAGAAGAAGAGAAATGGAGGTGCGAGTCTGCAAGAGGAGAGAGACAAGGAGAGAAAAATTTGACAAATGGGTCATTCGTGGACAGTCGCTTAATAGATGGGCATCTACTTTGTGGTGCTAGCACAACTTGTGTAGCTAATATTTTTCCTTAATTTTGAGTATGACTCGCATAGTGATGTTGCGCTCCTCATGCATGTTGTATTATATGACATGCTTCCATCAATGAAGTGATGTACTTTCTAAAAAAAAGGAATCTTATAGATACGATGTCAATTTATGAAAGAGTGGTAATAGCATATAGTACCGTAAGAAAGTTTTACACAGGTAGTTTTGTATACCATTAATATGATAACATGACAAAATTGAGGGCAAATAGACAGTTTGTGTAAAGTTTTTCTTTACACAGGTGGTGTGCGCGCTATTTTTCTTTGTGAAATAATGGGTTTGTGTTGAGTGTTTGGTAAAGTGCCATTTTCACTATCTACATATCTTTAGCATCAGGAAGAGTATTGTTGGGTTGTCATCATCCATGGGTATTCATTAATATACAAGTGTGAGCGTACCATAGAGAAAAATTCCCTATAATTGAAGAGGGATTGAGTAGTTAATAAATTTACTAGACTTATAATTTATTGATTTAAACTCTTAAATAAAGGTGATTTACTAATATGATTTGTTGATGGGTTCATTTTCTTGAAAATCTACTCTCCAAGATAAGTTTTATTCTTTCCAAGAGTTTTAGAATTTTGAGAACCAAAGAGATATAGCTACAATCGTTGTTCCCTTCTTACCTTCTTGATGGCTACCATCGCTTTCTTACTTTCTTGTCCTAGAGCGGGCTTTTGGGTTTCTCTTTTGTTTTGTTGTTCCCTCTCTGGGTTTCAGGGAAGGATAGCTGGTTCTCTTTGGCTGTTGTTTGGCCCTCTCTTTTCGTTGCTTGGTTTGTTTCCTTTTACCTTGGCCTCCTTCCACTCGCTCTGACTTCTGTCTTTGTGAGTGTAGGTTTTTGGGTCCAAGTTCTTGCTGTATAGCTCTATATAGCTTTCTGGTTTATAGTCAATATATTTCTTACCTTTACCAAAAAAAAAAAAAAAAAAAGAGATATAGCTACAATTGTCCATGTGCTGCTATTGAACAAAAGGTCCAATATTCATATTGTAGGGAATGCTTCCATTATTCCCAAAATAAGTAATTTTCATGATTAAATACCCTACAAAGCATGAATTGCATTATATATGTTTAATGAGGGACTAACATTAATTCCTCGTTGTGAATTTTCGATTTTATAAAACCAGGAGTAAAAGTGGAACTGGGTCTTCAAAGTCAATTTCTCCTTTTAATGCATATTGTATTAAATAGATAAATACATTGAACCCACATTGCATGAAGACCTGTCGACACTCGCACACATAAAAATAGGCATGCTCTAATTGTTTTATTAAACTGTCCATGCTTCAACTGTTGAAATTCTGCAAGTGTGTGTCTTTCACTTTTTTGGATTTGATGTACACATTTTAATATGACATATTGTTAGGGTTAATTAGGATATTTCTTTTGATTATCCTCATCTCTCAAGATAGCGCTTATATTTCATTTTGATTATGCATATCTTTGATTGTTATTTTATTTTAGATAGTCATTTAATAAAGTCTATCTTATGTTCTCTTCTTCTACACACATTAAAATACATAGAAATTTCACAATTATTTCTTCGCATTTTTTATATTTCAAGTTATACCAAAAGTGATGATGATAATGATTTTTGTAATATTTTAATAAGTTTTATGAAATTTCTTTTTTCTTTTCTTTTTTCTTTTTCCTTCGTAGGATTTCCAGCCAGCGAGATAACTTGGGCGCCAGCAACGGTTATTGACTCTTTCTGGAAATAGGCAAAGGCTTCGTTCTCTCTCTTGGATTTAGGCAAGGGCCCACAATGCCCTCGCCCTCAGGCTAAGAGCGGAAACATATAATAAAAAAGACAAATAAGGGGTTTTAAATAATTTGAACTCAAAAAATCTTCCTTTGATACCATGTATGGTGTTGTGAGACTTTTTTTGTAGTGTTATTTTAGAATGAATCACTTAAATTTCCAACTTAGAAAGCCACAAATATTAGGGGCATGCAATTAGACCTATTCAACCTTGGAACCAGCTCATCTTGGTCGGTTCATACAAGACCGGTTTAGTGCCTTTGTAAAAAATGTGGAAATTGACTTTGGTAGGTTTGGTTTCTATGCATTGTAATGGTCGGTTCTACCCAAGAACCAAACTTGTCAAGGCTGGTTCTAGGGTATAACTGTCAAAACCAACACAAAATTTGGGAACTTTTTCGCATGACTACTTCTCTCTCTCTCTCTAAAAAGGATATTCCAAAGTCGATCAGTTTAGTATCTGGTTTCAAAATTGGGAACTGATTCCAATAAGATAGTTTCCAAATTACTAGACTGGAAGTTACTCACTCTGTAACCAATCACCTTAATACATACATACATACATATATATCCACGAAAAAAGACACCATCATGGTCCAGTCCCTTTGCATCTCAATAGATGTTTTAAATGATAAATGTTGACACCCAAAATTTCTATTAAAGGGCTTCATATTTTTGTAACCAAACTAGGGCAATCATTGGTTGAATTTGGCCAAACAAATGATAGAGTAATTTTAGCCACGATATGTATTGCCGGTCATCAAGGGGATTTGATCGTGATCAACACATGAAAAGCAATAAATTTTTGCTATTTTGGTCATGTTTTTTTCACTCCTTTGGCTTAAAGACTCCATTTTATTAGTGTATTGACGACATTACCTCTTATTTGGCGCACCATTTAGCATGTTTCCAAAGAAAGTAGTTCCCCTCTCTTTGTTGGTCAAGTGAAGTCAATCCTTTTGTTTTATTTCTTTTTCTTTTTCTTTGCGGTCCCCCTTTCCTTATTACTCACTTCTCTCTGTTCTCTTTCATACAGTGGATCCTCTTGGTGTCTACCAACAACGATACCATTCGGTAGAGCATTGTCAATCAAGGGCTGGTTGAAGGTTTTCTCGTTTTGGTGGAGTCGTAGTGCTATGGAAAAGAGGGAGATGAAATTGAGTTTGGTGGGTAGAACCTAGTCAATATGCAAGGGAGCACATGTTTGATCCTTCAACCTGACAAAAATGGTATGGGTGGTGTTCTCATTATGGCAAAAGCAAGTGGATCTTGTGCCGACATTTCTTCAGCATTCACAGATACAGGGTTCTCGCTAATTGCTCCAACGGTGAGTATTTGACTGTCATCACTAAAGTCAACTAAGTTATTGGAGCCTCCGGTGTTATGAGTGAGAAATGCAAGGCTGTAGTTGCTCAGTAAGGAATACCATTATTCATATGTCTTTTAGCAAAGGAAGTGCCACATTATATATGCTCAGAGATTGGACAACGAGGACCCACATAAGAGGACGACGGAGAGAGTTCACCAAGAATACATATTATAGACCAGAAAAGAAATTATGGGCAACGCACAAGAGACACTCATGACCAGAAAGCACCAACCAAAATATTTTAATTTTTATCACCATCTTTGATTTACAAAAGCCACCATCAAGTCATTTCTATTCCTATTAATTTTTTGAGTTGTTCGTCTGTTCAAATTTTTCCTCTCATTTTTTCTGTTGGTTTCTTGGGTCTTTGAATCGTTTAAAGCCTATTCGCCTCTATCTATATGTAGCTTGGTGGCTGCCTTGCCATTATCATCACTAGATCTTTAAGTTTGCACACCACTGCAGGACAAGCCATTGACATCAATCCGTGGTTTTGCTGTAGAAAAAGGTTACATTTTGTCTTGAATTATTTTCAATTAAGTAAGTTGGACATCAAGAGCATCCTTGCCATTAGACGCAAAGGCGTGGAAAGAAGAGAATTATCTGTAATGGAAAAGATAAAAAAAAGAAAGCAAAAGAAAACAGAGAGACGTCAATTTGACTTGGTGGGCCACACAAGGATAATGTGATCAAAGTATTGTAAGAGGGAGTGTTTGAACTGAAGGATAGTTGAAAAGAGCACCATCCATTTAAAAGAATAGGATAGTGAAGTTTTAACCAAGAAATTAAGTGGAAATTATAAATCCAATTTCAGCCACTTTAGCAGAGCAACTTTCAGAACTGAATTGATATATCCCATTATTTCGCCCTCTTATAGGAGACGGAGATCACGATTTTTCTGGAAAAGAGAGGCCTAAAAATCCGTGAGTTTTAGGGCATAAACAGAGGAAGTCTTCTGCAGAATAAAAAGGCGGGGACACGCACTCACGGGGGATTACCGCATAAGAAGAGAGCGTAGAGAAAAGGAGGGAGCACGGTACCGAGGGATACATGTTTAACCAGAAGATACTGGCTGCATCATTCACGTCGTCATTATTATGGATCTATCTTGTTAAAATGTATGTATGAGTTGTGTTAGAGAGAAGTCCCACATCGGAGAATTAGTCTGGTATAGAGCGGCTAATATATCATAATTGGCCCATAACTCATTGATTTAAGTTTTTAAAGGAAAGTACATTGAAGAATTGGTATGATGTGGGGATGTTAGCATACTCTAGTCGACTCATAACAATTCAAACTTGGGCTTTTTCTTCGTAATCTCTCCTGCTGAAGTATCTTTGCTGCGCACTCCCAACATATTGTCTCAAGCCACTATGTTGCCTGGCTGTTCTTGATTTTGATAGCCCAGACAGACAGCAGTTCCTCAGCGACAAGGCATTGTTGATTTGTTCCCTCTTAATCCTCAGCGATAATGCAATTTGTCCAGGTGTGGATAGTTAGACTCTATTGATTTGGCAGAAAATAAAATCACTTAGCCACTGCATCACATATGAGCATATCTCTATTTATTTTGCAGAAAATGAAACCATTTAGGCTCTAAATCACATGCAAGGCATATCTAGAAAATTTATGAATACTTAAGTATTCAAACCTGGACAGCACATATGGAAAATTGCAGCCAAGGAAGTGGTTGCCTGAATAACCGCGCAGGGGAATCAACAGTCTCGAAGTGGTCGATGCCTCCAAGAGGATGGCAGCGATTCGTTGTCTTGATCAAATTCAAATTGATCGACACAGCTTTGCTGTGAGGACAAGGACTAAGAGGGAACAGATCGGTGTAGGTGACGACGATGCCTTGTCGCCGAGGAACTGCTTTATGGGTTGTCAAACTCGGGAACAGCCCAGGCAACGTAGGGGCTTGAGTAGATCAATCTAACCGCGTGTATCCCTAATCTTTTAGAGTGTTTTACTTTATCAAAGATGAATGATTTGAAAATTATATATATTTTTAAAAATGATCATTTATATCGATTACAAAAATGAGTAACAAAAAGAATGATTCCATTTTTTACGTAAATATTCGTATATGAATTTTTGTCGATGATGAAAATATATTTCATTAACTAATTATTTCAAAGAATAAAAGCGATTATTTTTAGAAAAATATTTTCCAAATTGTTTAATTTCCGTGAAACAAATGGAGTCCTATTGTGATGAGCATAGTCCTTAATTTATGCCCTGAAATTTAGGGATGAGCATGGTCTTGATCCAGCCTAAGAAGTGAGCTAGTCGGTTCTCAGTTTCCAAAATAGAAACCAGAAATAACTAGTCTGGTTCTTAATTTTGCAAAAGGAACTAGACCGGACCAATATGCCTTAATTTTCCTTCTTCTTTTTTTGGTGTAATTTTTCTTCTTCCAATTTTCTAAACTAGAGCCGTGTAAGTGTGTATCGTTGTTTTTTCTTCTTCTGTTTTTATTGGGTGTTTTCACTTCTCATTTTATAATGCAATTTTTCCGAGGGAGAAGGTTGGATATTCACCAGCTTGCACTAAATTTGGCAGAAGAATAGCCCAAGTGCCAAAACTTGGCACGGAGGGAGACTTAAGTGCCATAACTTCGGAAATGTACACTTAAGTGCCAGTTTCGAAGTAAAGTGGAACACTTAAGTGCCACTCCGGCTAAAATCCGGCCAAATTGCCGATGTGGCAATTTTCTGGCGAGTTGGGTGCAAAACGGCGTCGTTTTGCTCGTTGACGTGGCGACAAATTGCAAAAATGACGTCGTTTTGTGTTTGATGTGTAAATAATTAATATAAAAATTAATTACATTAAATTTAAACTTAATTTTATTTAAAATATTCTAAAAAATTTAAAAAGTTAATATTAAAAAACCTAAATTTAAAAAAAAAAAATTTAAAAACTTAAAAATAAAAAACCTAAAATAAAAAAAAGGGGGAGCCAAAGGGGGTGGCCGAGGGCTGAGCCCTTGCCATTGTCGCCTCCTTGCCGCCGCCGGGAAGGGTCGGCGACGGAGGGGGAGGGTCGGCTGGGGTCGCCGGCCCCGGTCGACCAGCGGCGAGGGCCGTGAGCCCTTGCCGGATCACGGTGAGGGCCGCGACCCTCACCGCAGATCTGGGCGAGGGCTCGCAGCTCCTCGCTACCTCCCCGTTGTCACCGGGAAGGGTCACCGACGGTGGGGGGAGCATCGGCCAGGGTTGCCGAGCCCGGCCGGGCCGGCGACGCCGGTCGACTGTAGTGAGGGCCTGCGAACCCTCACCCAGATCTGGGGCGAGGGTCACGGCCCTCGCCCAGATCCGACGAGGGCTCGCAAGCTCTTGCCACCGTTCGGCTAGGGGCCAGCGACCCCGGTCGACACTCCCCCTCCAATGCTGGCCCTTCCCAGCAGCGATGGCGAGGGCCCTCGGCCGCCCCCTTCGACTCCCCCTAATATTTAGAATATTTTAAATAAAATAAGTTTAAATTTAATTTAATTAATTTTTATATTAATTATTTACACACCAGACACAAAACGACGTCGTTTTTGCAATTTGTCAGCACGTCAGCGAGCAAAACGACGCTGTTTTGCACCAAACTCATCATAAAATTGCCACGTCGGCAATTTGGCTGGATTTTGGTCGGAGTGGCACTTAAGGGTGCGTTTGGTAACGTTTCTATTTAAAAATTGTTCCAGGGAACAGAAATAAAAAAAAAAAAAAGTGTTTCTGCTCCGGGGAACAGTTTTTGAACAAAAAACGCGTTTGGTAAGTATAAAAAAAATTGTTCTTAAAATAAAAAAGAACAGAAACACGTTTGGTAACTGTAGTCAATTTCTGTTCCTAAAATAGAAAAAAAAAACAGAAACACGTTTGGTAAACTGTACAAAATTTCTATTTTAAATTTTTTTAAAAATGCTTTTTTTTTAGTAAAGTTTAAACTTGATATTGAATTCTCATTCTCATGAAATGTTCATTAATTTTATTTTGTTCATGGTGAGTGAAGACAAACATTTTGAATATGATCATATGGCATACTTTGTAGAAAATTTTGTAAGTAAAGTTTGTATCAAATTTTTTTCAAGTACTTTTTTTACTTTTTATTTTTATAACATATAAACTTGATATTGAATTCTCATTCTCATGAAATGACGGTGAGGGCGGTGATCAAGGCGATGAGGGCGCAGACGAGCCTGGCGCTCAAGGAGGCCAAGGAGTTGATCGAGGGGCTGCCGAAGAAGTTCAAGGAGGGGGTGTCCAAGGACGAGGCGGAGGACGCGAAGAAGCAGCTTGAGGAGGCCGGTGCGAAGGTCGCCATTGTTTAGGGAAGGACCCAATTCGAGTCGATTGATACAGAGCCGATAAGAAGTGATGGTCTTTTAGGGTTTAAATCGAAGTGTGATTTGGTGAGAGGGTTTAGTGTAGTTATAGTGGGAAGGAAATGGTTGTTCATGGGGGGCCTGAGCTGATGTTGTATTTGCATTTGTAATGAGGAATTTGACTTGTGCGAATCTCCAAATTCTTTTCTTGTTTCTCCGTTCGTTTCGATCGATCTTTTTGGGCTTCTTTTTGTTTGGGATTTCTTTCAATGCAATACACAAGACAACAACATTTGATTTTACAAAATTGCAGAGGAATTGATCAATCAAAAATCACAGAAATTGAAGTTCAGGATTCAAGTGCCAACAGCCATACACGAACGACACGTGATTTGCAAACTCAGATACATCCTCGATTCATGGCCCAAAGTCTCCAGCCGAGAATCAACGACCAATCTATTAACATGATAAAATTGGTCATCCACGAAATGGAAATCAATCAGTCGTCAACAGGGTCCTGAGGAGCTTCATCTGCAGGCCTTTTGATGGTTATGACAGGGCACTCAGCATGCTTCACGCAAAATTCACTGACGGTGCCGACAAATACCCTGTGATGTTATGTGCATGACAAGATCAGGCAATGAGGTGTTTCCAGAAATATGCATGACATTAGCTAACTCTAAACAGACGATAGAGATGTATCGACATGCGAGATGTGACAACTAGTAAGAGAACTTCCACTCAGCCAGCAAGTCAATGATGAGGTCATGAGAGGAAGATCAAGCTGTCTTGAAGCCTATGGGGACTCCACAGGGGTAGGCTCTCGATTTATGAGATGTTCAGCTGAAAGCAGAATCCAGAAAAGAGCTCAATATACCTTTGGAAAGGGCCAAGACCCCTGCTTCCCACAACAAGTAAATCAGGCCTAACTCACTTCACCTCATGACAGATGACCTCTTTTGGATCTCCTTTCTTGATCCATGCTTCACATTGTACCTAACATGAACACATCATAAGGAAATGGCGAATATTATTGTTGGCAATGTTTATTCAGGAAAAAGAGAGGAGAAAAATCTCCAATACCCCGATTTCATGACATCGTTGACAAAGCACTCCAGTAGATGAATTCCTCTCGCCTTGTCCCTCTGTTTCAAGCTCTTAAAATCGTCCGGAGATGCATATACACTATCCATGTCATCAAAACCTATGGCAAAGGCAAAGTGAGAGGCCATATATCAGTGAGGATGCAGGATTTCCCCAAACAATTCGCCTGGGCAACAAGAATTGCTGAATCAAAAGGCACGACTGACTTATTGCCATACATATATAAATGCCACACCCAGAGTCTAACAAGCAAAACCCCACATTGATCTTTCTATGAAGTAATTCTTATGGAAATGATTACAAAACCTGTTGGTTGGGAATGATCTCATTTATCTAATCGCTCAGCATTCTAAAGGTAGATAATACTCTCCAAAACCAATATGCAAGAGTTCTGAGCCTGGACACCCGGTCCAGCTTCACTCTCAGAGAACATATGTGATCAAATATTTCAAGGGCTTTCCCTTGAGGCCTAGAATTAATAACTCAAGTTTCACATTCTGTAAATTAAAACTGCAGAGCTAAATACAACGGCTCATGCCTCAAGTCTCTTTCTTCTTTTTACAGAATAAGAGATGGGAGAGACACATACAGATGATTATGCACTTCTACCGTGTTTTTGGTCACAACATGACACATATCACAATAAATCAGTCAGAGCATTCCATCAAAATCCAGAGAAGGATGAAGTGCCATGTACAACATGCCGCATCTCTCTCATTCAGCATGGGCTTCTTCCTAAACACCAAAATCCCACCCCTCCATTCGGGACCTTCTCGTCAACTACAATAGGATCCTGCAACACGAACAAATTGCTGAAGCAAACTGGGAGCCAATTTTCTAGCTGCAAAGCATTGGAATCTGTTGATCCTTGCAGATTCGTTGCGATCAGAGCTGACCATTTTAAGTCGACTAAACGAATTTTTGTTTATCAATGCCTTGGATGATCCTTTATACATCCCCGAATCTCCGACATACACAGGATATCAAAGGATGAGTTCTTGCGCTCGACTTTTCAAGACTCCTCACTACTAAGGCAGAATGCCAGAAAATGCATAAAAGGTAGCACTATATACTCAATTGGGGCTCGAGCACGGTCTGGGCGAGCAACGCTCGCTTGGGGCTCGAGCACGAGGGCTCGCTCGAGCGAGCCTCTCGCAGATCTGGGCAAGCGCTGGCTCGAGCGAGCTGTCGCGCTCGAGCCCCGAGCAGCCGTTGCCCAGATTTGCGAGGGGTGGCTCTCGTCGAAGCCCTCGTCAATCGGTGAAGGAGGAGCAGTGAGCGGGTTTACCTGGTGAAGGAGCAGCGGCTGTCGGCGCCGGAGAGGACGACGGTGGAGAAGCCGGATGGTCTCGAGACAGAGGCGGCTGTCGGCGCCAAAGAGTGGGAGGCGCTGGAGAAGACGACGGTGGAGACGCTCGCAGCAGCTATCGGCGCCTGAGAGGACGACGGTGGAGAAGCCGGATGGTCTCGAGACAGAGGCGTCTGTCGGCGCCGGAGAGTGGGAGGCGCCGAAGAAGACGACGGAGGAGACGCTCGCAGGAGGAGAGGCGGTGTTCGAAGGCCTGAGGAAGAAATAGAAAAGGAACACGATTTTGTTCCTCTTTTGTTCCTCAAATATGTTTCAGAAATAAGAAACATAAATTTAAGGACTGTTTGGTTGTGTTTCTTTTTTTTGTTTTTAAACACTTTTTCTGTTTTTTTGTTCTTTTGTTCCCAGGAACAAAAAAGAAACAGAAATAAGAAACACAAAATTTGTGTTTCTTATTTCTGAAACACATTTGAGAAACACATTTTATTTTCTTCTTCTTTTTCTTCTTTTTTCTTTCGCCGGTCGCCGGCCTTGGCCATGGCCGGCGATCGGCCGACGAGGGTCGGCGGCCTCGCCCAGCCACGACGAGGCTCGCCGAGGCTCGGCCCTCGGCGAGGCCGAGGCTCGCCGTCCCCCGGCGAGGCCGAGGCTCGCCGTAGCCGGGCGAGGCCAACCTCTCGCCGGCACGGGCGAGCTCGATCTCGCCCAGATCCGGCGAGGCCGAGCTCGCCCGGCGGTCGGCGAGCTTTGGCCTCGCCGGATCTCGGGCGAGTCGGCGTCGCTCGGCGGTGGCCGGCGAGGCCGCGCCTCGCCGGCCGGCCGGGCGAGCTCGACCTCGCCGGATGCGGGCGAGCTCGAGCTCGCCCGGCCAAGGCGAGGCCGACCCTCGCCCGGCCTACGGCGAGCCTCGGCCTCGCCGGGGACGGCGAGGGGGCCGGCGAGCCTCGCCGTGGCGGGCGAGGCCGCCGGCCCTCGTCGGCCGATCGCCAGCCATGGCCGAGGCCGGCGACCGGCCAAAAGAAAAAAAGAAAAAAAGAAAAAAAGAAAAAAATAGAATAAAAATATTAAAAAATAAAAAAATTATACAAATTTACCAAACGTGTTTCTGTTTATTTTTTATTCCCGCAACAAGTTTACCAAACGCGTTTTTTTGTTCAGAAATTGTTCCCAGGAACAGAAACACTTTTTTCTATTTCTGTTTCCCGGAACAATTTTTAAACAGAAACGCAAACAAACGCACCATTATTGTTTCTTATTTCTGTTTCTAGGAACAAAAGAACAAAAAAGGAACATAAACGCACCCAAACGCATTTATGTTCCTTTTTTGTTCCTAGGAACAGAAAAATAGAAAAAGTGTTTAAAAACAAAAAAAAGAAGTGCAAACAAACAGACCCTAAGTGTTCCACTTTACTCCGAAGCTGGCACTTTAGTGTACATTTCTGAAGTTATGGCACTTAAGTGTCACTCCGTGCCAAATTTTGGCACTCTAAGTGTCCCAAACTCCACTATATTTAGGTTGACACGAAATTGAAATCTTACATAATCTCTTTCTAATGTCTTGAAATTTAAATAGATATTTTTATATTCATTTGTGAACATAAAATCATATAAATAGAAGTAAAAAATAACTGGTAAATTGCGAAAACATTTAGATATTTGGGCCAAATTTTTGTGGCGGTACCCACCCACACTTGCTTTAACTCTTATTGGCAGGCAATAGCCATTCTCTCGGCTGTATATTAACTTAGACTCTAACAGAAGCGAGTCGAACTAGACCGCAACTCAGACGACAATTAGCACGACGTAGTCACCTTGTTGTATTCATCTGTCTAGAGATGATTAGTTCTAACATGCGTCGATTCTCACCCTGAAATCTGGAACTCGGTTTGTGGAACCGAAAACTGGCCCATCCGATCCAGTTCAGTTCTTAGGTCGGTCCAGGAACCGGTGATTTCTTCTCTTTTTATTTTGGTTTCTTCTATTCCCAACAAGTGGGAGTTTCCCAACAATAAAAGGAAAATTTTATTTACAGACAGTTCCAATCCAACCCGACCAATCAATTTAATTTCCAAGTGCAACTGGTTCCTAGTTTCAGAATCAGAGAATTGACCCTACCTGGTTTGGTTCCTAATTCTAGAGTGGGAATTAACTCATCCTGTACCCTGTACCCTTACTAAAACTGACGAATTTTTAACCGTCTTTTGTCCAGAAAAATCCCCCCATACTCACAAAATATGCAAAATATTTCAATTTTATTCTGCTGAAAGTTGCTTTCCTAAAGTGGCTGATATTAGGGGTGAGCAACGGTCTAGGGTCGACCCTGGACCAATCCTGGACCGGCCCAACCCTGCCGGTCCTGGTCCGGTTCCCAAGGGGATTGGGTCGGTCCTTGGTCCTGAAATTCCAAGACCAACACTGTGCGGGTTGGTCCTTGGTTCTAAGAGTTTTTGGTCGGTCCAACCCTGGACCAACCCTGTATATTATATTATATTATTTATAATTATTTTATACATTCAAACTTAAATAAAATGTATGTTATATTATATTATATTGAGACGTTCTATCAATAGCACTAATAGTAATTTCAATTTAAAACTTTTGTTGAGTATTAATTATGTGTCGTTTGTTTTGTTTTTAGGTGTTTAGAAGTTCAAGTGAATTAACAATATGTGAAGTTATATATTCATCGTTTATATTAAGTATTTTGAACTTTTTATGATTTAATTGTATTTTACTAATGAATTTCAGCTACACTTTGCTTTTCAATTTGTGTCAAATGGTAGAAGTTTTTGAAGAGTAAAGTAGTACTGCAGTTGCTACAGTGATTTGCTAGTTAAGTGGTGTGAAGCTCATTTTTTGGTTGAGTGGACTCTACATGATCAAATGCTAGTCAAGTGGTGTGAAGCTCATTTTTTGGTTGAGCGGACTCTATATGATCAAATGTAGGAAAACACTTTTGCATATGGTGTTATGAATATTAAAGATAGATGATTACAAGAATTTTCCATCTTGTCCCATATTTCGATCAGTGGTTAGCAAGTACGAAATTTCTATTATTGTGTCATCTTAAATTTACTAAATATGTATTGGTATTTATAGTTTAGTAGCACAATGTTGCATTGTCGATGGATGTGTAATTTGAATTTGTAGGTTAGCTTTTTTAGGAAGTATAAAAAATAAGACGAAAAAAATTATCGATCGGTCCCGGGTTGACCCTGGAACCGGACCGAACCCATTGGGTCGGTCCGGTCCTTGGTCCCAGGCTCAATAGGGTCGGTCCTCGGTCCTAAAAATTGAGGACCGACACTGTATGGGTTGGTCCTAGGGTTAGGGGGTGGCCCGGACCAACCCGGACCATGCTCACCCCTAGCTGATATTTGTAGTTGTAGTTTTTACTGAATTTCTTGGCCAAAACTCCACTTTCCTATTTTTTGAATAGCTGATTTTTTTTGCTTATCATGTGCTCATCACGATCAAATCCCTTAGACGGCCGGCAATACATATTGCAAATAAAATTGCTCTTTTATCCCTCATTTGGTTGGCCGCACTCGACCAATGATTCTCCTAGTTTAGTTACGAATATGTGAAGTCGGTATCAACAGCTGTCATCAACCAAAAACCTAGGGAGTCGCCGTTATCGCGTTTCTCTCCATCCCATACGCTGCCCAGGTGGTTCCGGAATCGGACAGTCCATACGATTGTTCCTTAGTGACGAGGGGCGGTCGTCCCCTATGCCGGTCTGTTCGCTCCAAGTCCTAGTCCTCACCAAAAAGCTGTGTCCATCCGTCTGAATCCATATCAAGACAACCAGTTGCTACCATCCTCCTGGAGACATGGCCCGCATCAAGATTGTCGATTCGCTTGCACGGTCGTTCAGGCAACCGACTTGTTGAGTGCAGTTTGTCATACGTGTTGTCCAGATTTGGATACTTAATGATTCGTGAAATTTTCTCGATATGTCTGCGTGTGATGTTGGGCCTAAAATGGGTGCATTTTGATATGTGAAATCTCTTGGATGCTTCAGTGGTCCTAAAGTGTTTTTGATACCCATTTGAGTAGTGATGTTGATATTCAGAATTCAGATCACGTGCATATTCAAAATTTATTGACCGTCAATCATTGCTGTGCCTAATTTTGCGCCTAATTTTGTTTTTCCTCCTGTTTTGATTGTCTGAGGTGAAAGTAGGAAAAAAAGAGGGTTTCGTTTTTCCTGTTTGGTTGTCATTAGGATGCATTTCATGTGATAAAAATAAGTACTCTTTTGCATGCATCTTTCTTTTATTTAAAAAAAAAAAAACTGAACATAAAAGTGCTTTCTTGCATGTCATTTGCTCATAATTGTTCAATTGCATAATAGGATGAACATTGCCTTTTACATTGACAATGTTTCCTGGTTCGTGGATTGCATGTTTATTTTTTAGATACTCTGCATATTGGAAACTGCCTCTTGTATATTTGCATATCTAGAAAATTTATATCTACGTATCTAACTGTAATCTCATTTGTACATGTCTAGGATTTTGCATATCTTGCATATTGGGATAGGATCTCGCATTATATTTGTGCCATGACTATTGCCATGTTAGAATAACTAGGATGTATTTTGCATGAATAAGTGTATTAGTGCAGATCCAAGATATCTAGCGTGCATTATTTAATATCCATATTTGCACGTTTCTTTCCACAATCACATGTCATAAAATGAAAATATCAAAAAATATCATATCTTGCATGCTAGTAATTTTAGATTGCATCTTCATTAAAAAAATCACAAAAATATGTCTAGGAGTACATTTAGGGGAATTTGAATATTCATATTATACCAATCGATTCATTCTCTTAGTATTGCATGGCATTTTAGATTGCATTATTCTAAATTCAATTTCCATGTTTAAGGTTCATTTCAGGAAAACACTTTATTTATTATATTGAATAACATAGCATATTACAATTGCATATTCACTTCCTTTTATTACATTCGTCTAAGCCTATTTGTGTACTATTAGACTTTCCATTTACTGCTCACGGGGTTTAAGTCCTGAGGCGTAATTAGGGGTGATTGGTTTTCGGGTCGGGTCTATTACTAAAACCGGAATTGGAATCGGATTGGTTTGTCCCAGTCTGATTTAGGGTTTTGGCAATTCCATTTTTTTTTCTTTTTACTCTCTACAAGGAAAGGAAAAATTTAAAAGAAATAACATAGTATTTTGGCCCGATCTGGGTGGTTTCATTCTGCACTTAGGATTGGAAACTACTTAGAACCACTCAGTTCGGTCTAGTCTAGTCCGGTTGTTGGGCTCGGTCCTAGGCGTAAGTAATAACAAGGCTATAATTTTTGCCCAACACAGCTCAAGGTTTTGTGACATGTGAATATGGCAGTTTAAACAATGCAATCTAGATATCCTAGATGTGCACTAAAACAGTCATTCATGCAAAATCCATCCTAATTATTCTAACATCATAATAGTCATGACACAAATATTATGCGAAGTCCTATCCCAATATGCAAGATATGCAAAATCCTAGACATGTACAAATGGGAATACAGTTAGATACGTAGATATAAATTTCGAGATATGCAAATACACAATAAGCAGTTTCCAATATGCAGTATCTTATAAATTTACATGCAATCCACGAACCAAGAAACATTGTCAATGTAAAAAGCAATGTTCATCCTAACATAAAATTGAACAATCATTAACAAATGACAAGCACAAAATTTTCAGTTTTTCTATTTATTTAAAATAAAAAAATGCATGCAAAAGATTTTTTTTTTTTTTCAGATGAGATGCATTCTAAGATAACCAAACAGGAAAACGAAACCTTTTTCTTTTTTACTTTCACGCCCGACAATCAAAACACAAAAAAAGGAAATGATAAATTAAGCGCAAAATTTGACATAGCAATCATTGAAGGTCAATATATTTTGAATATGCACGTCTTGGAATTCTAAATATCGACATCGCTAATCAAATAACACTTGTATATCCACTTGATATCAAATAACACTTAGGAGAACTAAAGCATCCAACAGACTTCACGTGTCAATAAGCACCCGCTTCGGCCCTACATCATAAGTAGACGTATCAAGAAAATACACGAATAATTAAGTATCCAAACTTGGACCACGCTTTGACCCAAAAAAAAAAATAATTGGACCACACGTTTGACAAATTGCACTCAAGAAATTGGTAGCTTGAACAACCGAGGAAGCGAATCAACAGTTCTGATCTGTTGCTGTGTTAATTACATTTGCCCATAATGTTTTGGATAATCCTATATATATATATATTTCTGTAATCCTACATGCATACTCATATTTCTTGCACAGTCATTCAAAGTTCTATTCATCCTTTCAACAACTTTGTTTACCATGATATGTTGGGAACTATTCTTGTCATCCTAATACAATTCTTCACAAAACTGCATGTACTCCTCGCTATCTTACTCACAACCATTGTTGAACTTTAGAAAGTTGATATTCAAGCCAATCTCATTTTCGACTAAGTAGCAAACACATCAATTTTATTTTTCAGAAAATAACACATACATTTCTAGTTGAGCTTTCAATGAATGTGACATGATAGCATGACCTTCTAAGGGAATGCATAGGGGCTGGCCCCCTAAACATTTGTAAGTACCAGCTCTCATCTTCCTTTTCTTGGCTTTCTTTCAATTTTCAAAATACTGACGTATTTTTACTTACCAGAACACGATCTTCACATAAACCGATATTTATGTACTTCAAATTAGACGGTTTTCTGTTTGATGCTAAAACCATCATCCCTTTTTTGCTTATATGTCCAAGCATGCGATGCAACAGTTTGGAACTAGCTTCTAAGTCAACAAGTGCTACTATTACTCTGCTACTTTCAGTCATCTATAGTGTTCCCAACATTGTTCTGTGCTACAACCATAAGGCATTTAAAAATCTGCCACGATCAGTCCCCAAAAATGTGTATCTTATGTTGTCTAATTGAACAATAGAGATCAGATTTGTCTCAAGGCCAAGAACAAATTTGATATTTTGCAACTCCCATTGATAATCGTTCACAATCTTTATATTAACATTACATTTGTCCACGGTATCCAAAGCTTCATAATTACCAAGTTAAACCTGTACAAAGTTCGTGGCAACAAAATTATACATTTATCCCCTGCATGAAGTTGATTGAAATGATGAACCCGAGTTTAGAATCCAAGATTTATTTGGACTATTGACAATCAATGTTAAGCATCATGGGCAAGTGTCTTTTTAAAGGTTGCATTAACAATTTTCTCCTATTGATTTCGATACTCAATTTTCTTTTTTGGTACTCTACAATCTTGTTTCAGATGACCCTTCTTATCACAATTCTAGTAAATTATTTCACCATGAGGTATTGACTTGCTTCTCCCTGTGGAATTCAATCTACCATAGTCCTATTTATGACCTCGTTGATTTCTTCTCCCTTTGCCTTTACTACTTAAGTCAACACCTGAATATTCATTCGATTCTCTTCTATGAAAATCCTCGCTAAGGTGCAATCTCCCTTCTCTTGAAACTTTATGTTTTTTTTAACCAAAGGAGCTGCTTATCACAGTCACAGTAGCACTTCAACTTTCAAGTAGAGAAGATAAGAAAATCAAAGCTTTTACCTCATCCCCTAATATGATTGCCAGTAGACTCATTTTAATAGTGATTTGCTTGAAATCGTTGATGTAATTTGTCATGTAAACACCTTCGTCCATCTTTAGATAGAAACCCAATGCATCAAATATACCTTAGTTGATGCAAAGGGCTTCTTACATGTTGGACAAAGCCCTTATCAAATTTGTTGTTGCTTCTTGTTGGTGATGTTGAAGGCAACATTTGCACCAATGTAAGACAAATCACACTTAGGGCTTGCCGATCTAATAATTCCTAATCTTCTTGCTTGATCGAACCTGATTTCTTTTCTTTTTTACAGAGGCTGATGCAAGTTCCTCTAATATAGCAGATGCTCGATCTGCATCTTCCATAAACCAATGTCCTTGCCAGAAACCAATCGATCTTCACCTTCCATTTGTCCATCTTCATCGCTCCACTATTTCGCTGAATGAGGCTTCGGTACCATAGGAATGTACAAAGAATGCCCTAATTCTAATTTTTCTTTTCTTTTATGAACTTCGGTACCATAGGAATGCGAAATGTTGAAGAGAAAAATAGAGAAGAAGACACACACATTTTTATGTGGAAAACCCTTTCAAAATCAGAAAGGGGAAATTATGGTACCGCATTGAACAATCTGTTTACTATTGCTATTAGTTTTAAAGCTATAAGTTAAAACTACAACTTATATTAATCCAATATACAACAAGAGTTTAGGGCTTACAAAGTTATAGTATAAGTTATATCTATGCCATTAATAGAGTACAAAATCTCTCTATTTTTATATTACTTTCCTCTTTCAAACTCCACAACTCTATCATGATGGGCCAGCCATAAAATTGGATTTGGAGGAGTTATATGATGCCCTCAATCCCAACCCAATAAGTCCATTCTCCAATGACAATATAATGGTAAATTGAGTGAACCCATTTTCTATTGGGGGTTATCTTCAACCGCAAAATTCATTACATCTATGACATTTGCAGTTGTGTTCTATGTTTGTGCCTAATTTTTGCAACGTCTACGTGTGTATTTGTTGTGCTCAAAGAGCAACGACAATAAAAGAACACGTGTATTTGTTGATTCTGCTGAAAAGTTGAAAATAGTTTATTGGAACACGTTTAACTTAGTTGCCTCGTCATATTTAAAATAGACCATTCACTGATCGTCATATCAGTTCTAACAGATTTGCCAAGTTGAAAATACACTTTCACTCTGCTTCTGTTTCTCTGCAATGCCAGTTCCCATTGAAGCACCAAGATCCTTGCTTCGCTACAACTACAGAGATGCTCTCACCAAGTCCATTTTCTTTTTTGAAGGCCATAGACTCCCTCCTAGCCAGATGGTCACTTGGAAAAGAGACTTCAGATCTGGAAGGCAGAGGGAAGGTGGTCGCCAATGGGTGCGGTGGCTACGGTTCGACGGTGGGCTCTAGGATGAGGTTGCGGTGGGCTCAGATCCGGTTCCTCTATTTTTTCTATTGATTTTTAAGCTCGCAGTAGCTGCCTACTGTGGCTTCCCATGGCCGTCTGGATCTTGACTTCGCAGTCACGGCCATGGATGAGCCGGTCGTGGCTAGATCTAAAGTGGCTGGAAGTGGATTCTGCGTCAAATTTGGACAGCTCCATGCATGGTGAGGAGTACAAGGGAGGAGAAGAAATGAAATGGAAGAGAGAGGGGATAACGGAGGAGAGAAGAAATCTGAAAGTGAGCCCAACTTGGACATGTGGCGATAAGTAAATGGTCCATATTAAAAAAGACGTGGCAGATATTTTGTCCACAATATTTTCTCCACAAAAAGAAAAAAAAAAGATTTACCCCATGGAAATTGCAATTCACGTGATTTTTTTCAATAATCCAAAATTTTAGATGGGGCCCACGACTTTTATTATTCGCCCTGTCTTTTCCTTTTTAGGTTAGATGTCGTTCGTCCTATCGACCGATCGATAGCTATTTTGGGGTACTGTACCATCTGATGCAGCTTTTTCACAAACCCTAATTTCGGAATGCACGTTGACTGTAAAGAGAAGGAAATAGTAAAATCTTGAGCTTGCTCATTTCCCAATAGGCCTAGGACAGAAAATTGTGGTATACTTTTGACATTGCATTATTCCCGTGTAGTGTGATTAACTAAATGCATCTTAGCTCTATCTAGAATCAGTGGATTTCATTAATGATAATTGAATTCTAGCATATTCTCAAATGAAGTCATGGGGCTTTTTGTTGGTCATCTAACGTAAAACTTTTATTTTACTTCTTCCGAATGGATGCACTTTGATTGGAGTTCCATAAATCCTTAAGGTAAAGGATGATGTGGTGACATGGGGCAATTGTAAAATTTTGTGATACTTCTGTCAAATGTTTTACAAGTTTAAATTGTTAGATGAAGAAATTATTTAATAAATTAAATATTCTAATAGTCTCCTTCATGCATGAGATTGACCAATGACACGTAGCCCAATTCCATTGCCATAGCCATGGGTAATGAGCCAATGACAACCTATTCATAATGACCAATATCTACGTGTTTCACTTTTTATCTGCTACAAATAGTGCAAATTCTCACTTCCACTTCACTCTGTCCCTCTCCCCCCCTCCCTCCCTCCCCATTCTGAGAGAATTTCTCAATCCCGCCATTTCAGAATGGCCGCCAAAGCGCTGATGAGCTGTGGCATCTCCATTACCTCCTTCCCATCCAACCTCTCCTCTTCGAAGTCGAAATTCGCCACCGTAGTCTCACTTCGAAGCACCACCGTAAATGCCTCATCGCGCTTCTCCATGTTGGCCAAGTGGATGCCTGGTCAGCCCCAGCCACCCAACCCCAGCAACCTGGCACCTTGGTAAATCAAATCTTAATACTAATAGCAACCCGTTCTAAGAGTGTTTTAACAACGATTGATCTTTCCAATGTAATAGAAAGATTGTTGAAAAAGGTAATGATGGTACATCCAAAGGTTATGTGTCTTAAGTTAGCATTTGACTGAGAAGTTGGTCAATTCCCGTTAAAAGTGCCATCGACTATGAATAAATAAATAAAGTTTAGCACTAACAATAAGAATCAAAGTTCAGCAACTTGATTGCAAAGTCTATGATTGCGTTTATTTTGTTATAAATCCACAGTTGAGAAAACTATGATAGCTTCTATTGATTATAAAAATAAATGAACAAAAAATATTTTCATTATTAATGAAAATGTCTAGGTATAGATTGCTTTTAATAATGAAAACATTTTGACTAATTTTTCAAACCGATATAATCAATTATTAATTTTTTGAAAATTATTCATTTTCGAATAGCTATCTGTGAAATTGACTCCCGTTTTGATTCAAGTAAGTTGACGAACTTTTTTCTCCTCTAGTATTATATCTAAATGATTAGTATGGATAGACAGTAAAAGTTGCATGTGGTTAATTTTTTCAAACTTATAGAATGAAATGGTTTAGGATAAAATAACCTTATTTACGACTTTGGTATAATTTACTTTTTTTTTTTTTTTTTTTTGGCAATGTTATCCACAAGGTGGGTTCCAAAGTTCTCGAACAAACATTTGAGCATGAAAGCAAGGATGGTATGTAGTGTGAACATTGTGTATCTTGTATGTAACCCCATGGATCTCACATTGTTTCACATGACTTGCTTGAATTTCAGGAATTATAAAATAAATTGCAGTCAAGCTGAATCATAAGAAACTAAACTGCACTCGACTATATTTATCAAAAACTTTGTTTCCGTATACATTGGGAGATGAGGCTAAGGAGGGGGATTTCTACAAAAACACTAGGAGCCACAAACACTAAATATCCCGCCTCATGTCAAGTATGTACATAGAACGACAAAAACAAAACTCTCCCACACGTCGAGCGCTCCTCGGTCACCTTCTAATCTGAAGACAAGACACAATAAACAAGTATGAGTTTTTAAAATAAAAACTCAGCAAGTGGGAGGTTAGTCCTAACTTGGATTTGGCCAATAGCACGACAAATAGGTAAATAAGCTATCAATTTGCTGAATCCACAGAAATCTAGCTGTAACAATCACCCAATGGGAAGACGACACTCCGCCCTGAACCCCTCGCACCCAACCTGGCATCACGAGGTCCACGATCACCCAGGGGTAGATGACACTCCACCCTGTACCCCTTGCACCCAACCTGGCATCATGAGGTCTCCTGAGAAGTTATTCAACCCTTCTTAGACCTCTGGAGAAAATACCACCACTCCTCGTCACCCCTCTCCAGGCATCCCGACACCCGGGGTCTCACCTTGGCTCTTTAGCCAACCACACATTCAAAATTCCGCCTTGTTGCAGCACCAACAACTTCAATATGTGAACAATCACAAATAGGTATAAACATACATTATTAGATATTTCAAGGTATATAGGAACTCTCATTAAAGGCGACACAGTGAGAGTCCAACATTTACCTGCGGAAAACTTAAAAACTACCGACGTGGACAGAACTAGGTAAAGGCTACTGAGACACTAGACTCCATGTGTGTCATGAGAATCAAGTACAATAGACACAACAACTATTGCAGATTCTCGGATCAAAGCAGTCTATGGACTAAAATGAGTAGTTTTGTTCACAGACACAGAAAGTATATCTAACCTTATCGGAATGTTACGAAATTTTAGTATGTTATAGAAGAGACATAGATTAACATTTTCCGTGGAGAAACCTAAGTCTATATCTCAATTTATAAAGAGCATTAATTTGCTGTCTTCTTTCTAAAATTCTGCAGTAACTTCCAGATTTAGTACCTACAGAATAAAGATCGTTTCACCACCTGAACCTTATCCGTTTGTTCTAAAATTTTGATATGTTATTCCTAAAGATGTGTTCTAAAACTTTCATGAAGAGTTTAAGGTCCAATTCTTTCTAGAAAATTTCAGAAAATTCGTAGAATCATCGAAGGTTTTGCTGTTTTCTAAAGTACAGATTACTAGTTCAAAGTAAACACTCTTGCCAACACATTTTCTCATCAATCTTACTATAACTAGATGTCGAACCTAATCCAATGGATGTTTCTTTTCCTTATCTACATCATCAGAATTTAAGGTGACACAAAACAAAAGGTTTTCCATCTCTAATTCTCTAAAACAGAAAGTATTGCACCGTTTTTCTCCATCTTTAGCTCAACTAAACCGTTAGTTTCTCTACCAAACATTTTTGTAGTATCTCGGCACTCTTATGCAGCATCTAAGGTAACTATAGCATGATAAAAACCACACTTCATCATGCATATGGGAAATAAAGAAGATGGAGGGGCGAGCCAAGCTCGCGGCCCCCTTCAATGTCGCGTTCTTGCCGACCCGCACAGCGAAACGACCCAAAATATGTTGCAACTCCCTTCCCCACAATCAACTGGATGGCCCACACAGCAAACCCACAGCCTCTCGCCACCGTGGCTCCATCACAAAGCAACCACATCCCAGCTCCGAACAGAGCTTTAGTTCCCAAATTTTCGCATCCAACCCCAAACTCTACTCTGATTTTCACATGCACAGCTAGGCACAACCATTACACGAACCTAGAACCTTAATCATTGCCCCACTTACCTGGATCTTTCACCGGCAGAAGAGGGAAGAAGCTGTCGGGCAAGTTGAGTCTTCGTGACCGGCGGCGGGAGCTCCGAATGGGATGGGGCAGTGGCGACTCTGTTGCTGAACAGAGGCATGGGGCTACCATGGCAGGGATCGGTTCGGATTTCAGGCGCAAGAAAAGAAATAGAGGAAGAAAGCGGTGAGCGTTGTTCAAAAGGAAGGGCAGCCGCATTCGTGAAGAACAGGGCTGCTGAAGCTCAATATTTTCTTTTTGCAAGAAGGGAGAAAAGAAGAATAAAATGAAGGTGCAGCCACCCCCTCTTTTGCACTCCACCTGGTGACCACGTGGGGGAAGAGCAAACTGTTTCCGCCCCCCCCCCAAATGGTCGGAGCAAAGGAACGTCACAACCAGAAAACATACCCATCTCTCTGTCTGTCTATATATACACACACACACATATATTATGACTATTATTATTATTTTTTTAAACCTAAGAAACGACCTTAGTCTCTAATATGCTTAATGTAACTAACGAGAAATGAAAAGAAGAATTTGGGCGTCACATTGTATCTGACCGAATTGACTCATAAATACTTATGAATTTGAATATATTCTATGGGTGATGGTGAATACATATATTTTAGCCGGCTAAGTGGGATTTTTTAAATTAGAAAAAAATTATGAGTCAATCTAAACAAAAATAAAATGAAAAGACACTTATTTGGAACAACAATATAATTTTTTTTTGTTTAATGTAAAAAAAAGTTAAAACATCTTTATTGCAAAAGAATATACGTAGGGTTTCAATTACCAACATCATTAACGTATGACATTTTTCATACTTGCAGCCATGAAAGAAAAATATCCATTATTTAAGAAAATCCACTTGTCAAAATTATATCTTGAATACGTGTTAGTATATTGACTTTCCTTGTGAAGAAACTTTTTGCGCGTCAATGTAATTAGAAAGTGAAAATTTGTAAATATATAGACAAATGAATATTAGATTTTAAGTCAAGTAATGCTTATTAATGTGCAATGACAGTCAAAAGAGACCGATAATTTTTTTTCTTTTGGTTATAACGAAGGAGTACATTTTCAATTACTTGGAAGCCCATGGAATACTTGCAAGCCACGTGGATTGACGCCTTTGGCTTATACAAATGACTCTAACTTAAAATAGTTTGTACGCAATTAAGAAATAATAGATAATTATTGACACGAATATTCATATATGATTTTTGTATAATCTTTTAAAATTTGAATATTTTTATTTTTTATTTGACTGGAAAGTTAAAAAGTTATTTTTGACTTTTGATAAGTTTAGACAACGAACCCCAACCTCAATTAACATATTGCTTAACTAATATAATTCAAACTAAGAGTGTGTTTGTTTGGGAGAAAATTTCATGAAAAAAGGAACACTTTTCAAAATTTACTTTTCAAGAAAATGGTTGATTTTCCTTTAATTGGTGATATGTGATAAAGCTGTTTTTAATATTTGGATCTCATTTGAAAAATGATTTCAATCTCATGAAAAAATAATTTTAAATATGTTTTTATTTTTTTCTTTCTCTTTCCTTCTTCCTCCTTCACTAGTCGCCAAGCCTCGACGATAATCGCAACAAGCCACCGGCACCATCACTGAGGCCCAACAAGGGTGGAACTAGCTGACCTCGAGCAAGGTAGAGCTCTAGCTTGCCGTAGCGAGGTTGAGCTCGCTAGTCTTGGCAAGCTCAAGCCTTCTTCGAGGCTAGCCTTACTGGCCTGCTCTTCTGGCCTGCTACGAGGCCCAACGAATGGCTAACAAGAAAGAAAGAAAAGAAAAACAAAACTAAAGAAAGTAAAAAATTAAAATTAAAAATTATTATATTAAAAAATTCAAGATGAACAACTATGAAAACTGTTTTCATCTTCTTAGATTTATGAATTCAAATTTAAAATTTGATATTTTAAATAAATAAAATAAAATATTAAAAAATTCAAGATGAACAACTATGAAAAGTGTTTTGAATTTTGACAAACCTTAGCCATTCCATTTACTCCCTTGTCCCCTATTACTTTCTACCAATTTAAATTCCACAAACTAATCCAAAATGAAACAAAAAAAAATTTGTTGTCCAAGCATAATTCCGAATTTCACATTTTAGTCTTCAATTTCTTTAACAAAATTCCAAAATTCGACGTCCAATTTTAATGAAGAAAAAACCCACATAATTTCTACAAGTCCCCTTTTTCATGTAGCTCAATTTCCAAGTCGAAAATCTCTTCAATTCAGCCAATCCAAATTTTCGTTCATTTTCCGAAACACCCGAAACGATTTTCCATAAAAATCTCGAAATCTTCGAAAAATCTTCAGAGGATGAGTCAACGTTCCTAAAATAGCTCATGACACCACAGAACTTTCAATTTCTGAAATCGGGTCCAAATTCGCGGTTATTTTCAATCCGGCACGCTTTTAGCATGACCTAGTTTATTGAGTAATTTTTAGGAATTTTTGGTGCAATTGACCCGTGATCGATTTATCTCGAGTCACAATGTACATCTCCGACACATTGGCGACTCTCGGTTGTCATAAAAATCTCAAGGTTTCAATTACAGACACAGGGTACCCAAAAAGTCAGAAAATTAATTTAGTGTTGATCGATGAGAATTTTGCAATCATGTGGAATCACCCACACTTTGATCACATATCTTAGTCGAATCGACGTATCTCTGATCTTTGATTGATTTTGACAATGTCATAATGACCTTAGCAGACCAACACGGTCAAGCAGTTGATTCCTAGTTGAATTTTCAAGTCTATTGCATTTAGATTCCTTAATTGCTTCCCTAGATAGTTCGGTTATCTAATGAGTAATCAGCTTAGAGAATAGCACTATAGGCGTGTTAACGAAATACCCAATTTTGAAAATTCAGACCGTCACAACTCTTCCCCTCTTATAAAAATTTCGTCCTTAAAATTTAAACCTATTATAATCTTTAACAAAAAATGTGGGGGTACAATCTTCTCATCGACTCCTCAGTTTCCCAAGTTGCTCATTCTGTACCGTGGTGTTGCCAAACCACTTTGACCAATGGAATGGTCATGGTGCGTTGACCTGTTCCTTGCGGTCCACTATTTGAACCGAGGTTTCAACGTATGACACTCTGTCGTCCACGTCCAATTCTTCAAAATTGAGTACGTGGGTTGGGTCAAGCTCATACTTTCTTAACATTGACACGTGAAAGACGTCATGCACTTGCGCCAATCTTGGGGGTAATGCAAGACGAAGGATCCCGATTCTTTCCAGAATCTCAAATGGACCCACGTACCTCGGACTTAGTTTTCCTTTCTTGCCAAAGCACGAAGTACCTTTCATTGGTGACACCTTCAGAATGACGTGATCACCAACTTAGAATTCCAATGGCATTCAACGCTTATTTGCATAGCTTTTCTGGCGGCTCTGAGCGGTCTTTAATTTGTTTCTGATAACGGCAACTGAATCCACTGACTGCTAAACCAACTTTGGACCTGTAATTTTTCGTTCCTCGACTTCTCTCAACAAACTGGTGTTCTGCATGGTCTACCATACAACGCTTCAAAATGAGCTATGTGAATGCTCTGTTGATAATTGTTATTGTAGGCAAATTCCACGATATGAAGCTATTCTTCCCAACTTCCTTTAAAATCGAGTACACAAGCTCGCTACATATCTTCAAGGGTTTGAATTGTCTTATCAGACTAGCCATCCGTCTAAGGATGATATGTCGTATTATACTGTAACTTCGTACCTAATGTACTCTGCATGCTTTTCCAAAATGCAGCTGTAAATCCCAGGTCTTGGTCTGATGTAATTGTCACCAGCACTTCATGTAGATGAACTATCTGATGCATGTACAGTTGTGCGTGCCTATCCAAATCAATGTCTTTTCGTACTACAATGAAGCGAGCCGACTTTATCAGTCTGTCGATCATTACCCAAATAGTAATTTCCTCTCTAACTCCTCGATAAGCCTGTCACAAAATCCATTGTGATATGTTTTTATTTCCATTTTGGGATCTTGAGAGGTTGCAAAAATCCTCCCAACTTACAGTGCTGAGCCTTCACTTGCTGACATATCAGACACTTGGCAACATGCTTGGCAATATCCGCATTCATACCAAACCACCAATAGTGTTGATGCGGATTATGATACATCTTTGTACTGCCAGGATGAATGCTGTAATTGCTACGATGAGCTTCTGATAAGATATCTTCCTTAAGCTCTACATCGTCAAGTACATACAATCTTCCTCGGAACCTCAGTATTCAATCATCATAAATCTGAAAGTCAGCTTTTCTCTTATCGATATCTTCTTGTAGGATCTTCTAAACATCTCGATCAGTTGGTTGAAGTGCTTTGATTCTGATCTGAATATTCAGCTCAATTATGAGGGTGGCCATAAGATTTGAAATGTGGTTTATCTCAAATTTGAAAACTGAATCTCTAGTCTTCTCAATCAAAGTCCATTCTCTGAGTACCATCTATGCAACTAAAGACTTTCGACTCAATGCATCTAGACCTTACTTGCTTTTCCAGGGTGATACAAGATATCACAATCATAGTTCTTCAGGAGTTCCATCCAGCGACGTTGTCTCATATTCAACTCCTTATGAGAGAATAAATACTTGAGACTTTGATGGTCAGTGAAGATATGAAATCTTTCTCCACACAAATAATGTCTCAAGATCTTCAAAGCGAAAATGATTGTTGCAAGTTCTAAGTCATGTGTTGGATAATTTAATTCATAAGGTCTCAACTGACGGGACACGTATGCAACAACCCTGCCATGCTACATCAACACACAACCCAGTCCTCTAAATGATGCATTTCTGTAGATCTCGTATCCTCTAGGACCAGATGGTATGGTCAACACAGGTGCGGTAGTTAGCTTTTCCTTAAACTCTTAGAAACTACGTTCACACTTATCTGTCTACACAAATTTTTCTTTATTCTTCAAGAGTCAAGTCAAAGGTGACGCCAACGCTGAAAACCCTTCTATGAACCTTCTGTAATATCTTGCTAAACCCAGGAAACTTCGGATCTCCGTCACTGTTATCGGTCTCAGCCAACTAATCATTACTTCTATCTTAGATGGGTCCACGGAGATTCCTTCTCCTAAAATCACGTGACCTAGGAAAGCAACACGAGTCAGCTAAAACTCGCACTTATTGAACTTGGCGTACAGCTCATGAGTCCATAGAGTCTGCAGTACCAATCTCAAATACCCTTCACGCTCCTCTGGACTTGTCGAGTACACCAAGATATCGTCGATGAACACGATCACAAACTAATCTAGGTATTCCTTGAAAATTCGGTTTATTAGATCCATGAAAGTAGCTGGAGCATTCGTCAACCCGAATGGCATCACTGTGAATTCATAATGACCGTATTGAGTTCGAAATGCTAACTTTGGAATGTCTTCCTTCCTGATCCTCCGCTGATGATATCCTTTCCTCAGGTCGATCTTTGAAAATATTAACGCTCTTTGCAGTTGATCAAACAAGTCATCGATCCTCGGGAGTGGATACTTGTTCTTGATTGTTACTTGATTGAGTTGGCGATAGTCGATGCACAGATGCAATGAACCATCTTTCTTTTTCACGAACAGAACTAGTGCTCCCTAAGGTGATGCACTGGAACATATGAATTCCTTATCCAATAATTCTTACATCTGCACTTTTAATTCTTTCAATTCTAACAAGGCCATCTAGTAAGGAGCCTTAGAGATTAGCTCTGTTCTGGGGGCTAACTCAATCACAAACTATATTTCTCTTTCTAGTGGCAGACTTGGCAATTCTTTTGGGAATACATCTGGAAACTCTTGAACCATTGCGATGTCTTCTATTTTCAGCTCCTCAATTATTGTATCCACAACAGTCGCTAGGTAACCTTAACAACCCTCGTCTAACAACGGGGTGCCTTTAGTGACAAGATTAGGGAAATCAAGGGTCCTCCTCGACTCCCAATAAACTTGAAACTTTCACCCTTTAACAAGTTAAACTGAATCGCTTTGCGATAACAGTCTAGCCTAGCTCGTTGCTTGGTGAGCTAGTTCATGTCAATAATCAAGTCAAAGTCATACAGGGCTAGGACTATCAAGTCTATCTTCCCCTCTTGCTCACCAATCGCTAACGTGCAACTAGGGCAACCCACTATAGCTAACACCTTATCCTTTAATGGTGTCGATATACTAATCACTGACTCCAACAATTCAGGAATTAATCCTACCAACTTAACATATTGCTCAATTATAAATGAATGAGTAGCTCCAGGGTCAAATAAGGCATAAGCAGCGTGGTTATTTAGTGAAACAGTACTTGTAATCACATTAGGCGTGTCGTTCGCCTGTCCTCTTGAGATGGCATATGTTCTTCCTTGATTTAGAGGTCGGAACAATCCACCCGGTGGTGCATTCGATGGCGGAAGTCCTCGATTATGATTCATCAGTGGCGGTGGCAGTAATTGCAGTCCCGTCTGCCTTCTGTGACAGTTCCTAACTATGTGACCCCACTGGCCACATACAAAGCAAGCACTCGTCCTAGTTGGACACTGGGCTGATCCATGGTGTCCTCTGCAGGAGCGATACATTCTGAACTAATTTGACAACTTTCCTATCCCACCCTTCCTGTTGGATGGAACAGGATACCTTCCTCTAGTCATTGGTCTCTTCCCAAACCGATTTTCATCCCGGTTAGAACTAAACCATGACCCAAATGCGGTGGCTCGTTCATTCTGGTCTCTCTCGATCATATGGACCCATTCATATAGGTCATTGTAATTCCTCAAGTTCAGTAGTCTTAACGGACTCCTCAGTTTCGATCTGAGTCCATCTCTGAACCTTCTAGCTCGGTCTATTGGATTTTCAACCAATCTAAGGGCATACTATGACAGTTCAACGAACTTCGCTTCATATTGATCCACTGTCATTGACCCTTGGCAAAGCATTGAAATTCTGCCATCTTCAATTCTCTAGCAGTCTCAGAAAAGTACTTATTATTGAAGACCTCGATGAAAGCATTCTATTCCGGAACCACACCTTTGGGAATTACCATTCCTCTGGTGGCTCTCCACCATGTGCTTGCAATCCCCTTCAGTTGGTATACTATAAGGACGACCTTATCAGCCTCGGTGCACATCAGCAGTGCAAAGGCATTCTCCAACTTCTGGATCCAAAGGTCTGCAACCTCAGGATCTCCTATACCAGTGAACTTTGGCTAGTTCAACTTCAGAAACTGTTATACTAGTTTATGCATTGCCTCCCAGTGGTCACGTTCCTAGGTGGAATTTCAGCAGGTACGGGAGCAAGTGCAGCATGGTAGCAGCAACAATAGCAGCATTAGCATAGCAGTAGTAGCAGCTGTAGCAACGGCGGTAATGGCGAGAGCTTGATTCTGGGCCTGTTGCCCCATCTGTGCTCCCATAGCCTCAAGCGCGTGCATGATCCCGTCAATTTTGGGATCACCAGGGGATGCTACCCCAGCATCGACTGGAGGCGGTGCTACTCCACTTGCACTGGCCTTAACCTGCACTCTACCACGGCCGCCTCAGGTACCGACCCTTGTTGGCGTCCTAGCCCGAGTCACTAAGGATAAGGTCCTCTACCTAGGAGTTCTCGGCTCCTGATCACTCATGTTGTAGACTCTCTACAAAACCCGTTTCCAATTCAATACATAATTAGAAACTGAGTGATCACCACAAACAATTTACTAAACAACTATCACTCACATGCATCAGCATAAAATATAGGTCATTCCTACTAACTATCCTAAGGACCCATCGCACCTTATTACTCCAAATACAGACTTTGCTCTGATACCATAAAAAGGGGATGTCACACCCCGAACCCCGAGCGCGTGCCCATCCCTCTCTGGTCAATAATAATTTGCGACTTCCCAAGATGAGTCGCCGACCCTTTTCAGGTTTATTGCACATGCGGAAGCGAAAATAATCCCCTGACAGTAATCATCTCAGGATAGAAAAGCAGGATAATAGATTCAAAACAAACATGCTTTTATATTCACATAGAGTCATGTACAAGGTCTATGATCAAAAGATTACAACAGTCTAGCCCTTCAAAAAGAAGCGGTCCTAACTGACCTACACTTTAGGTCACCTCCTCTTGGCTCCAGGTCCACCACTCGACGATCCTAAAAATTGAGCCCACGATGAGGTGAGATATAAATCTCATCGAGTTCATACTCTAAACCCTGATTAGGAGGGAAATACGCCTAAAAGCGTCCTAATCACACAATCACACAATCAAGAGATGAAGACTTACCTCGCCTCAGTTCCATCCTGCACGTCAGCATAGTTCATATCTCAAATACATATAACCATTGAAACATCTCATCAACTCAATCACCCAAGAATTTCAATTGTTAATATTTGCCCCTTAAAGATACCACTTAATCTCAAGTTCAGTGTCTACTAGCACAACCAGGTATCGCCTCATCGCCATTGAGCATGACCACGTCTATATCTTAATAGACAGCTTCCCCGAAGGGGCGTGGGTCCAGAATCTACTACGACCCGAGTCACCTACTCTTTAGTTCGGTGTCCTTCTAGCGTAGCCAAGCGTCGTCTCACCACCATTGAGCATGGCAACGTCCATATATTAATAGACGGCTTCCCCGAAGGGTCATAGGTCCAGAATCTACTACGACCCGCAATCCAAAGAATTGATATCCCAAATAGAGCAATGTTTGGCTTAAAAGCTCGAGACTAGTTCTCTAAACCAACACACAATTGCTCAATTGCAGAAATTAACTACACCATTGCAATCAGCATGAAATTCCTGTCATTGGCTATCCCGGTCTAATTTCTGGAAAAATAATTAATAATTAATTAATTTTTAAAATTAATTAAATAATTCAATTTAATTTATAAAAATATCAACCTAGGCCAAAATCACTAAATTAAATACTGATACGGACCTGGAGAAATTCTAAACCCTGCTAGATAAATAGCACATCCTATCTAGGCCTTAATTAATTTAATCTAATCGCCTAACATGCACAATTAATTAATTAAATCACTAATTTAATCTAACTAACCACCTAATTCCTAATTAAATTAAACTAAGCACCCCTTAGATGTCATTAGCCTACTAAGAAGGGTTAGTGCATAAACTTATTGGTTAATTGCGGAAACCAGTTCACCGCGACGACGGCGCGCCTGACTTGCGTTGAGAAGCTGGGCCGAATGCTGCTGGATTTGTTGGCCCAAACAGTGGGCTGCTGCTGCTCGAGTGGCTAAGGATGCTGGGTGAAGACGACAGAGAGAGAGAGCAGGTTGCTTCGTGGGCTGGCGCACTGGCGAAGGAAGCAGTAGCTGCTTCGTGGAGACGAGGCCACGTGAGGAGTCCACAACCGAAGGCATTGCTGGTTGACTCACAGATGTTGATGTGGACGTGTGGCTGACCGAGAGAGACAAGAACTTCGGTGGTCTTCAGCTGGCGAACTCAGTGGGACCTGAGGGCGGTCAACAGAATGGGAAGAATATGTTGGTTCGTGTGTTGACCGAAGGTGATGACGCTAAAGACGTGCGGCGCTATCAGAAGGGCGACTGGATTATTGGCTGAACTCGGTGGATTGCAAAGAAAGAGAGAGATTTAGGGGATGAAAGTAGGACAGAGACAACGGAGGGTTGGATAAAGGAGGTGGATGCCGGTGCTTGTATGAAGGAGAGGAAGTCATGTAGGAAAGCCAAGAAGGGGGCCAATTTTGACAAAGCTTAGCCATTCCGTTTACTCGCATGTCCCCTATTACTTTCTACCAATTTAAATTCCACGAACTAATACAAAATGAAGACAAAAAAAAAAATGCTGTCCAAGCATAATTCCGAATTTCACATTTTAGTCTTCAATTTCTTTAACAAATTCCCAACTTCGATGTCCAATTTTGATGAAGAAAAAGCCCACATAATTTATGCAAGTCCCCTTTGTCATATAGCTTGATTTGCAAGTTGAAAATCTCTTCAATTCGACCAATCTGAATTTTCGTTCGTTTTCCGAAACGTCCGAATCGATTTTCCGTAAAAATCTCGGAATCTTCAAAAAATCTTCGGAGGATGAGTCAACATTCCTAAAATAACTTGTGATACCACAGAACTTTCAATTTCTGAAATCGGGTCCAAATTCGCGGTTAATTTCAATCTGGCGTGCTTTTAGCATAACCTAGTCTACTGGGTAACTTTTATGAATTTTTGGTGCAATTGACTCGTGATCGATTTATCTCGAGTCACAATGTACATCTTTGACATATTGACGATTCTCGGTTATCATGAAAATCTCAAGGTTTATATTACAGACACAGGGTACCCAAAACATTAGAAAATCAATTTAGTGCCGATCGATGAGAATTTTGCAATCAGGTGGAATCACCCACACTTTGATCACATATATCAATCAAATCAACCTATCTCTGATCTCTGATCAATTCTGACAGTGTCGTAATGACATTGGCAGACCAACACGGTCGAGCAAACGATTCCTAGTTGAATTCTCAAATCTATTACATTTAGATTCCTTAATTGCTTCCCCAGATAGTCTAGTTATCTCGTGAGTGATTAGCTCAGAGAATAGCACTATCGGAACGTCAATGAAATGCCCAATTTATTTAATCGAAAACAAATTCTGAAAATTTAGGCTGTCACATTTTCTCCATTTATGGATCCAATGAGGCTTAACAACTTATGTGTCGGGGAATTTCTTACCTATACCGGTTCCATTGGGCAAAGTCTATGTCAGTGGTTTATCGTCTAAGCCCCATATGCAACATTAATGTGAGACTCACATGAACAACTATAGGAATGGACCCAATCTACACGTGCACAGACACTACCTTGAGGAAGCTATTCTTTGGCGACAGCATAAAATGTATAAATTCTCAAATCTCCGCCTTCTTTGCGCTTTTGCACTTTGGATTTAGCTTGTGATTAATAAGGGCCCTGGGCTTAGTTTAAGTTGTGTTGTTAATGGGGGATTATGAAAAAGTTCTTGAGGAGATATGGCTATACTTTCCCGAATTTGATGCTTCCGGAGGTCACAAGTAGTTCAACCTGGACAACTAGAAAAGAGTAACCACGAGGTCGGAATGTTTTGGAGCATAAGCTCATTGGTCATTTTCATCTCAACCTTTCTAAATGTGGAAACAACTCCACTTTTCAGGTGTTGATACTCAATAAAGGTGTTTCTGAGATAGATTGTTCCTCAAGCAATGGCCAAATATCAAATCTTGAGGGTTGATTTTTCTAACAAGAAAGGGATGACGTTGTCGAACTTGAAGATTTAAAGGGTTTCCTGCAATGTTGATTGCTTTTATCCTGTTCTAGCGAAGTATCTAATTGCTTATCACTCACTCATCATGAGAATTTGATGGTAATGAATGTAGTCTTATTAGTCATGTTTCTGCCTTTATCAGTGCCTTTTCTTCATTCTTTCCAAATTCTTGAATTCTTTTTTACTAGCGTTTCGGATGTTGATATATACGGTAATATTTGGGAAGTGCAAATTGTAATTAATTGGTGGGGTAACTAGCTCTAATGTGAAGGGGATATAAAATTATTTCATCAATTTTATTTTTCTGATTTCCATGGAAATACTAACTACTAGTGTATGCTAAATCATTATATATTGGGTTAATTCAAAAAAAAAAAAAAAAACACCAACTTTAGGTTAATGGATAAATCTGGCCTAAACTTTTTTTTTTGTCTTGTAAAAAAGTACCAACTTTAGATCGATGGACAAATTTGGCCCAAACTCTTTTTTGTCTTGTAAAAAAGCACCAATTTCAGGTCAAATGACAATTTTGGCCCATTTTTTGTTTTTGAAAAAAAATCACCAACTTTCACTTAAATTCTAAATCTGGCCCCCCTTTGCTTAGATTCATTGATTGTCCTTACTTGCTAGCTAACACCATCTATTGTCTTCTTGTTTGAACCATAGCTTGAAGAATAACAGTAAAATTGTGCCGTCTCCTATACTTCACTAGCAAGTAAAAAAATCTCCCGATTAAATTTCTCTAGCTAGACTTTATTGTTTTGTCATAATATGAAGCTGTAGATCACCGCCTATTAAGAGAAACCATGGATCAAATCCACCAACCTCACAGCTAGAACATTTTCTCTTGAAATAAGGTTAACTTCAAATAAAAAGTTGGTAGGAGTTAAATTTTGGACAGGAGTGAAAGTTTGTTATTTTTTATGAGACAAAACAAAATTAGGGCCAGAATTGTCACTTAACATAAAGTTGGCTCTTTTTTACAAGACAAAAAAAAAGTTCAGGCCAGATTTGTCCTTCAACCTAAAGTTTGTGTTTTTTCATGAGACAAAAAAAAAGTTTTGGTCAGATTTGTCTATCGACCTAAAGTTAATGTTTTTTTTATGGAATTAGCCCCTTCATATTAGGTCAATGCTTAGTAATTTCTGTAAATGGAACACCACAATTTGGAACTTTACACAGACAAGCCTCAATCGACAAAGAATTGGAACCCACCAAAGCCGCCAACCTTGAAAAAGTAATGGCAGAGCTTTTCTTGAAGGTGAAACAGTTGGAGCTATAATGGAAAATTCTTCGCAACGAAACGGGAGCTCTAAAGGATGGCTCTACTACGAAAGTTCCAGCATTGTCGGCGTTTTAGACGGAAGCCATTCCCCTGCTCGAAGCTTTGAAACGTTTTCAGTCAAGGAGAGAGAGTGTGTTGGAGCTCGAGTCTGACTGGGAAGAGGAAGAGCTGGTCAACGTAGTGCTGATAAAGACAGCTCTAATAGAGAAAGCCCAGCTATCTTTGGCCCAATTTTACTCTCTCCTTGGCCCATTGTCACCGGTCCGCAAACAAAATGGCTGATTGGGTCGTGAAAATCTAACGTACGAATGCTCTCCCTCCCTCTTGGGTGGCCCATCCCTCCAATCTTCGTGGAATTATTTACGTCTGGATGCCCCTTTGTTGGGCTTTTGTTTAAAAAACCCCTGGGTTTTAATTCATGGCATGTCTTCAAATTTGAAAGCTTGCCTCGTATATTAGTTTGTCTTAAGCTCGAATTGGTCGACGGTCAACACACAAGTTCAAATTACATGGAAAGTAGATGATCAAGCAAGTCTTAAGAACTAGAATCTGGAGAAATTGGACAATTCAAATTGAGGTTGTTTGCGCAATTTGACTTGAAAAACTAGACGACTGAAATTGGACCAGCAAGTGAATGGAAAAAATCATTTAACTGGATTTTCATCCCTATCCTGTTGGGGAAAAGACAAATAATTAGTGTTCGACTCTTTTCCAACTACTCCACACCACACCACCAAGTTGTCAAATAAGTGTTTCTTTATAACTCAATATCTATATGATTGATTTTCGATTGAAATAACCTCGTAAGCATGATCATTTCTCCAATCTAATGAAGTAAAATAACATTCACTCCAATCATGATGCCTCCTCCAATAAAAGGAGAATATCCCATCGACTCAAGATGAAAGCAACATAATGATTATATAACTAAATAAGTTAGCCTTGTTTGTAAGTTACCATTCTTGTCTTGGTTGAGGTGGCCAACAATGGTGTTTTTCATTTTTCATTTTTTATATTTTAGATTGGCCAGTTTCGACTTATAGCAATGTGCTACCAAGTTTTCAGCTTCCTAAGGAATTGATTTGTGTTAAGGTAAGGCCTTAACTAATATTAGGTCACCGAGCTCCTTCGTACACCCAAGGAAGTGACTGGTATTTTTGTTTGATTAGTCTATAACATTTTTAAATTTCTCACTATTTCTTTTAATAAGCAATAGTTGTGCTCTTTTCTAGTATTAAGTAAATAAATAACAATTGAAAATGTAAAAAATATTGCTAAAGAAAACCGATATATGCAACTTTTAGGCCGTATCATAGGTCTCTTAGTATTCACGCCTCAACTTTTGTCCCCCCCTGATCATTAAAAGAAGTGGACTAAAAAAGAGATTTTTTTTCTTCATCGTAGCTTACTAACATGAAAATTGAACATGCACTTCCCTTTTGGTTAAATTTGCTTATTAGTCAAAAATAAACTCTCATGTGTCATGTAAGCCACCCGAGGGTGTCTCAATTAGCAAAGATTATTGAATCATTCCAAAGCATGAGAGAACAATGTAACCTTATCGTATCTTTTCCCTTCACTTAACCTATAAAAAGCGAAAGGAGTAATCAAATGTTCCCTACATCTATATCACTTACCTTCTATTTGTGTGTATCTGCACCACAGTAGCATTAAGATATAGCAAATACGTGATTGGCTCTATTTAAAATATCGCAATGGGGGGTTCACATCCACATCAATCACATGCAAATTAATCACCAAAACAAGCAAAACTAACCATTTAACCAGAGATTATTCTTTCTTAAAAAATTCTGCAAAACGCTACATTCATTTGTTATGATTAAAAAAAAATCATGTTTACGTGTCATCTCTATATTGCAATTACTGAACAATAGTAATATGATAATGTTATGTTAACATTGATATTTTCAAAATGACATTATTCTTTCGAATAAAAATTTATGCTTAATTAATCCCATGATTGATAATGTTGGTTGGGGAGTCGGAGAAGTCTAGCTTAGGAACCGGAGATACCTGTTAGAATCCCACAAATGCGTGCAAACTGTCTCAATTAACGAAGATTTTTGAATAATTCCAAATCATGAGAGACAATGTGATCTTATCACTTGCCACGTCAAATAATTTCGTCCTTGTCTCTTTGTCCTTCCCCTAATTTATAAAATAACGAAACAAGTAATCGAATATCCCCTATATCTATATCACTTATATTCACTTTGTGTGTATTCGCACCGCAATATCATTAAGATACAACATATATGTGATTGGCTCTATTTGAAATATCTCAATGGGGGTTGCCATCCATGTCAATCATATGCTAATCAATCACCAAAAGAAGCAAAACCTACCATTTATCTGGAGATTATCTTTTCTTAAGAAACTCTACAAAATGCGACACACACTTAATCTATATGATAAAAAAAAAAATCATGTTTACGTGGCATCACTGTCTTGCAATTATTGAACAATGGTAAAATGATAATATTATGTTAATATAGTCATTTTCAAAATGATGCAGAATGCAAATGACAATTACTTTTAAAATAAAAACTATGCTTAATTAATCCCGGAATTGATAATGTTGGTTGGGGAGTAGGAGATTTCCAGCTAAAAAACTAGAAATCCACCGTTAGAATCCCACAAATGCATGCAAACTGCTCTAGATTAGAGCCACCTACATGGACCGAAGGCTTAAGCTTAATCAATTCATGAGACTTGTGAAATATTTCATAAGTTTCTAGGTAGACAGGTGTCCACACCTATGCTCCTAGATAATACAATAATATATATATATATGCTTACTTTAGGAGAATCCGAATTTTATACACTAATTATTTTAGTATATACTTATTCCTCATAAACTAGGTAGTTTTTATGCAAAAGGTCCTTATCAACTAAATTACAAAGAGTTCATCCCCCATGACTGTAATTAGTAATAACACTTTTGTTTGTCAGAAATTAGACATAACCTTTTCTAATACTCCTCCTAATGAATATATATTTAGGACTAATTTGACTTTCTAATCTAAAAACTATGGTTGGTAAAAAAATTACATAACCTCATTTCCTTCTAAACTGAGTCTTTTTTTAAATAAATAAAAAACAGCCCCTCTCATGTGCAAACCAAATTAGGAGTAGCACGTGAAATTTGACAATTGAGAGTGGACTCACACACGAAAGGGGCAAGTAAAACTTGGCTATGATACCATATTAGAAAATCCAATCCAAAAATATATAAAGAGTATATAAACTTCATTATCATGTGATGCAGGATATTTCAACACATTTCAACCAAGGATAGAGACAGAGCCCCTCTAATGCATTTGTAGCTCCTAATGAGCTTCACCAGTCATGATATGTCAAAATGCCTATGAGTTGCTCTTTGCTTTTCCTCAATATGTTCCTTAATGAATCCACCTAGAATACTCTACACACGTACATGTGTGAATGACCCAGATGTGAATTTGCTTAAGTGGAATGAGAAATCCAAGGATAAATGCCAAGTGAGCTCTGCTGAGCTGATTTTGAATTATTTTACTCCTCCAAGGCCTCTCACTACCCATGAAAAAGCTTAGAGAATTTGAGTCGGAATAACCCTTTTTCAAAATGGCAATTTGGCAATTTCTTGTTATGAAAGAAAAGAAAATTGTATAGCCCTTATCTCCATTCATCACTAGCATACCTCAAATATGAAACGATATGACATGTTATTTGCATTGAAGTGTTTGTGGCTAACGAACCATCCTAATGATTGGGTATTGAAACTCGATAAAATGGAAAATAGAGCTGTAATTGTAATATAACCTTTATATTTGTGTGTGTCGCTTTAGATTATTGATGAGTGCATTTACCTTGGAACAATCTACTTATCTAATGACTCCATCAATTTGTCTTTTGACCACCTTTTTGAAATGGAAATCAAATGTGGTATTCTTAAAATGTCATTTTAAGTGGCTACTGTTTAAAATGTCCTCCACACATAAGCATACACTCAAGAGTACTAATGGGACTTGCCTTTATTTCAAAAGAACAAGTCTGCCTTTTCCATTTTCTCCCTCTCATCTATTGTCCTCGATCTTTTTCTTATTTACTGTAAACACTTCAATATTTGATAAGAGATTCCCATTTGAATCTTCTCACCCTTCGGATTTAGAAAATCTGTCTATATAATTTCTCTTCTTTTTTTTTTTATCTAAATAGCATGGCCTATGAAACACACACTCAAAAAATTATGCTTCAGAGACTGGAGGGGATAAGAACGCTTCAAGTGCCAAAAGTTGGCACAAAATGACACTTAAGTGCCAAAAGTTACGAAATGTACACTTAAGTGTCACATTCGAAGAAAAATGGATCACTTAAGTGCCACTCCGACCAAAGTCCGGCCAAAAGGCTGACGTGGCATTTTTCCGACGAATTTCTGGCGAAATGAACCCAAAACGACGTCGTTTTGCATACTGACGTGGCAAATAATGCAAAAACGGCGTCGCTTTCGATTGACATGGTAAAAAAAAAAATAATATCAACATTAAATAAATTAAATTTAAAACTAGATTTAGTTAAAATATTAAAAAATAATAATTTTAATAGTTAAAATATTAAAAAATAATAAATTTAAAATTACATTTAGTTAAATATTAAAAAATAATTTTAAAATTAAATTTAGTAAAAATATTAAAAAATAATAATTTTAATAGTTAAAATATTAAAAAATAACAAATTTAAAATTACATTTAGTTAAAATATAAAAAAATAATAAATTTAAAATTACATTTAGCTAAAATATAAAAATAATAATAAATTTAAAATTACATTTAGTTAAAATATTAAAAAATAATTATAAAATTAAATTTAGTAAAAATATTTAAAATAATAATTAAAAAAATTAGATTTCGTTAAAAAATTAAAAAATAATAATTTTAAAATTAAATTTAGTTATAATATTAAAAAAATAATTATAAAAATAAAAACTAAAAAAATTAATTTTTTTTAAAAATTAGATTTATTTAAAATATTAAAAAATAATTTTCAAATTAAATTTAGTTAAAATATTAAAAAATATTAATTTAAAAATAAAAAATTAAAAAAATTAAAATTAGATTTAGTTAAAAAAATTTAAAAAATAATAAATTTAAAATTAAATTTAGTTAAAATATTAAATAATAATAATTTAGAAATAAAAAAATTTAAAAAAATTTAAAAAATAATAATTTTAAAATTAGATTTAGTTAAAATATTAAAAAATAATAATAATTTAAAATTTAAAAATTTAAAAAAAAGGGGCCTCAGCCACCGCCCCCTTTTTATTAATTTATAAATTTTTTATAATTTTTTTCTAAATTTTTTAAAAAATTTTTAATTTAAATTTATTATTTCTTTAATATTTTAACTAAATTTAATTTTAAAATTATTTTTTAATATTTTAACTAAATCTAATTTTAAAATTATTATTTTTAAATTTTTTTTAAAAAATTGTTTTAAAATTATTATTTTTTATTTTTTATTTCTAAAATTTTGAATTTTTAAATTTTGAATTTTTAATATTTTAACTAAATGTAATTTTAAATTTATTATTTTTTTAATATTTTAACTATTAAAATTATTATTTTTTAATATTTTAACTAAATCTAATTTTAAATTTAATTTATTTAATTTTTATATTATTTTTTATCACATGAGCCCAAAACGACGTCGTTTTTGCATTATTTGGTCATGTCAATGTGCAAAACGGCGTCGTTTTGAGCTCGGTTCGCCAGAAAAATGCCACGTCGGCATTTTGGCCGGATTAGCACTCAAGTGATCCATTTTTCTTCGATTTTGGCACTTAAGTGTACCTTTCGTAACTTTTGGCAGTTAAGTCTCCCTTTGTGCCAACTTTTGGCACTCCTGGGTCCTTGTCCCGAGACTGGAGCAGAAGTATGTTCTGAAATATCACATTACATTTATGCTTTCATCAAACTTTAGCTGTACTTTTTCCAGAATATCATGTCCGAATCTCCAGTTCTCAAATTCTTCATCTTTGAATTATCATTATTCCGTATAAGAGATCGTTTCCACAACTTAATTTGGTATGAGATTTGATGTAGATGAATTCATAGGTCGGTGAACTTAAAATTTCTCTATTAAAATGGTTATAGACAATTGTTTTGAGAAATTAAAAGTTATTTTTGTTGTTGTAGCTAATTGGATATTCTGCGTTTATAATGCTATAAAATTTGGAAGACTATTGGGTGAGAGTTTCGCTTTGAGCTTTTTTAATTTTATTTGTTTCACTACATCTCTATAGTTTTTTTTTTTCTTTTAAGAACAATAGTTGTTGCTAAGGTGGCTAGTACTACTACCTAGAGAGAAGTGAACAGGTGATTATAAATAATTAAAGCGGAATTAAAAACAACGAAGTTCAATATCACGAATGAACAATGTTTAAAGAAGTGCTACACACTAATCAAATAGAATAAATGGGAGATTAAGGGATAGAGAAATGCACACAACAATTATAGTAGTTTGACTTATAGTAAGTCTACACCCACTCTCTCATGTTAACAATCTAATGGCTATATTTCATTAGAAAATCAATAAGAGGTTACAAGGTGTGAGCTCTCTAAAAAATGTGTGTTCATATCTCACACAACCATTGCAAATAACATCCTCTCACAGATTTACAGTTACAGCTCACAGAGATAAGTATGTAAATGTTGAGGCTCTCTTTAAACTTTGGAATTGTAGATTTCGGATCTTGTGTTCCTTCATCACCACGATCTCCTTTTGTACTCCTTGATTTCCAAGCTAACCGTTGGACAATACTCCTTGATTGATGCTTGGATTGCAAGCTTAGAGTCTCCCTTGATTCTATTGCCCATACAACAGAGGTTAGGTTTTCATAAGTAGAGTTCCTCGTTAGGAAAGAACATTTCATCTCCAGAAGATTGTCATAAGAATCACAAATCCTTAAGATGGAAGGATTACGTTGATAAATACTTTATGGATAGATAAACAATCAATTCAAATTAGGATGGAAATTCGAGCTAATTTCTAGCCGTTGCGCTTCATATAATCCAAATTGATTATGAAGATCTGAATATTCCTTGTAATATTTGAATATGTATGTCGTCTCAATCTTACTCACACAAACTATTATGTTGTCCTCATGTAACTTGATTGTCACAATACAACAATGTCGTTGACGTAGAGATTCAGAACTCCTTGAATAGACGAATAAATCTCTGAGTTCGATGATGTGAAGAATAAAATCTAAATCAAGTTGCTTGAAGAATATCACCTATAAATTTTATCATCAAAATCGTTAAAATACTTCTAAAAGGTTTTTTCATTCTTCAAAACATATTAGAAAGTTTTCTCAACAATTAGCTTCATGCATAAAAATACGCAGAGTAAATAAAAAAAAAAAAAAAATGATGAAATTATAAACATTAACATTTTTCTCTAATTAGTGAAGTTTGTCTCGCAATTCAAGGCATTTTTCTTTAAAAAAAGCTTCAAAATTTATTTATATATATATATATTCAAATAATTTGATGAGAACGAAATATCTTTTTTATCAAGGAATAGAAAAGGAAAAGGAAAAAGAAAAGGAAAAGGAAAGAAAATAAGAGAATAATAATAAAAAAAGAGTCCTTGCCATACCAAACCTAACCTAAAGGTGAACAAGGGTCAACACAATATGACTTTTATTATATAATCACAAGATTCTTATGCTCTCCTTCATTCATTACTTGTCAACTTTTGTGGATTTGATACAACACGTTTTTTCTCTTTCTTGAATCGACCATGGGGAGAAAAAAAACATATTAGACCCTTTTCCCTAAAGATGGACTCGCGGTCTTGTCAAAATATGAAAGAATCGATCAATCACTCGGTGAATTTGTATTGCTCATATCTAATTATACAGTAAAAAAGCTGAAGTTATGCTTCAATACTGAGTGCGCACAACTTTTTAATTTGACCATAAGCGAAATCCATGCAGGGAGAGCAATCCAACTACGCTAGCCCGTGCAACAGACGCTCCACAGCCAAAGCATTTGGCATCGCTGTAAGAAGCACTGTTGTAGTAGTTGAATCCCCTAGTCGCGGTGTTGGATCTCAAATCGGTTAGGACTTGATCCAAAGCTTGGGCGTAATTGTCTGCGTACCGCATGTCGTTGCATATCTTGTACAAAAGCGTCACTAGGTCACTCCTTACGAGACTCAGACCTCGGAGAAGCCCCATGAACATAAGTGGGAGTGTACGTGATTGGGACATGGTCATCATCCTAGAGCCCTTTTTCCTCCCTTTCGGTGCTCTTTGGTTTACTGCAAGGAAACACACGATTGAGTTTGGCTATATAAAGGGTTCGTCTGCATAGCGCACTCCGTCAATTATTTTTTGTTCTTAGGCTAAGTTAGTCCCGATTTTAGTCATTTATGACATCACGTGGATTGTTTTTTTTTTTTTTTTTTTTTGATAACTTGCACAGCTGCTTCCGTGAATTATTCGCCCATCATTGTAATATATGTTGCCGTCCTTGCAAACGCTAATCTCATAATTTTCAATGAAAATTTCCCCCCACCCCCTCTCTCTCTCTCTCTCTCTCTCTCTCTCTCTCTCTCACGATGCATGAAAAATTGAAAATTGGGATCTTCTAAATTTACAAAATAAATTCACATTATCATAAATGACCCACTTCAATTTTTTCTTGTCCTCTTTCTCCTCCTACTTTACACAGAGGTATCTGCCTCACATACAAGTCTAACTTATATTTCTATATGTAACATTGTAAATTTTAGTTCATGTAATTAATGGAGTCCATGATATTATATAACCCGAGTTATATAACTTGGATTGTATCAAAAATAAAATAAAAAGAAAAAAAAGAAGCTCAAAAACCCATATTGATCCATCCAAACTAGCACAATAATTTTGGGCTCGAATAGTATTGGGCCGGCCCACTAGGCCTCAAATTATCCTTAAGTTTGGGACCCGAATGATTACTAAACAGGTTCAATTCATAAATTGGAAATTTTTGTGTGTGTAGCCTCCTATGTCAATTCCCTTTCACGCCAATTGAGGGCTCGACCTTTCTCACTCTCCTATCTCACATGCGGGCTAAAATCTGACTGCCGTTGAGCCATTGTCCCACTGCCGTCAAGCCCCACTTATGTGGCCATCGAGCCCCACCGCTCACCATCTGCCCTCTATCCAATACATCTCATTTACTCCGTCAGTTCCTCTTATGCTTACTCACGTCTTGGTCTCTCTCATGCGCACTCACTCTCTACCTATAGAAAGCAAGTTTTTAGGGTGCATTTGGCAATTTGTCAAATAGTGTTTGACTCTATTCTTTTATTCTCAAAAATAGATTTGGAATAGAAATTCGTTTAATAATTTTTTTGTTCCTATGAAAAAATTTATTCTCAGGAATAAAGATGGAACATGAATTCGTTTAATAATTTTTTTGTTCATATAAAAAAATTTATTCCCAAGAATAGATTTAGAACAAAATTAAGGAGTAAATAAAAGTTATTTCTATTCTCAAGAACAATTTCAAAATCAAGTCAATCCAAATTTCTTTTTTATCTTTTCTCTTCTTCTTTTCTTCTTATTCTTCTTCCTTCTCTCTTTTTCTTCCACTATTGCCGCTGGTCACCGGCGAATAGTTGGGTGAGGTTCGACGAGTTTGCCAAAGGTTCGCCTAGCCACTAGCAAGCCTTGGCCTCGCCTAAGCCTCCCCAAGCCATCGGCAAGCCTCGCTTGGTCGAGCTGGCAAGGCTCAGCCAAGCCATGGCTGGGCAACGGGCGAGACTTGGCCAAGCCATGGCTGAATGAGACTTGACCTCGCCTAGATCTTGTGAGGTTGGGCTCGCCTAGTTGTCGGCAAAGCTTGACCTCACTGAGCCACCGTGAGGTTAGCCTCACCCTCGCCTAGCCAAGGCTCGACCGAGCCTCGCTGGTGTGACCTCACCAAGGCTGGTGATGCTGCAGCAAGGTTGGCAACCCTTGTCTAGTCAGTCGCTAGTCATCACAAGGTCGGTGACTGGCCAAAGCTAGAAGAATAAGAGAAAGAAAAGAAAAAAAGAAAAGAAGAAAAAAATAGAAAGTAATAAAATTATTTTAAAATTAAAATAAAATAATTTGGATTAGAAATTTTGAGAAGAGTATCAAACACAATTTTATTCCGGGAATAGAAATTTTGGACAATTACCAAGAGTCTTAAAATGCTTAGGAATTGTTCATGGGAGCAGAATAAAAAAGAATTATTTCTAATGAAAAATTACTCTTGGGAACATAATGGTTACCAACTACACCCTTACTAGCCTATTTTGATGTCTTAAGGTTTTTTATTTTCATACACGCTATTTGAATTTTTTATTTTTAAATTTCAAATGATAGATAGTCTGTTGTTAAAAAGATGCAATTACCCTTTCTATTTTTTTTTAATTAACGCTTTATTAGTTACGTTTAGTTAGTGGAGAGTAGTGGAGAGTGGCCGATAATGACGATTTGCACTTTTAAGTGCTAAACGATGAAAATTGCCCTTGAATTCTTCTAAACTCTAATCCAAGTTATAATCATAATTTGGTTAAAGGTAATTTAGATTGAGAAATCAAAAGAGGAACCTCTCCCCCTAAACGAATTTGATAATCTTATTTTGTAAACCATATTCACTAATACCCTTATGTTCAAATGAAAATTTATGTAGAGTGCTCATCGAACCAAGAGAATTATTACCTAGACTGAGTGCATGCTTATTCCTCTCACAACGGGCATATATGAAGGCCTACTAAGAGTGAAACTAAGTCAAATTATTCATGAGGTAGTTCAAAGTTGGGTTGACCATTATTTGAGAAATAATATCCAATCAAGCTCTAACTCGAGTTACTCGAGTATCTTGCAAATAGAAAGCGGGGACTTGCCAATACTCAACTCAATAAACTTTGTAAACCTAATTCAAAAAATTTAATTGTCATAAAATTATACATAGATGTCCTCATCCACACACAAGTTCATAAAGTAAATCAATTTTCTGTTCAGATCAAGCTCCAGCATGAAATTAGTACTTTGTCCTTTATAATATTTAACATCTACTTCCTATTGTTAAAGGAAAGTGCTATTTTTATATCTGATCAACTTAAATTCCTAAGAAATACTTATTCTTTTTTTCAATTTTCCTAGGTCTATAATTGGAAAATTAATCCAATTTCATTCTCGATTATGAATATATATCATCAACATAAATTTAAAAAAAAAAATCGTGATAAATGAATTTCCTCTCCTAAAAGTAAATAGGGAATAATAAAAGAAAATCAACAATTGTTAACATCAAATTTAAAAGGGAGGAAGAAGAAGGAGAATATCCGTTAGGTTTTCAAGTTCTTGCGTTTCGAGCATTCGGTCACTCTTACTTCTTCTCGATCTCACTCGTTATCTCTCTCTCTCTCTCTCTCAACCCTCGAGGCGAGCTGCACCACCGTTTCGCGGCCTCCGACCACCGCCGCCGCATCCACGCCGCTGGGCCACCTCGGCATTCGGCAGCAGCGCTGCCCCTCTCTCCGCCTCCTCCGAAAACCCCCTAAACCCTAGGTCTCTCGCTTCGGTTCTCCAGGATTGCTCAAAGATGGACGAGGACCAGGAGATGGAGAGGTTCGGGATGGACAACGATTACGACGACAGGTGGTGGATTGACGGGGAAGTGGAGGAAGAACAAGGACCTCCTAGGTAAGGCCGATCTGTCGAAACCCGTGAATTTCATGTTCACTGGCACGGTCATGCCGAACAGAGAGATTGACGATAACTCGAAGATAGAGAATGAGGATGAAGTATCTGCTGTCGTGGATGAGGATAGGCCGGGCTTGCGGGTCTTGAGAAGAACCAACAAGGGATTGTGACATTCATTGAAGCAAAGTTGCGTCCTAAGAATATGGATGTGGGTTTCGACGACTTACAAGGAAACTCTTGCAAAGGCACCTGTTGTCTCGTTGTGGCTAGAGGAAAAGAAGCCATTACCTAGCGTGCCCGGTAAGGAGAAGCTTTGGTCGAAGCAAGCGAAGAAGGCGACGCTGAAAAACAAAGCGAAGTACATTACAGCGGAAGAGCTATTGGCGAAGAAGCAAGAACGGGGCGTTGAAGTTGTGCAAAAGGTACTGAACATGCGTGGACCTAAGGTTAGGGTATTAGCAAACTTGGAGAATCTGAACACGTAAGAGAAGGCGAGGGAGAGTGATGTTCCTATGCCGGAGCTCCAAGACTATATGAGGTTGATTGTGGACCTGGCTGAGTTGGATAGTCAGTAGATCGATGGAAACCTGAGGAATAAGAAGGAGATAGCTCTGGGCTTGCAAGAGGAAAATGAGAAGCTGCAAACTGAGGCAGAACTCCATAACAAACAACTGAATAATCTAGCAACTAAATTGTGCACATGGAACAACGGAAGGACAATCACGGTAGAGTCTGATTCTGTTAGTTTGTACCCCACCTGATGATGCCAAATTGCGCTAAGTTAGCAGCATGCGATTGGGGAGGGGCGACCCATAGCGCCTGAGGTGTGCAAGAACAGAGCTACAACCGAGGGATCATTGATGACTTTGGACATCAAGTAGAGGCTCGGCTCTACGTCGGTTGAAGAGAGAGTGATTTTGGCATAGGCAGAGTGAAGCATGGTGGTCAGGTGGGGGATGTTAAGCTTGGGAGCGGCGGATTGAGCCCATCGTTTTCCTTCTGGCGGTGTCAGTAGGAGCTTCAGTTTCGAGTTGGAAAGGTAGAACTTGAACTCCTTAGCTGTTTAGATGGGGTTGGGCGGAGCTGCAGTGGCTCGGCAACGGACCGCTAGAAACAAGATCACAAACTGCAAAGCGAACACATATTTTCCAATAAGCATACTATCACACTAGTCCCTGTGGATTGGAGACACATACATATGCAGAATATGCAGACAACTAGTTTGTCAACGTTCGATTTCATTAAAACCATCCATCTCCTTCTGATAAGCTTTGACTTTGTTTTATGATGAATTGATACTTGTACATCCCCAAAAACAACCTTTGGACATGACAGAACGCTCTCCATGCTCTTCCCAATTCAATTTGTTCCTGTTCAATGGCACCACGCACGCACAGAAATGTCATGCCTCAGATTCTTTTTTCCTATCTCAAGCTATTTCCCAGTCGATCTTTCATAAGCAATTGATCTCATCGTTAGAAATTCATCGTTACTGCGATCTTCCAGATATTGCATTCCCAAATTTAAACAGCATCATCAGGAAATTTTCTGCATTTGAATTCGCATCATTGCACAAATGGAAAACCTGCACCATCGTACTTACGAGGAGACTCGATGATTGGGGGGACATAAATACCTGTTTCAGGGAAAGCGAGCGCGATGAAATCATGTAGCTGCACGTGCGTCAAGTTGAACTCCCCATAGGCGGACACCGCTCTCCCGTCGGAGAAATCCAATGCCGCCTTCTTCAACAGGTCCGTGAGCATAAGTTCCCCCATCGCTAATCACAGGGAACGAATCGATGGGAATCGTCTTCACCCAAAGCCAATCCCCAATCAAGCTGAAGAAGGGCAACACAATTGCTTGGCGAGAGGGAGAACGAAGGATCGACGAGAACAGGAATTCATGCCTTTGGCCTGAACAAGTAGTCCTGATCAGAGCAAGTTTAATGTAGTTAATATCTAAATAGACGATCTTTGGTTGCTTAGCTCATGCCAACTGTAAAGTCACCCTATGAAAGATTTAGGAGCTACATATGCATGATATCAACCAAATCACCTAGATGAATAATCATACCTTGTTTAGATAAGATCAATGGTACAAAATGGAAGTACACACAAACTATCACTATAAAATATCAGTCCTCAATCGGAGCATACAAAAATGAGTTTATGTTTTAACTAGTTGGGTAGTACAAAGAGATGATTTGAGTCCCTTGAACCAGCTGAGCTGGACGTCTAAGGTATGATTCGTCCATAACAACGATCCCAAGGTCTTGTGCATAAAAAAATGTCGGATCAAGTGCCGTGGCGCCGGCAACTGCAAAATTCACTCCACTACGAACATGATGCAAGCCCTTGCCCAGCTCAAGATATGGCTTCAGATCGGGCAACCCAAATGCTTCCGCTGCATTTTCATATGCGTATTGCATGCACACCATTTAAACATCTCAACTGATGGTTAAAGATTTCGACTGCACGCAGAGCATGATACGAACACCGCAGGTATAAATAGTTTTTCCTTGAGCATTGTTTTCTACTGCTAGAGATCCCAATATTTATACCAAAATTAGTGGCCTTTTGCATCAAATCCCTGTTCTTTTCCTAAAAGCATATTCATTTACAAAAGCAGATAAAGAGTCTGAGAGGACTACATACCTATGAAATCGATCATGAGACGTCCATCTGAAAAACGACCGGTGGGATGCCCAGAGAAGGTTTTGCCACAAGGAAGCTTAGCCACAGCCAGAAATGCGACCGCCCCGGTACTAAGGAAGTTCCTGGTGTCGCTTACAGAGTTGCCAAAATTGAAAATCGACTCGTACCTACGCGGGAGGGCCACATTGGTCTTCAAAGACAGACAACAATGCAGAAGTATCGAGATTATTATATTATATTTCACGGGGATCTTGAGTATTTTCGAGAGAAGTCTTGGAGATGCTAAGAGAGTTGGTAGACAATTTATGTGCTCTCTTGCTAATACCAATTTTGTGAAAAGATGGGGTTCGGAGGTGAGGTTGAATTGCTGAAGGCGGTGTAATCAGGAGTCACTGTGCCCTTTGCTTATACATTGGAGTGTCAGATGGAAGCTCGACATATAAACATGGTGACATGAGAATGTCGTCTTGTGGATGTCTGGGTCTTCCTTGGCGACTCATGTTGTTGATTTTTGATGATCATACAATGATGGCTTGATGTCCCAAAACGACCACCCGTTGAAAACGTGTTAAGTGATTAAGAGCCTCATCTGTATTTTTCCATATCGCTACCGAGCTGAACGCGACAATATTTGAGTTAGCTCTTTCTACGAAAACAATGAAGTCTTAGACATTCTCTTACTTTCCAAACTATTTTGTATAAAGAAGGCGATTTAGACTATTTTTGTTGGTTTCTAATCCAGTTAGGATGTGTCACGCCCCGAACCCCGAGCGCGCGCACATCCCACTGCGGTCGATCAAAAATGCGACATCCCAGGCTATGTCGCCGACCCATTCATTTCTTTACGCATGCGGAAGCGAAACAAATCACGACAACATTTAACTTGGGATAGAAAAGCGAGGCAATCAATCACAATACCAAACAACTCATTTACAAACACAAAGGGGTTTAAATACAACACTGGACTTTCTACAAAATAGACCAGCTCCACAAAAGGGGAACTATCCTACAACCAACTAGCCGGACACGCTCTCCAATCGTTATGACTTCACCTCTGCAACTCCTCAAGGCCAACCAAAGCTATCTGGCCGCCTCATCCACCAGGGACCTGAAATTTTAATCCCACAACCGAGATGAGACGATGTCTCAGCAAGTTCAACCCCCTAAACCCCTATTAGAAAGAAAATACGCCCGGGTGGCATAGCCACATCACACGGAAGACTTACCTCGCCTCGGCCTTTATCGCGGGTTAGCACAATTTATATAAACCAACCACATGCAATTATGATAACCAAACAACCGCAAAGACGATCACATCATCGAACAATTCAACCACTTGGATCGTCTCGCCGATCAATCGACTGGCCGATTACATGTCAATTCTAGTGAATCAATTACTACTTCCAATCTCGACCCTATAGGAAGGCTTAATAACCAGTGGCAATCACGGCCCCACTCGGCACGACCTTTAATTAGGTGTTCCATCACGGCCTCACTGGGCACGATCTTTCATAGGTGGCCCATCCCGACCTCACTGGGCACGACCTCTCATAGGTGGTTCATCACGGCCTCACTAGGCACGACCTCTAATAGGTGGTCAATCACGGCCCCATTAGGCACGACATCTCTTAGGTGGTTCATCGCGGCCCTATTAGGCACGACACTCTCATAGGTGGTTCATCACGGCCTCACTAGGCACGACCTCAATCGGTGGTTAATCACGGCCTCCTAGGCACGACCTCTAATAGGTGGTTAATCACGACCAATCTCCCATCAATTCCCACACTTAGGATATCGTAAAGAATCCCTATAAATCACAATCACACTCAATTCATCACAACCAATCATCAATTTCAAATTCTAAATGTACAGCAACGATCGGCACGAAATTCTGAGCAAATAAAGTCCCAATGAAGATTTTCGGAATTTAATAAATAATTAAATTTATTCCGAAAATAATTAAATAATAATATTCATACTTTTTCATGATCCACGCTCAATTTATAAAATCCAATCATCAATTTCAAAATCCGAATGTACCGTAGCGACCGGCAAGACGAAATTCTGAGAATTTAGGTCCCGACCAAAATTTTCGGAATTTAATAAATAATTAAATTTATTCAGAAAATAATTAAATAATAATATTTTAATAATTTCGAATAATAATATATTATTAAATTATTTAATGATTTCGGGATATTTAAATAAATCAAAAGTAAATTCCTTTATGTCACATCAAGGCTTATATTAATATAAACCTTCATTTAGCCTTAAATTAAACTTACTTTAAGCTAGTTAAACACATTGATATAATCCACACTTAAATAAATTAAACTAACCACCTAATCACAATTAGCATAAACTAAGCACACCTAAAGCATAATTAACCCTCTAAGTGAGGTTTAGTGAGTTAAACTCACCGGATTAGCGAGCCGAGCGAACCAAAACGACGAGGATGACGCGAGGATCGACTTTCCTCAAAGCGGGCCGAGCATCCGGGCTCGGGAAGGCGGCCAAAACGGGCCAAACAGGTGCTGCCATACCCATTTTCTCGGCTGCTGTCCGCGGCGGTTCGAGGCTGAGAGAGGGTAGATCCGGCGCCGGCTTGTGTCGGAAACGGGCGGAGGAGTTGCGGCGGTGCCGTGCGGCCATCGGCGGGGTCTCGCGGTGGCCGGAGGTGGCTGAACCGCGGCCTGGGTTGGCCTGCGAAGCTGCTGGAGACGAGGGCGAGCAAGGACGACGGCGTGAGGGAAGGCGGAGGCGCGCGGCAACAACGGCGCGCAAGGACGGCGAGCGGCGGTTGAGCGCGACTACTCCGGCGGTGCTGCTAGCCTCGCTGTCTTCGGCTTGCAGATTTGCTGGGGACGTCGAGCACGAGCAGGAGAGACGGAGGCGGTGCGACGACGAGCGGGCACGGCGACGGGCGGCGGCAGTGAACGGCGGAGGTGAGCGGCCGAGCGAGCGGCGAAGGGGCGGCCGGTCGAGCGGTCGGCTTGGCTGGTTCCGTTCGCACATCCTTCCCCCCCTCCTTTCTCTCTCCTCTCAAGGTTCCAAGGAAGAAGATGATGTTGATTTTTTTTTTTTTTTTTTTTTTTTTTTAGAAGATGATGTTGATAGGTGAGAGGAAAAACCCCACTTTATGAGGGCGAATGGGCCGCCACTGGCCAACACCTCATTCGTTACGGCAGGCTAATCGCATTGACATCACCCGTGATGTCATCTTCCACTATCTCCTCTCCCATAACATTATTCAAGGTGCAATATCATTTCCGCCGGCCCAAATCAGACATTAATTTCTCCAATTCCATTCAATTCTCTTCCAATTGAGTCCAATTGAAGTTCATAAAATTAATACAATGCCACCACACTTCAATTTACATCTCCACTTGTCCATAGAACCGACTTAAGTCCTAAAAGTGCGACCAAGGACGAGCCTACTAATTTCTCGGACCAAATAACCATTCTCTGATTTAATTTCTGAAAAATTCTGATTACATGAAAAATCTTCCGAAGATGATTCAATGATCTTGAAATGATTTGTGACACTTGGGGCTTCCATTTCGGAATTCGATCTCAATTTCACGGTTAATTTCACTTTGGCACGATCTGGCCGCGCTCGGCAACCTACGGTAAAGCCTTTAGAAATTTTCACGCATTTGACCTTGTGGTTGATCATCTCAAGCCACAATGTACATCTTTGAAACATTGGCGACTTTCGGTTGTCGGGGTAATCTCAAGGTTTCAAATACAAACACAGGGTACCCAATCGATAGAAAAATCGGTCCAGTGCCTATCGACAAGAATTGTGCGATCTGGTGGAATCACCCACACCTGATCACATGCCTCTGTCAAGTCGACCTATTTCCGATCTCTAATCGATTTTAATTGTGCCGTAATGACCCTTGCAGACTAGCTCGGTCAAAATGTCGCCCTCACGGTCAAATTCTCAAGTCTCGATGCATTAGAAACTCTAACAGCCTTCACCCGATGACTAGCTTTCACATGAGTGGCCGACTCAATGAAAAGAACTATATGCGTGCCAACGAAATGCCCGTCTCAATTTATTGAAAATAGAATCGGAAAATCGGGATGTCACAGGATGTATCATTACATAGGTCAAAATAAATGGTTAAGACGATATGATGTGAAAAACAGGTCAGATAGAATAGATTAATAGGACATTCTAAGGCATCAAGCAGTTCGAAATGAATATAATCCGCATGAGCTAATGGTAATTATTGTTAGCTGCTGAAATAATTGATAATATTGAAGTATACTATGCAAAATGTCAAATGGTGTTGAACAGATCGATCTAACTATGACTTGTTTTATTGCGTATTATGTATCGATAATCAAACGCAAAATTATTCTTTTTCTGGCTATGGTCCAAACTGGTTTTGGTTATTGGCTCCCACTTGGACATTAATTATATCCCTCGGCCTCATTTTTATCGTAATTTGGGTGGCGCCACAAAATTCTAAAACCCCCATTCTTGGAAGTTTCTAAAAATTAGCTCAGGTTTAAATCCCACGGGCTTTACATATTCAATTGGACTGATACTCTAATCCAAAACAAGTTAAGAGACCGATGTATAAAGTGAGTATTCAATGCCGTATCAACTCTCCCATGGACGTCTCTTATCCCTAACGCTAATATGTGCACCTAAACAAATTAGTTTCATCAGAGATAAATGATTAATTAAATACTTTGAAAATATTTTGATTAATATCTGCTATCCAAAATCATTCATATTAATATGTCAACCCTTCAAAAACATAAATTCAATAAGTGAATTCATCTCTTGATTTGAGAGGATCGGATCATTAAACCAGCTGTTGAGAAAAGTCGGATAGTTAGTAGTTGTGTGGCTCGCAATATCAACAATAATTTGCAAGATTTTGATTCCATCAGTATTCATGACTCATCACAGGAATGATAATCCAACAAGAAAAGTTTACAGGATGGAAATCTGAAACAAGAACACATATGTAGAACAACAAGATGTCAATCCACCGAACACAGTGACTCTTTATGACTCGGTGACCATTAGCATACATTCATCTTTGACATTAGAATCGATGCTTTATGCATCATCCCCTTCGGACTTCTAGGCAATGAGACGTGGAGAAGTGAAGGGACCGTCGAGTAAGCCCTTGGCCATGTGCCGATACGCCGCCTCGGTCAAGTGAACTCCGTCCCAAAGTATGGAGGCTGATGGATCTTTACACACGCTTGACGTGGAACCACACATCATCCTGACGTTGAAATTAAATGGTCCACCAGCTCCACAGCAAGCTACATGTGTTGATTTAGAGAAACCTGAAAACGAGAGGATATCGATCTCACCACTTAACCTTATAAGTTCATAAAGACGCTGCAAGTAGGATAAATCTTCAATCTATATACATAGTTGGAGGTTCTATATGCCTATTCACTGTTGATCGTGAAAGTAAGAAGAAAGTAAACTCACCATACTGTGTTGGTGATTCAAAGAGACGCATGATATCTCCATAATAATCCGCATAGATAATCATCGCATGGCTATATTTTTGTCTCAAAACCTGCAACTCTCGTTGGAGATAACCGTTGTGATACTTGGCGAATTCATTATAACGATTGAGACAACCAGTTGCCGTATTAGCGTCGTTCTTGAGAAAGGGCGGAGCTGTCGTTATGTACGATGTCAAGCAACCAATTGGCAGATTCCCTGGCACTACTAACTCCACTGCCCCGTGTTCGATGAGCATCTAAAACAATCACATGCCATGAAAAACTTATTGGAGTGCTAAAAAAAGGTTAACCACGCAAGATCTTATTGGACAATTAGTATTGTGCTTTGTTCCATGTGAGAAAAAGAAAAGGGCCATACGCTGGTGGCATTGGCGATGGCTCCAACAACATTTGGCACAATGGGACGGAGCTGCTCAAAGGTTGCACCCAGGGCGAAAGCAAGATTGTAGTCGTTTCCACCAATTTCCCCCACTAGAAATAAAGACTTCTTGAAATATGTATCGCAATCTACAAAAGAAAAGAACGAAAATAAAAATCAAATCATCAAATGACTCAAGTAATCGATTTAAAAATCCTAATAATGATATATTCCAATATTGAAGTCACTCAATGAAAGACTTCTTTTATTTTCCTTTGATATTGCAAGAGCACGAAAATAGAAACCCATCTATCTAGAGACCTATGAAATGCTCTTCAATCCCCATAAATTAATAGACTAGGCCTAAGCAAGTGTGCCTCAGTTTCTAAGTTGCAAGTCTAAACATCCCAATCTATTGCACCAAACCTGTAGTGGTCATCCTACGAAAGATTTATGAGCTACAAAGACGTGATATCTACCAAATCACCTCAGTAAATATCTTCAGTGAATACGATCGATCACACAAAAGAATAATTGCTATACATCTTAGTCCTCAATCGAAGCCTACAAAAATAGGGTTTATATTATTTACCTTGCTGGGTTGTGCAAAGAGAAGATTTAAGTTTCTTGAACCAGTCGAGCTGAACATTTAAGGAATGATTCGTCATTGTCATCGCTGGAATGCCTCGAGCTGCAAAGAATGTCGGATCAAGCGCTGTGGCACCAGCAACTGCAAAGTTAACTCCACTACGAGCATCAACTGAGCCGTTGACTACCTCAAGATATGGCTTCAGATAGGGTAACCCAACTGCTTCCGCTGCATTTTCATATATGTAACGCATATACACCAGTTAAACATCTAAAATTAACACCCCCATTGATGATAAAGATTGCTAAAGATTGTCATTAACTCCGCTTTAAATAAGAAGTTCTTTTTCCTGTCGTTTCGAAAGAAAAATATGTATTGTCGTTAGTGAAATATCAACACCAAATGTAGAAAAATAGCCCTGTCTTTGGGCTTGGATATATACTACTATAGATCCAAATATTCTCAGCAAAAGCTGCGGCCTTCTGATTTAAATGCCTATTCTCTTCCCTAACACGAGCATGCATTTACAAAAAGCAAAGAAGAGTTAGGAGAACATACCAATGAAATCAATTGGAAGACGTCCATCTGAAAAACGACCGGTCGGATGCCCAAAGAAGGTCTTGCCATAAGGAGACATCGGCAGGATTGCATGATCCCCCGCAGATCGGAGGTAGTTCCCAGTGTCGCTTAGAGAGTCGCCAAAGTTGAAAATCGACTGATACTTATGCAGGATCGTCGAGTTGGCCTTCAAAGCAAGGCAACATTGCAAAAGGATCAAGATTATTGCTGTATATTTCATGGCAACTCTTGAGTATTTTTTAGAGATAAAGTCTTGATGATGCTAAGAGAGTTGGGCAACAATTTTATATCCTCTCTTTGCTAATTTTCAGTTGGTGAAATTTGGGGTCTTCAAGGTGAGTTTAAATAGCTGAAATTGGTTCAATCGGTTCATTAAATTCTTTGCTTATAATAGAAAGGGTGAGATGGACGGGTAACCGACAGTAAGGGGGCATGAGAACGTCGTTTTTTCGTCATCGAGTCGTTTTGTCGTTACCTCTTACTCGTCATTCCTATTGGGGCGACTAAGGTTGTTGATTCTAGAACTTCTTCTCGGTCCCCGTTCGACTGGTGGGACGGTATACGGAGCGACGTGGAAGATAGATGTAGTTATTTCTAAGGTCGTGGAGAATATCTTTTTCCTTGTTTTGAACCTCCAATAATTTTCCAGAAACTATTTGTTGAAACCTCCGAAAACATAGGGGACCGTTAGCAGGTGCCGCAGCTTGCGGGCTTCAAGGACTTAGCAATGCCACGTCGAAGACTTCTCTCCTATTTAGTCAAGATTTATGAGAAAAGTTGATAATAATTTTCCTTATCGCAAATTTAACTTTGTAAAAGATTAGCAAAATGATTAATTATATTCGAAATTTAATGAACATTTCTAATGACATTGACATTTTTCTTTTTAGTAAGAGATTATATTTTTCTGCCTTCGTTTTCCTGTGTGCGTTATTTAATTTCCTCTGAATTATTTATTTTCGCAAATTATTTTTTCAGCTGCATAATTCCTGTACCCCATTATGAGGAATCTTCCAAAGATGAGCCCAAGTTGGAACCCATCAGGTTTATATTATGCAGTCGAATCCATATTGACGCAATAACTTAAATCAGAATCAAGAGTCAATTTTCTATACCTAGTAAACCTCCACCCATATTGCTACGTCGTAAAACATGCCTTCATTCATAGTCTATTCCACCAAATCGTGAGGTGATGATATTTTTTCCTAAAAATCTGTAATTATGCGCGAAATTTTCCATAATTCGATCACATTCATAAATCAGTGGCCACTAATTGACCACAAGTGGTGATTCTACTTGTTAGGAAAATTCGTGAAAAGAGTCCAAAACTTATTGCAATTTTATTAATTTAGTTATAAACCTTCTAAATTTGCCAATTAAGTACTAAACATGTTCACGTTTTGTCAATTGAGTCTTTCCAATCAATTTGGCCAAAAGTCGTTGACATAGACATAGGCAGTTTTACGTGATATAATTGACATGAAAAAAAAATTAAAAATTATTTATTTTCTTTTCTTTTTCCTTTATTTCTTTCCTTCTCTTTTTCCTCTTTTCTTTTTAGGCCAACCTCACCATGGCCCGCAGCTAGTGAGGGCTTTGCTACCTCATTTGTGGCTAGTGAGGCTGGCCTCGCTCAAACCATCACGATCACGAGGGAGGCCCCTTACCTAAATCAAATCAAGGCCATGGCAAGGCTAGCCTCGCTTGCGGCCCACAAGGGCATAACGAGCTAGCCACTATAACAAAAAAAAAATAAATCAATAAATAAATCAATAAAAAAATTAAAATATTATTAAAAAATGTTTATGTCAAAGCTAGCCATGCCATGAAGGATGGCTGACATCTGTGTTGGCAATTTCTTGCCAAATAGACTCAAATAGGAAAACGTGAAAAGTTTTGGAACTAAATTGGCAAATGTAAAATAGGTTTAGAATTTTTTGGACAATTTCCCCCATTTCCCTCACCCTAGGGCTCTGTCTCTCTCTATCTCTCTGTGGATCAATGCCATCGAGAAGATCCTTCAGGTCTATCAAAGGTTCAATTTTGTGAGAAATTTGAGTATTTTGAAATTCCAGTGAATAGACTCTATTAACATCGAAATTAGATATAATTCAGTCATCGCTACTGGTTTCTCATCTATCGTTCCAACAAATTTGAATGCCTAGCCTCACCTGATCAAACATCCACAAAATTCCCATCAATCCATCTCCTTTTCCCCTTCAACCGAGTGGCCACTCGTAACCGCAATCTCCGCAATGAAAAGCTGCTGAATGGCGTTATGCGATCTTTTGAGGCCATTTTGGCTCGGTCTTTGAAGGTTGAGCTGAAAATTTTCGGAAATAAATATCTGAAATCATTTGATATAGGACCGCACGGTCTGCTTGTACTTTGGAATCGTAGGTAACTGATAGTTTTTGAATTTGTTCGCCGGAGAGATGAGCTACTCATGCAGCCATCTTTAACTATTGTAGTTTCGGTCTTTGAAGGTTGAGCTGAAAACTTTCGGATTTAATCAGGGGCAAATGTTATGCATGAGCATGTCATGTGAAATCCAGGCAGGCCAAACAACCTCAGTGTTAGCTGTAATTTCTCCTATCATTTGGGGTAGTTTCGGTCTTTGAAGGTTTTGCTGAAAACTTTCGGATTTAATCAGGGGCAAATGTTATGCATGAGCATGTCATGTGAAATCCAGGCAGGCCAAACAACCTCAGTGTTAGCTGTAATTTCTCCTATCATTTGGGATGCTCTTGTTCCAAGAGATGACCGCATAAAATGGCTTTTTTTTTTTTTTTTTTTTAATCTTTTGGGTGTTTTGAGAAATTACTCGAAAAAGCTCTATCTTTTAACTGGGGGTTGAAAGTCTGTTATTTTATCCTGTGTGCAATCACAGATTTTCTACTAGGACCAAGATATAGGATGCTGTTGCTTCTCAAAGGAGTTGTAGCACTTCTTGGTGTTCTCATTTTGACATCTATCAAGCTAAAGAAGAACTTGAGGAATGGAGATTCGCTAATTTGATACAATGCAAGAAGTGAAGCGACACTAAAAATAAAGAGCAACCGTTCAGCAAGTCCAAAAATATTTAAGCATGCAACATTGCAGCTGTATCAACACAGCAGAAGACAGCATTCTGATCCAGCCAAAATAGGATGAGAAAACAAAATGAGTCCGTCCACAGCAGTTCATGCAACACAAAAGAGACATTGATCAGAAACAGGGATACACACACAATCACAGAAAACAATCACGATGGAGTTTAAAATGACAGAAAGAAACGACAACTGTAGGTACAGGTATCTAGGTATCTACAGTTCATGCCTATCGATTTAGTAAATTTTGATTTTGTCGCAACACAAGGACCATATATGCTAGTACTTCATTCTCTCTTTCTTTGGCTCTTGTATGTGTGGATGGCTGCTAGTACTGGTGCCTTTTTCTTTGCATAGACGAAAGTGATACACACTTACTTCCATTAGCTCCCACTTGAAGTATCCTTCCTGCTCCGCACTCCCACCCCATTCTTAGCTTCATGTTTCTTTCAATTTATGTCAGTTTCTCAATTAAGAGTATTTGAAACTGAGCAAGAGCAGACCTAGGAGCATGAAGGAAAATGATAGTGCTTGGGGTGGGCTCTCTTGATGATGAGATTTTGTCTAATCCACGTCATAGCCACATTGTTAGCACACTCAGTGCTTCCTCATGAAGCAATCAAAAACTGCATATAAAAGAGACATCCTCATTAAAGAAGGAACCACAAAGGCACTTCAAGGCCAGGATCGTCAATGCCTGCAAAGCAGAAGGAAGAGAACTATAGAAGATATATCTAGGAAATGCTGCAATATTCAATAAGGTAAAACCAACATAGCTAAGAAGCTCACCCAGACTGCAAACCTAGAACATCTGAAATGCCATGAATGATATGTAACCAAGCCTTCGTAAAATGTAGTGTTCAGCACAAAAGCCATGTCTAGAAATGAGAGACTTTACTCCAACGATTGGAATCACATAGAAAACTGCTTTTTCGAACATGCCTTGGATGGACAGCAAAGCTGAATGATTACCTTAGCTTAGCAGACCATGCTTCTATGATTTGATTCCGATCAAAGTGATCAAAACACATTTATAACTTCCACAATGCCATCTTAGGAGGGTAAAAAAACCCATGCATGCACAGGAGTTAGATGCCCAATGCATACACTTAAAATGTTTAGTGGACTGGTGAACCTCCCTATCTATCATGATTCCAATCCAACTACATCAGCAGTTGAACACACATCAATGTATAAGTAAACAACATTGTATGAAACAAACTCTTGGTTGAAGTGATTCATGTAGAACAAAAACATGCCCTCCAAGTTCTCTATCTGTTCCTGTTTGTAATGCCTAGCATTGCAATCATTAAAATAGTGACTACAGTCCCACCAAATGCCACAAGTGTGGACATCATTAAGGAAAAGCAAATCCAAGAAAAGTAAAACTGCCATACTGTTCCATTTATACCAGAAAAGACAATGTATCAAATTTAAAGGATATATTACTAAGGAACTCAGACAATTTATTTCCATCCTGCACTTGAAAAACCACAAATAGGGATGCTCAATCAAAATCCCCTAAAACAACAGATGCTCCGTTTTAACTAGTTAACGAAAGAATGAAACTACGTAGATAGTAATCATCGGATTACTTATTTCCACAAAGATTGGGCCCAAAATGAGGCATGGGGACGAGAGAGACGTGTGCAGTGAAAGCTTGTTTAAGTGGAGTCCTTCGATCATTAATTTTCTCTACAGTTGTAGTGGAACTTAGGCACTTATCAAGATATATCAAAACCAGTCAGTGGGAAAGACAACTCAATGATCCCCAAGTTGAACTAGAAAGGGCTTAACCAGAAACTTGAAAGGCAAAACCATCACATGATTCGTTCTAAAGCTAGCTCCAAAAAAGCGATTGCATCACCGAACATTTCTAAATATACAGAATTTACATATCGAGAACTGACGATGAATATATGTAGCTAGAAGCCCGGATCAAGACAATGAGACACAAGCTGGTTAAAGGATAGAAAGTGAAAATCCTACGAGATTTCATTTCCACTATGGACACGATTCGTTCCTTGGTGGGTAGCAGAAAAATTCGAGAGTTACAGATTCCGCGTCGAATAGAATTAAATAATCTAGCCCTAGACATAAGATCAAGAACCACTATGGTTCGCGTGTGAAGCCACTGGAATGAGCTACAGAACGATTCTCATCCAACTGATCTGATCTGATACTTCGGTTTCGCAGCAACCCTGATGTCGAATCCTGCGACAACAACATCATCACCATTGAATCTAGCATCGATTGAAAGTGAATTGACGAGTGTCAAATTCCAAGACCTCAACTTCGCATCGGAAGCCGCTTAAGAAAACTTACGGGAAGAGGAGGAGGGGGGAGAAGCCGTGTGGTGAAAAGAGGAGGAACGGTTTGCTGTTGGGACTGCGGTGGCATTGCCGGGGTGGCTCCCGATCCTCGGGTACGTCGGCGATCGGACTTCCCGATGGCGGCGACGATGGTGTCGAGGGCGCCGGCGATGGCTTGGCGTGAGAGGAAGAAGATGAAGCAATGGAGGTTGTTTCCAAGAATTGCAATGGAAGGGACTAGAAAACTGTGAAATTGAAAAGGGAAACCTCCCGATTAGTTTGGGAATTTTCTTTATTTTTGGCCAATCACAAATTTCGGAAAAAATTACCTCAATTTAAATCGCTAGAAAATGTGATGTAAATATTTGGCTGGCCAGTGAGATCAAATTTTTATTTAATACAGATTAGGCAATTTCATATTCTTGTTTGGCTGGCCAGTGAGAATGTGACAGGAGAGAGGATAGAAAGAAATGAAGGAGTTTCCAAGTAGTATTACGGGAGGGAACAAAAAACGTGAAATTGAAAAAGAAAACCTAATCCCAATTCCTTTGGGAAATTTATTCTTATTTTTTGCCAAATTACAAATTTGGGACAAAAATATCCTTGTTTAAGTCGCCAGCTTAGACCTTTATTTGAGCCTATTTTGGCCATTTTATGCTCTAATCTATAGGAAAATCCATACTTTTCTTTTTCTCCATGGAAGAACTTGCTATATGAATGACTTGAACGATTTGCATGAAGACTTCTGGACTTTGACTTAGAAAAACTTTTGGAGTATTGTCACAGGAAAATTTGTCAGATGATGATTGTTGATCTTTCCTCATTTCAATTTTGAAGAGCTTCGATGCTTTAGGATCTTTTCTCTTGAATTCTTTCTTCTTTATGACCACAATTATCCTGCAAAGAGCATTCATGATATGCATGGCAAAGCAATTACCCATCTATGCTATATCTCTTCGTGGTTAGTCAATTAAACAAATTTTTACATTAATGTCTACTAAGACTCTATTCATTTCACGGAACATATTACGTTTTCAGAAAAAAATTTCAATAAGCCATTTTCCTAGAAAATGACAATATTTTTTGGTATTTACTTGAAATTTGAAAATTAAAAAAATATATATTTTCTGCTGTTCTGTTTGGAAAATTCAATCCATTTTCCTTTCGTGAACTCCTTTTAAAAGAACCACCGGCATAGTGGTCTAATCCTCAAGTCCTGGTGTTGGGATTTTAAAATACCTTTCAGTTTGGCCCAATTTAGGCAATTTGGATTTTAGTTGAAGTTAGGATGGCTCATATCCACTCAATCTGTAATTTAAAAATAATGTACCATTTTCCTTCTCATTGGGCCTTTCGTTTTCCCCATCACGCATGTTGAGGTCTCGACCTCTCTTGTTCTCTCCTATCTCATGACCATCGAGTCGTCTGCCCTACTAGTTACTGTATGTTCGCTCAGTCAATCTCTCTCTCTCTCTCTCTCTCTCTCTCTCTCTCTACGCTTGCTCTTGCATTCTTTATTCTCGAGTCTCACGCACTTGTCAACAAGTTACAAAGCGAGTGATAGGACGGACTCACTCTTTTGCTGGTGTCACGGTCTCCCTCCAGCTCCCCCTCTCTTCAGCAAGTAGCAAAACAGCTTTTTACTAGCCTGTTCTGATGTCTTCAAGGTTTTTGGTTTTAGGACATGCTATTTGAATTTCTCATGAAGAGTAAAAACAAAATAAAATAGAATAAGGTAAGTATATATATATATTTTTATAATTTCGGGCAGTGCTAGATCCTATTCAGCCTGCCAAATGGCATGGCTTCGGTCCAGGCCAGGTCCTCAGTCACATTTTTGGACACCCTCCCAAACCAAAAAAAAAAAAAAGAGGAAAAAAAGAAGTTTCGCTACGGTCCTTAGCCACGATGCCTTCATCGACTTCCACAGCGAATGACCGCAGAGCCGCTGGAGATGATAAGGGACGCTATTCTTCCATATTAGTTGACCTCACAAATTTTCTGAGAACAGTTTTTTTCACCTCTTCTCTTTACATTTTTCCCTTCTGAGGTTCGTTTTTTCTTTCCCCATTCTCTCAGCATTGTGTGACATCAGCTCATGCGAGTGAGCCAATTGTGGGAATTGCTTGTAATTTTCTTGGTTCTTTTTGCCCCTTGGCAAATAGAGCAACACCAATCTGTCGCGACCCATCTAAATTCTAATTGCATTTCCGCTAAACCTACAACTTGAGGTGAGTTGTTCTCTATTGTGACAAAAGCAGGAACACTAGCGTCATACTAGTCAAAAGTTTAAAAGACTTACATCAAGATATGATAGTTGGAGTTATATAATTCGTAAAAGATATCGTGCTTTTCTATTTCCTATTGATCGAGCGACAAGAAATGACTAATATAATTTCCAAAATAAAAGGTTCTTTGTTATTACCCCGTGAGAAAATCCAGGAAAAGGGCGAAACAAGAATTGAAAACGTGAAGAGAGCAAAGGAAGAGCAAATTCTTATCTGGATGCGGGGAATCATGAGCAAAGGGGTTCTCTTCATCATCGTTAGTCATTGGAGCCTCGTACGTGATTAATGGCTCAATCAAGTCAGGCACACGAATCCGGATCCGAGGCGAAAAGATGGAAAGGGCCCCGTTCTGAAGATGATCGAGCGGGGGAGGAGGGAGGGAACACAGTAAGAGTGGTGGGGTGGCAGGGCAGGAGAGTACACAAGCAGACTACTCCTATTCAATTCCGATTGGGTTTGTGGGGTTCATAATAATCCAGACGCACATTCATTAATGCCACATTCCAAACTCAAATGAACTGAAAAAGGACGGGCTTCAGGATGTCTTTAAGTGTCATGGCCTAGTTAAAATTATGGGTTTTTTTTTTTTTTTCCAACGGGAGGTTCATGAGAAAATATGAGAACAATCTTCCAATGGTCTATGGAATTGAAAAAATGTGATGAGACAGTTTGGTTAGCAAATGGTTGGGTTAAACTCGTAGAGCATTACTCTATCTGTGAGAGCCAAGTTTCGGTCTTCAAATCTGAAGTGGACTCCATTTTCCATGTAATTATATTTGAGAAAAGCATGTCCAAGATAGAATGTCCACCAATGAATGCAAATGTGAGGAACCGAGCGTCGGCAATTGCGGATTTGTCTCAATGAAAGTGGAAGATGCCAGTGATTACCATGATGTTTCGATCAAGCTTGAAGTCTAGGGGGATAATTGCATTCACCCAAGTGTCCTTGGCTTTGTAAGGCAACGGAATCTGAAGGGGTTTGAGAAGCTCATGGTGATTACTATGCAAATTCATCCACACGGAATTTGGGAAGAGACAGAAGTTTGAACTGCTCATCATTAGACTTTCGAGGTATGAATCTTAATCTACTAGGTGATTCTCCCCTCGACTACGCTCTTGTGTTTGATTCCAATTATGTAAAGGAACTTTCCACATGATTAGGCTAAGAGAGGGAGCACTAAGCTAATTCCAATATTGTAGTGTTTATCTGTCTCTAACTTTCCCTGGTGTGCATATGTATGAGTTGGGGAATCTCACAAATGTCAAGCCAATGAAAACAAGCCAAATGATTCACATCGGATTTGACTGTGCTGAATATGACATTGGTGCGCATCTAGGCCTTGAAAGCTAGATCGTTAAAAAGACTCAAATCCATTGAATTAGGGTTGCTATGTCAGTAGATATGAATTTCACATAATAAGTATAGTATATGCCTAAGCTTACTTGATGTTCTTATTTGCAATTGTTGTAGGTAAGCTGAAAGAGCTGGGCCTGTGCAGAGCTATCAAACCAGCCAACAAAATTAAACTCGACCAAATTGCTGTGAGGTGAATAAATCTGAGGAAGAGCAATGTGGCGTGATCCTCATGACAATGGCAACACTTCAATTTAAATTACAGAGTCGCTAGACTATGTTAGCTCTAGGTTACTTGTGCATCGTGTCAATTATTTCTGTCTTTATCCTTGACATGCTTTGACAAGGATCCTGATACCGTCTTCCTCAGAAATCATTGGTTGCTTAATTCTTTTTATGACAAAACTGCGAAACGTGCACTTGAGCAGAGAGTTCCTGGTCCATTCCCAAAGACGCGGATCAAGAAAAGCCCGCAGACCGTGGCTCTCATATTTCAAGACAAATCATGGCCGGTGAAGTGCATCAGCCATGAACAGTATGGAAAATTATCCGTCGGTTGGGCCGCATTCACAAGAGGAACTTCTCTGAAGGCGAGAGGCTTGTGCATGTTCGAGCCACGTCATGTTCAGAGTACTTCTTCAAAACCACAGACCAGGCGTAGGTGAATAATACTATGCAATAGGGGACAGTAGGGGAAGCATCGTTGTAGCTCACTTTTGGTGAGAACAGAACTTCAAAATTGCTAGGCTATAATCTGCTTCCGATTCTGGAAAATCGGACAGAAGCATGAGTTTTTTTTTTTCTAACGAATGGTAGGATTCTAATTGCGTATGTCACCTTCGTTGATCCTTGTGTTGTAGTCACCATGTGGGGATAAGCCATGAGTCACGAGACGGAGGAAGCTGATTGCATCCAGTACAAGTCACACAGCCTCATTTCCTCACTACTCCCATAGTAGATTTCTGCCGTCGTCGAACCACTCTCTATATTTTGAAGCATGACGGGAAATTTACAGAGTCAAGAAAAACCTCGACTCCTTTTCTTTTCTTTTTTTTTCAATTGAGTACCTGAACTTTCAAAATATAACTCAATATGATGACTTGCTTACTTAGCAAAGAATGATGCACATTGCTATATAGGAGTGCCAATTCAATTTAAAATGGATTTATTTTTTTTCTATCTTAAATTGGTTTTTATTATTTTATGTTCCCTTTCGTCCTCTTCCATGCTCAACCGTCATCCACACTGTACAACGCCATTGTTGCCGCTTGTCATTTGCTATGAGGCCATCACCGTGCCGTTGTTGTCGTCCATTGCAATGGGGCTTGCAACTATCTCTCTCACTATCGCGAACCTCCGGAGACCTCCGCTTGAGGTTGCTGCCTTGAGTCTGAGGTCTCACAACCTCGAATCTAAGGTCGCATCCTCTGATTCAAGGTTATGAGACCCCGATCTGAGATGTACGCCTCAGCTAGCCCCAGCGAGAGATGACGAACAATGAGTTTGAGGTCGGTGGTGGTGTTGGTGGTTGTGGTGGTCGTGTTTGCTAATGGCTGTTAGAAGGTTGTGGGTGTCGGTTGTGATTGCAGTGGCGGTGGACAGTGGTGGCCGTACTGGTGGGCAAAGGTGATGGCATGATGTTTCAAGAGAGAGACGGAGATGGATTCCGCAGTGGTTTTACTGCCACTTGAAAAAAGTTTTCCTTGTAAGCGCCACGTTAACATATTTAACGGTTTTTCAACAGTGTTAGTGGTACATCCATAATTTTAATAATGTAGTAAACGCAAGGTTGACATTGTGCGCAAATTTGAAAAATTTGTGGTGTTATTGTATGCTTGCATTCCCATGTCTTATCATATGTATTGGTTGGTCAAATGTTTTCATGGACAGAACGTCACTTGGGAATTCATTTAGACATACGGTCAAGAAAACCAGAGAATTGCAACTCTTAAGTATTCAGACACATTGTGGCGGGTGATGGAATATGGATAGACTATTCTTGAAGCAATGATGAGATATTAAATCCAGAGAGCGAATTTCTCTCAGAGAAAATGGGAAGATTCTGAAGATGTCATGGACCTTGAAGATTCAGAAGGTTTGTCGCCATGTAGGAAACTAGAGGCTAAATTGCGTTTACCTTCTTACCAGCCTTCCAAGATGTTGAATTCCCTTTACAATTTGTGAGTTTCATAGTAATTAATTTGCACACTCATTGATGCGACCTTTTAAATAAATATGCTTGAAATAAAAAAGGACTAAGCTTCGAACGTCAAAGATTAACAGAAGTTCCAAGTTGCTCCCTAGGATAATTGGGAGGCGTGACTTGTCATTTTTATAAGTTTTGTATGTGTAGATGACATGCTTTTCCTAGTCACTTTTCAAATTCTCAAGAATTTGATAATAAGCTTTTGGCACGTTGATTGATGGCATTGATAAGGGTGGCCTAAATTGTAGTTAATACTTATGTCTAATACAAAGAGTGGGCTAAATCATTTTGTAGTAACTCAAAAAATTTCACATAGATATTTCTCCTTTTTCTTACTGTCAATCAAACCAAACAGCCTAAATGTCATGTGAGTCCTACTGAGCTACTTTTTCATTGTTCTACTCATCTAAGGCCTCTCACTGCCCTTGAAAAGACTACAAAATTTGAATTGGAGTGTCTTTTTTCCAAAATGGCGATTTGACAATCTCTTGTTATGAAAGAAAAAAGATATACCACCCCGATCTCCATTCATCACCAGCATATTTCAAATATGAAATCACACGACAGGCTATAGTAAGGAAATTAATCAAAAGGTAATCGGAATAGTAATGGTAATATAACCTTATGTTTGCACGTGCAATGATTCAAGTGATTAATATGAAACCACTGGACTGAATTGAACTGATACATGCCGATGGAAAATTATCCAAACTACCCACTAAGCTGGAAAATTATTTCGATGGGCAGATTGTTCACTGACGAATTCATAGAGAGACATGTGTCAAAAATTGACGAATTCCGGCTCTTAGAATTCAAACAAATCGGGGCCGAAGCAGCTCAGCACCTATCAGCAATAACGCCCCCTGAACTTCTCCGGTGGTTGGTCGACGTCTGCGAGAGAAACTCTAATAAAGGAGATATTCGTTTGAGCTCATTGAAAGGGAGCAATGCAGTGTTCAAAGTCTCCATCTTTAGCAATGTTGGTAAGGACCCGATTCAGGTTGGATTGAGATGAACAAAGGAAGCATCGCTTTATGCCATATTTAGTTCAAACCAACATACCGCATATGTCATTTTGTCTTTGTTCTCTTTTTGGAGCTAGTTGCAATCTTATCATTTTTAGATTGTCTGTAAACATAACTATGAGTCAGTTGCTAAGATCACTCCTGTGCCTCTACAATTGAAGAATGCAATTCTGCTCTAATTGTTTGAGATCGAGGATTCGTTCTTCAAACATATGTCAAGCCAAGCCTGTAATTTATATAGCCATGAAGCTCAGGTGCAAGCTCATTCTTGTTGATGATGTCGAATAATTGCTGCAGCTGCAGCAAGACCGTCCACTGCAATTTATGTTTAAATATATCTGTAAACCTGAGATTACTCGTTTTATCTCAGCTACTAGGTGATTGTGATCTTGTTGATGTTGAAACATAAGCATTTAATTAACCAATCCAATATATATGAGCATTTACTATATCAAATTTTTATTTTGATATATTATTCACGTTTACCTTGCTTTGACTGGAAATTACCTTGTTAACATAACCGCAGCATTAAATACAATGTTAATATAACTATCAATAATGATAATTCGATCCAAATTAGTTAAAAAGAGAAATAATTCCCGTGATTCCTTATTCTCAATTCTCAACTCCACCTGCTAAACCCTGAAATGTTGGGAATTCATCTCGTGAATGGTTTGCCACGTGATACTTTTATATTCTGTTTGAATCAGGCTTAACAACAAATATGGATTCATGAAATTGTAGATTATGCATTAAATATCCATTCCAAGCTATCTGACTCCGTGAACGAGTCATCTAAGTATGGGATACGAAATGAAAACCACAGCATCAGAAAAGTCACATTTTCAGAAATTTTCCACCTCTTGTGCACGCATCAGCAGACAATGAGGAAGAGAACAACGCCCAAGAAAGATGGATGGCGATTCTGACGCTCCATTCTTTGCAGACGACCATGCAGATCTCGCACTCTTTCACCACAGAATTCACACTTTAACTCGAATCAGAGAGATCCTCAAGCCACGACACAGCAATTTTCACATCATTTGTTGAGCATATGAACGAATTCGGCCATAATAAGGGTTCGATAAGTCGAGAACAAATTGAATTGATGCAATATGATTTTGCATTTCAAGGATTGAATCAAAGTTACATACTGATCTAGTTCGAACGTTTCATCCAACAAGTGATAGGCATTTCAATCAAGGGGCTCATATGCAAATACGAGGCAAAGATTCACTTTCAGATAATCACGAAAATAACATTTGAGTCCGAATTGCTAATCGAGCTTCAATCGCAATTGATTAAGTCACAAACATTAGCTAAAGCTCACTGGCTCTCTTTCATTCAGTGACAAAGTTCTCGGCGGTGTCCACGTTGATAATCGGGGCCGGTGAACGGGGAACGACCAAGGCTACGTGCACTTTCGGGTGTCCTGACCAGAAAACAGAGCAGAACGAGAGCTGGCCTTGCTACAGCGAAACCGGCGATGGTGGAGCGGCTACGACGGCGGCTAACAGTGTCTGAAGGACGACGGAGAAGGAGAACTGATGAAGAAGCCTCGAGAATTCCCGAGAAAGAAATGGCGGGCGGTGGATTTCTGGTATCGATTAGCGGTAGAGAATCTTCTGCAACTCGGCCGATCGATCGAGAGAGACTGGATCGTGGGCTGCGGTGAGGGAAATTGTCTGGGCTGAGGCTTACTCTGATGGGCCTGGCGCGCGCATTCAGGAAGAGGAATGCACGAACGGGAGCTCAGCAAGAGAGAATTTCTCTATCAGGTCAACCCATTTCTAGAAGCGTCTCCATCTTCGCTCCCTCTCCGTCGCCTCGGTCCCCCCGGCAGCCACCGTCGCTCGTCCTCCATTGCCGGCCACGACAACACTCACGCGCTCAGCACAGATCACACCGGGTGGGGAGGCTCAAAGATTTCTAAATGTCCAGAGAATTATCTCTCTTGGCTCCTTGCTTCGTCCGGTGACCTCCAACTGACCCCCCGGATCGCTTTACCACCAGGCCGTAGCTCTGTTAGCACCGTTCTCGGGTCAGTTTGCTCGGGCTGCTCTGAATTTGTTCGTTTCTCCTTCGCTGGCTCCGATCCTCAACGTCATTGTCTCACACAACCTCTTCCTCTGATCCCATCGTCCTTCGTGCATCGGATAAAATTGTGAGTTTGTGAATCCAAGAATACAGAGGATGAAGATGAAGAATGATGATGATGATAGAGGATAAACTCAGTAGTGTTGCAAAAGGATCTGAACAATAAGTATTCAATTCTCATTTCATTGTATCTCAGTTCTATGAACAAAGAGAAATCAAAGGAAAATACAGCAGATCAATTCTAAATCCTCTGTTCTTTTCCACACCCCTTCTACAGATCTCAATTCTTTCATTATATACTAATAGAAGCTAGAAGACTAATAACCAACTAAAACGAACTAACCGACTCCAACTAACAAACTTTACAGCTGTTTATAACAGAGTAGCAAATCCTGAGACTTGGCAATCCATGTCTTCGGCATTTGCATAATCTCCACCGTTGATAAGACTCGTTATCCATGTCTTCAGCTCATTTACTTCACGATAGTCTTCTGGTGATCTATATCTATCATAGTTGAGGATCTCCTGTGGCTGACTCTTGGCGTAGCAGAGTAAGACCGTCTTGATGTAGCAGAGGCGTCTTGATGTATCAGAGTACGGTCTTGATCTTGATCCTCTAACAGTCTTGATCTTGATCCTCTAACAAAAATAAACACTATAATCTTCCTTCTTCGTTCTTAGCTTCATGAAGAGAGACCCAGTCATATTTGTGTGATTTTTGTTGTTCAAATTCACTGCTGGCGTGTCAATGCGCACGCTATAGGTGCTTTGTATGATCATCGCATGAAGTGCTCACTGTGACATGTTCATATTAATAATCTGAATCACAAATCAACGTTCACTACAATGCGTGTTTGTCTGCTAAATGGTCGATTCTTGTTTAGTTCTCCCTGCCAAAAATCTTGCAAAGATGATTCCGTCTACATCTATGTTACTTTGGCGGTTTCTGGATTAATGTTCCGTCAACTGTACAATCTCTTCTACTGGGAGGAGAAAGAAATTCTCAGCATTATCTCCGCTTGCTTAAAATTTATTCTCATGTTTTTTTACTTTGGATTACCTGACCATTGAGATTAATATGATTTCTTTTCTATTGATTGCGTGTTTGATGAATCCAAGTAACAATCCAAGGTAAGTTTCGATTGTCTGCAATGTGAATTTGGTGGCTGGGGAAGTTCCGCTGTGAAACGTTGGCTTCAGTTGTTCTGAATGAAAGAATATGTTTGCTTGAATTGTCAGCTTGATAAGGAAGAGAGTGACGCAGGCTATAGTTTGTTGAAAAAGAAACAAGCAACAATTGTTGAATTTCTATTATGCAGGAAATGGAAGCAAATTAGAATAACTAATGTGCTTTTGAGCAATGATGCTGATTGCTGAATTATCTTTGTGAACATTTGGTATCTTTATGTCTCTTTCGAACATTTGGTATTTGCTCTACTCTCTACTAGTAACCAGTGCCGCGAACTTCTTGGTTGATTAATTCCTCTTTCTGCAAATGACTTTGGCCCCAGTTAAGGTCCGCTTTCAGTATACAAGTCACCATTGTAATTTGAGTACCTGGTGATGTGATACAGTCTTGTTGATTCATTTCTCAATATGTTTCCCAAACGTTGCCTGTTGTAAAAATTTCAAATATTAAATGCCATCAGCCTCAGTTTTTTTTTTTTTTTAAATCAGAATTTCGTGTTTGGAAGAGTGGTTTGTATGAACTTGATCTTTGCACTGGATTAACTCGAACGATATAGCATCATAGATATTTAGAACGGAGTATTTCTTTAGTTGGCTACTTTGTGACCTTTGTTGCTGATAAAGTAGATTGACTTGCTAGAAGGAATTAGTGCTCTATAAGTGCAGCCACTTTTTTTGTTAATTTCACTGCTGGGTATCAATTAGTTCTTGGAATGATACTCATCAGATGTGGTAGATTCAAACAATGGTAAATAGCCCAAGCAACATTAGGAAAAGATGAGAAAGCATTTCTTATATGTTGAGAATCATCATCATTCTTTCTCTCAGCAGTGAGAGATACTGCAAATATCGTAGAGTACGAATTGAATGAAGAAGTATCGCAGCTTTGGACTTGTTTGTCAATCTTGGCTTATCTCATCAATGGACAATGTTATGCCGATGTTTGAATGAATCCAAGCACTTATCTTTAGTAGGCTTTAGAATTTTCACAATCTATGGATCCAATGAGTCTTGACAATTGATGTGTCAGGGAATTTCTTATCTGTACTGGGTCCATTGGGCGGAGTCTATGTCAATGGTTGATTGTTTAAGCCCCATAAGCAACATTCATGTGAGATTCACTTGAACGACTATTGAAATGGACCCTATCTAAGTGAGTGCAGGCACCACCTTGTGGAAGCTATTCTTTGGATGATGGTATAAGACGTGATAATTCTTAAATCTCCGCCTTCTTTGCACTTTTGCACATTGGATTTAGATTGCGATAAATAAGTGCCCTGGACTTACTTTAAGTTATGTTAATGGGGGATTATGAAAAATGTCTTAAGGAGATACGGAAATACTCTCCCAAATTCGATGCTTCCAAAGGTCAAAGTATTTTGACCTGGGCAACTAGAAAAGAGTAACAACGAGGTCAGAATGTTATGGAGCATTACCCCATTGGTCATTTTCTTCTCAACCTTTTCAAATGTGGAGACAATTCCCTTTTCCGGGTGATAATACTCGATGAAGGTGCTTCCGAGATAGATTATTCCTCAGGATCACTATCTTGGATGACCTCTGCCTCTGATCCGTTCATCCTTCGTGCATCGGTAAAATAAACACTATATTCTTCCTTCTTCGTTCTTAGCTTCATGAAGAGAGACTTCAGGCATTTTTGTGTGACTTTTGTTGTCAAATTTACTGCTGGTGTGTCTATATGCGTGCTATAAGTGCTTTATATGATCATCGCCTGAAGTGCTTACCGTGAAGTGTTCATATTAACAATCTGAATCACAAATCAACATTCACTGCAATGCATGTTTGTCTGTTAGATGGTCGATACTTGTTTAGTTCTTCCTGCCAAAAGTCTTGCAAAGATGATTCCGTCTTCATCTATGTTACTTTGAGATCGCTGTGTAGGTTGCTGTCTTTGGCGGTTTCTGGATTAAATGTTTTATAAATTGGACAATCTGTTCCACTGAGAGGTGAAAGAAATCTTCAGCATTATCTCCCGCATGCTTAAAATTTATTCTCATGTTTTTGACATCGGATCACCTGACCATTGAGATTAATATGATTTCTTTTGTGTCTGATGAATCCAACTAAACATCCAAGGTCAGTTTCGATTGTCTGGAATGTGAATTTGGTGGCTGGGCAGGTTCCTCTATGAAACGTTGGCCTCTGTTGTTCTGAATGAAGGAATACGATTGCTTGAATTGTTAGCTTAATAAGGAAGAGGTTATGGAGCATTAGCCTATTGGTCATTTTCATCTCAACCTTTTTAAATGTGGAGACAACTCCATTTTTCAGGTGTTAATACTCGATAAAGGTGTTTCCAAGATAGATTATTCCTCGAGCAATGGCCAAATATCAAACCCTGAGGATCGATTTTTCTAACAAGGAAGGGATGACGTTGTTGAACTTGAAGTTTTAGAGGATTTCCTGCAACATCGATCGCTTTTACCCTGTTCTAGCAAAGTATCTGATTGCCTATCACTCCCTAATCATGAGAATTTGATGGTAATGAATGGTAGCCTTATTAGTCGTGTTTCTGCATTTATCAGTGCCTTTTCCTCGTTCTTTCCAAATGATTTAATTTTTTTTTACCAGCGTTTCGGATGTTGATATATACGGTAATATTCGGGAAGTGCATTGCATATTGTAATTAATTGGTGGGGTAACTAGCTCTAATGTTAAGGGGATGTAAAATTATTTCATCAATTTTATTTTTCTGATTTTCCATGGAAATACTGACTACCAATGTATGCTAAATCATTTCATACTAAGTCAATGCTCAGCAATTTCTGGAAATGGAATCACCATAATCTGAAACTTTACAGAGACAAGTCTCAATCGGCAAAGAATTATGACGGCAGAGCTTTTCTTGAAGGTGAAACAGTTGAAGCTATTTTGAGAATTCTTCGCGACGAAACAGGAGCTCTACTGGATGGCTCTACTACGAATGTTCCAGCATTGTCGGCGTTTTAGACGGAAGCCATTCCCCTCCTCGAAGCTTTGAAACTTTTTCAGTCAAGGAGAGAGATTGTGTTGGAGCTCGAGTCTGACTGCGAGGAGCTGTTCAACGTAGTGCTGATGAAGACAGCTCTAATAGAGAAAGCCCAGCTATCTTCGGCCCAGTTTCAGTTTCTCTCCTTGGCCCACTGTCATCGGTCCGCAAACAAAATGGCTGATTGGGTCGTGAAAACCTAACGTACGAATGCTCTCCCTCCCTCTTGGGTGGCCCATCCCTCCAATCTTTACGGAATTATTTACGTTTGGATGCCCCTTTATTGGGCTTTTGTTTTAAAGACCCCCGGGTTTTAATTCATGGCATGTCTTCAAATTTGAAAGCTTGCCTCGTATATTAGTTTGTCTTAAGCTCGAATTGGTCGACGGTCAAAACACAAGTTCAAAATTACATGGAAAGTAGATGATCAAGCAAGTCTTAAGAGCTAGAATCTGGAGAAATTGGACAAATTCCAACTGAGGTTGTTCACGCAATTTGACTTGAAAAACTAGAAAACTGAAATTGGACCAGCAAGTGAATGGAAAGATTAATTAAACTGGATTTTCATCCCTATCCTGTTGGGGAAAAGACAAATAATTAGTGCTAGTCTTTTCCAACTACCTCACACCACGGCACCAAGTTGTCAAGTCGGTGTTTCTTTATAACTCAGTATTTATATGATTAATTTTTGGTTGAAATAACCTTGTAAGCATGATAATTTCTCCAATCTAATGAAGTAAAATAACCTTCACTCCAATCATGATACCTCCAACAAAAAAAAATATATATCCCATCGACGTCAAGATGAAAGCAACATAATGGCTATATAACTAAATAAGTTAGCCGGCTCTTTTCATTTATAATATTCAATTGTTTGTAAGTTACCATTCTTGTCTTGGTTGAGGTGGCCGACAACGGTCTTTAAAAAAAAAAAAAAAATTTGACTGGCCAGTTTCGACTTTTAGCAATGTGCTGCCAAGTTTTCAGCCGCCCAATGAATTGATTTGTGTTTAGGAGGCCTTAATTAATGTTAGGTTACCGAACCCCATCGTCCACACCCAAGGAAGTCACTAGTATTTTTATTTGATTAGTCTATAACATTTTCAATTTTCTCCCTATTTCTTTTCATACGCAATAGTTGTGCTCTTTTTCTAGTAGTAAGTAAACAAATAAAACAATTGTTAATGTAAACAAAATTGCTAAAACAAAAACCGGTATACGCAACTTCTAGGGCGTACCATAGGTCTCTAGGTAGTCGCGCCTCAACTTTTGTCCCCCTTGATCATTAAAAGAAGTGGACTAAAAAGAGATGTTTTTCTTCATCGTAGCTTATTAACATGAAAATTGAACATACACTTCATTTTTAGTTAAAATTTGCTTATTAGTCAAAAATAAACTCTCATGTGTCATGTAAGCCACCAGAGGGTGTCTCAATTAGCAAAGATTATTGAATCATTCCAAAATATGAGAGAACAATGTGACGTTATCACTTGCCACGTTAGATAATTTTGTCCTCATCTCTTTTCCCTTCACCTAACTTATAAACAACGAAAGGAGTAATCAAATATCCCCTACATCTATATCACTTATATTCTCTTTGTGTGTATCAACGCCGCAATAGCATTAAGAAATAGCAACTACGTGATTGGCTCTATTTAAAAATATCGCAAACGGGGTTCACATCCACATCGATCACATGCAAATCAATCACCAAAACAAACAAAACGAACCATTTAACCGGGGATTATTGTTTCTTAAGAAATTCTGCAAAACGCAACATACATTCATTCGTTATGATTAAAAAAAAGAAAATCATGTTTACATGGCATCTCTATCTTGCAATTATTGAACAATAGTAATATGATAATGTTATGTTAACATTGATATTTTCAAAATGACACATAAGGCAAATGACATTATTCTTTAAAATAAAAAGTTATGGTTAATTATTCCCATGATTGATAATGTTGGTTGGGGAGTTGGAGATTTCTAGCTTAGGAACCGGAGATCCCCGTTAGAATTCCAGAAATGCATGCAAACTGTCTCAATTAACGAAGATTTTTGAATCATTTAAATCATGAAAGACAACGTGACCTTATCACTTGCCGCGTCAAATAATTTTGTCCTTGTCTCTTTGTCCTTTCCCTAACCTATAGAAAAACGAAACAAGTAATCAAATATCCAATGTATCTATATCGACGTGCGGACCTATCAAGTGCCACAACTTTGGTCAAAGGGACATTTAAGTATCATAACTTACGAAAAGTACACTTAAGTGCCAAAATCGGAGTAAAAAAGATTATTTGAGTGCAAATCCGGCCAAAATCCAACCAAAATGCCGACGTGGCATTTTTCGCCGCGCCCAAAACAACGCCATTTTGCACGCTGACGTAGCCAAAACGGCATCGTTTTGGGCTGACGTGGAAAAAAAAAAATTAAATTAAATTAAATTAATTAAATTTAAAATTAAATTTAGTTAAAATATTTAAAATAATAATAATTTAAAAAACTTTAAAAAACTTTAAAAAACGAAAAGGGAACGGGGGAGGCGGTGAGAGCCCTCGGCCGCCCCCGCCGCCGCTGCCGGAAGGGTGGCGATGGCGAGGGGAGGGTCGGCGGGGTCGCCGGGCCCTCACCGGCTGGATCGGGCGAGGGCCGTGAGCCCTTGCCGCTGGATGCGGGCGAGGGCCGCGAGCCCTCGCCTTGGATCTGGGGGGCTCGTGGCCCCCGCCCGGATCCGGCGAGGGTCGGCGGCCCTCGCCCCACCCGGCCAAGGGCCGCCGCTCGGGGGGGCCGGCGGCCCTCGGATGCGGGCGAGGGCCGCGAGCCCCTAGATCAGCGGCGAGGGCTCGCGGCCCTCGCCCCAGTCGGCGGGTCGGCGGCCCTCACCGACCCTCCCCGCCGTCGTCGCCAGGGGGCGATGGCAGCGAGGGCTCTCGGCCACCTCCCCCTGTTCCCTTTTTTTTTTTTTTTTTTAAATTTTTTAAATTTTTTAAATTTTAAATTATTATTTTTTAAATATTTTAACTAAATTTAATTTAATTAAATTTTAATTTTTGTTTACCACGTCAGCCCAAAAACGACACCGTTTTGGCCACATCAGCCGTGCAAAACGACGTCGTTTTGGGCGCGCTTTGCCGGAAAAACGCTACGTTGGCATTTTGGCCGGACTTTGGCCGGAGTGGCACTCAAGTGATCCATTTTTCTTTGAATGTGGCACTTAAATGTACCTTTCGTAAGTTATGGTACTTAAGTGTCCATTTGGCCAAAGTTATGGCACTTGAAGCGTTCTTTTGCCTATCTATATCACTTATATTCTCTTTGCGTGTATCCCTACAGCACTATCATTAAGATATAGCATATACGTGATTGTCTCTATTTATGATATCGCGATGGAGGTTGTCATCGATGTCAATCATATGTAAATCAATCACCAAAAGAAGCAAAACCTACCATTTAATTGGAGATTATATTTTCTTAAAAAAATTCTACAAAATGCGACACACACTTAATCTTTATGATCCAAAAAAAAAAATCATGCTTACGTGGCATCATTATCTTGCAATTATTGAAAAATAGTAAAATGATGATATTAATTTGCAAAATGATGCAGAATGCAAATGACAATAATTAATCCCAGAATTAATCATGCTGGTTGGGGAGTAGGAGATTTCCAGCTAAAAAACTAGAAATCCACCGTTAGAATCCCACAAATGCATGCAAATTGCTCTAGATTAGAGCCACCTACATAGACCAAAGGCTTAAGCTTAACCAATTCATAAGCTTCTAGGTAGATGGGTGTCCACGCCTATGCTCCTAGATAATACAAAATTTATGTATGCTTACTTTAGGAGAATCCGTTATTTAAACACTAATTAATTTAGTACATTTTTTTTTGGTTAAGTAATTAATTTAGTACATTTATTCCTCATAAACTAGGTAGTTTTTATGCAAAAGGTCCTTATCAACTAAATTACAAAGAGTACATCCCCATGACTTTAATTAGTAATAACACTTTTGTTCATAAGAAATTAGTCATAAACTTTTCTAATGCTCCTCCTAATAAATATACATATTTAGGACTAATTTGACTTTCTAATGTAAAAATTATGGTCAGTAAAAAATTACATAACCTCAATATTTCCTTCCAAACTGAGTTTTTTTTTTTTTTTAACAGCCCCTCACGTGTAAGCCATATTAGGAGTAGCATGTGAAATTTGACAACTGAGAGTGGACTCACACATGAAAGGGGCAAGTAGAATATGGCTATGATATCATGTTAGAAAATCCAATCCAAAGATACATAAAGAGTATATAAACTTCATTATCAAGCAATGCAAAAATTTTCAACACATGCCTGCCAAGGATAAACACAAAGCCCCTCTAATGCATTTGTTGCTCCTAATGAGCTTCACCAGTCATGATGCGTCGAAATGCCTATGAGTTGCTCTTTGCTTTTCCTCAATATGTTCCTTGATGAATCCACTTAGAATACTCTACACGCGTACATGTGTGAATGATCAAAATGTGAATTTGCTTAAATGGAATGAGAAATCCAAGGATAATTTTGAGGGCAAAGAGCAAGAAGGTAATGATATGAAGTCAAACAAATCTAATAATAAATTTATTCTTTCGAAAGTGCTCGAGGATGAAAGAAATTGTTGGCTGACATTGTCTCCTAATACATCTCATTAGGAGACACTATGTAGACGGTAGAAAACCTGCAATAAGTGGACATCAACAGCTATGACATGGTACTGCTAGCGTAGAGCCGCTTGTGGAGATTATTCAAGTGCCTATCTTTACTCTCTCTTTTTTCTGGCTCACGTTAGTCCAACTAGGATACCCCATGGACACATTGGAAAAAAAAATACCATGTCATATGATTTCCCACACAAACCAAATCAACTTGAAAAGCACAATATTGAGTCTAACAATTAATGCGTTGGGGAACTCCTTGCCTGTATCAGATCCATTGGGCAGAGGAAGGATCCAGGTGGACCACCTCTTATTTCCAGGTGCGACAGCCTCCCCACCACGTCGTTGGCGGGCAAGATTGGCCGCGCTTGCCCCCGGTCAACAGCGTCCAGATACTGTAGCTCCAGGTCCAGCGGTAGCATCCGATCAAGGCCCCTTCCCAAAAAAATAAAAAGAAAAACTATTTATGTAAAGCCTGTGGTTATATATGTTTCTGATTCGTGATATCACGTCATTATATCGTAATTGGATTGCCCGTGAGTGTGTTGTGTCAGGGAAATTGAAAAAAAAAAAAAATTGAAGAGGCTCTTCTTTTTGGTGAGAAAACGCTTGATGGTTCTCTACTGCCTTTGTTTCCTTTTATTTTGGTCCTTGTTGGATAGGTCTAAGGACAACCTAGGAGTTCTAATTTCAATGGAAAGCTGTTCTTCTTAGCACATTTTGCCGAGTTGTTGTCTTCTCAAGGTTTGTCATAACTTTGGCACTTTGGGTGAGATTGAATCATTCACTTAGAAGGTTTAGGTAACGGCATCTCATTTAGAATGAGTAGTGCATTATCAGTAAATAGATATAGGGGTCTAAGTTAGTCCAAGTATAATATGTCAAGAAGAGTAACATTATCAAAATTTGGTATTTACTCCACAAATCAATAATACGGCAAGCGAATCAATGTTTGTGCATTAGCGGTCAAGCAAAGGATGGAGAATTAATAAATATTTGTCCACTAGCAATGGAGGAAATGATGGTTTACCAAATCAAAGTTTGTCTAATCACTAATTGTCTATGAGCAGTACAGGAAAGAATGAATACCTAATCAATGTTTTCCCAGTAGCAGTGGAGGAAAGGATGGTTTACCTAATCAATGTTTGTCTAATCACCGTTTGTCTTTGAGCGGTGCAGGAAAGAACGGATATCTAATCAATGTTTAGTCATTAGCAATGGAGTAAAGGATGGAGACATAGACACCGGTGTTGGTTACTGGTTAAGGAATCATCCATCTCTATATGCGTACTAGATGGTGACTAGGACATTAGGACTAGTACCTAATCAATGTTTGCATCACTCCATTGTTTATGTGTCCACATTATTGTCTTGATTGAGGCAACCGAGAGTGATTTTTTTTTTCTTTTGGTTGGTGACGACTTGGCACATTTTGCTGTCGAGTTTTCAGCTACCTATGGAACTGACTCGTGTTTAGATTAAAACAGGGTTTTTAATGCGTATTGAGACAATTACTGCACCAGCGGTGATTACAACAAGCTAAAATTAAGTTTCAAATCATAATCTCATTTTGACGATGACAGACTATATGAAGTACTTATTACACGAGAGATGATTCAAGTCAAATCATTTTGGTACTTTAACAGCTGGTAATCATATGATTTTTACTTTCTCTTTAAGCCACTTGGTGTTAAAAAATGCAAAGAAACCAAGCAAAGAGCTTGCATACCATGTAGATATTAAGTGATTGTTGATAAGCTGCGGGTCGAAGGGTCTAAAGATAATTTCTCAAATTACTGAAAAAACGAATGCTGAGGCAAGTCTTAATAATCATAATCCAAGCGCTCTTATATGGAGAAATTTGACAAAGTCATTCAAGAAGAATATATGTGTAAATCACACGGACTATGTTAATATGGACTAGCAAATTGTGAAGAAATTCGCTGCTTCCATACCTAAGGAAAAAACCCAAAAGATAAGGGCGTGGCTAGCTATGATTCTAAAATTTCATTGGAGATCTAATGACTAATAATTTTAATATTAAATAGGAGATACTGTTGTATTTTGTTATACTAATCAGATATTTGAACAAAGAAGATTGCTTTTCTTTGTCAAATTGAACCGGTAGTTTGATAAAACATTATTTGAGCTATAGAATTAAACCTCTCTATTCTTTTTTTTTTTCTTTTTCTCCATATATTTACATTCCGAGCTTGAGCTAATAATCAAAATGAGTTGAATATAGATTTGGTGCAAACCTACAAAGACCCGTATAATTTATTAAGTGACTTGATAGAACTAGGCACATTCTGACCTAAAAATAAAAAGTAGAACTAGGGCACCATAAATTTGAGTTGATGACATGCTGCATAACGTACATGCATACATGTCACATGGGTGTGGCCTATCCTTGTCTGTATATTCTCTTCTAATAATTACACTTTGTTCTTTTGATGATAACAAATTGTATAAGGTGCTTATTACACGACTAATAATGTAAGTCGAATCATTTTGGCAATTTTAACAACTGATAGTCATTCATTTTTCATACTTATAAACCACTTGATGCGCATGCAATATTTCTTGTTGCTTATAATTCCATTTTGTGGCCTTGATTGAGGTGACTGGTCTTTTTTTTTAAATTTTAATTTTTGGCCAATGACCACTTTTGCTATTAAGGAAGAAGATTCCACATTTCATGGTTTACTTGTAGTGGAACCATACTTTAAATTTTAAAATGCAAAGAAATTCTGCAAACAGCTCACCGTCATTACTCTGATTGTTTATAATTCCACATTGTGGTCTTGACGAAGGGGACAGGTCTTTTTCTACTTTAATTTTTGGTCTATGACAACACGGTAAATGGAATAACATGAGGAGCAATATCATTGGGTGCCACATGCTCATTTTCATTAGGAGTCAAACCATAATTTGTCAAATATCTTAGAGTCCCAAGGACACTCACTTCTCTTGCAATAGCCAATAGTCTTAGGCCAGTTGTAGAACTTAAATCTTTTCCGACTACTCCACACCATGCCACCAAGTCGTCGAATTAGTGTTTGTTTACAACTTAGTTTCTGTATGATCGATTATCAGTTGAAATAGTCTCATAAACATCACCATTTCTCCAATTTAATGAAGTAACATAACCTTTATTCCAATCATTGCTCAAGTATTTTCCAACTCCTCTACATAATGCCACCAAGTTGTCGAATTGGTGTTTCTTTGCAACTTAGTATCTATGTGATTGCATTTTCTCCAATCTAATGAAGTGGAATAACCTTCACTCAGATCATTGCTCGAGTCTTTTCCAACTACTCCGTACCATGCCAGCAAGTCGTCTAATTAACGCTTCTTTACAACTCAATATCTATATGATAGACTTTAAGTTGAAATAGCCTCGCAAGTATGATCATTTCTCCAATCTAATGAAGTAATGTAACCTTCACTCCAATCATTGCTCAAGCCTTTCCAACTACTCCGCACCATGCCACCAACTCATCGAATTAGTGTTTCTTTACAACTCAGTATCCATATGATCGACTTTCTCTTGAAATAGCCTTGCAAGCATTCGATCAAGCAAACGTTTAGGCAAGTCTTAAAAATTATAATCCACGCCCTCTTATATGAAGAAATTTGACAAAGTCATTTGAGAAGAATATACATGTAAATCACACAGACTATGTTAATATGGACTAGCAAATTGTAAAGAAATTCATTGCTTCCATAACTAAGTAAAAAAGCCCAAAAGATAAGGGGGTGGCTAGCTATGATTCTGAAATTTCATTGCAAATCTAATGACTAATAATTTTACTATTAAATAGGAGATACTGTTAATCAGATATTTGAACAAAGAAGATTGCTTTACTTTGTCAAATTGAACCTGTAGTTTGACAAACATTATTTGAGCTGTAGAATTAAACCTCTCTATCCTATTCTTTTTCTTTTTCTCCATATATCTACATTCCGAGCTTCAGCTAATAATCAAAATGAGTTGACTATAGATTTGGTGCAACCTACAAAGACCAGCATAATATATTAAGTGACTCAATAAAACTAGGCACATTTCGACCAAAAAAAGAAAATAGAACTAGGGCACCTTAAAATTGAGTTGATGACATGTTGCATAACGTACATGCCACGTGTGATTAAAAAAAAAATACATGTCATGTGGGTGTGGCCTGTCCTTATCTGTATGTTCTCTTCTAATAATTACACTTTGTCCTTTTGATGATAACAAATTGCATAAAGTGCTTACTAGACGGCAAATAATGCAAGTCGAATCATTTTGGCAATTTTAACAGCTGACAGTCATTTGTTTTTCATATTTATAAACCACTTGATGCGCGTGCAATATTCTGGTTTGTTTATAATTCCATTTTGTGGCCTTGATTGAGGTGACTGGTCTTTTTTTAAATTTTAATTTTTGGCCAATGACGACTTTTGCTATTAAGGAAGAAGATTCCGCATTTCATGATTTATTTGGTAGTGGAACCATACTTTAAATTTTAAAATGCAAAGAAATCCTGCAAACTGCTCACCATCATTACTCTAATTGTTTATAATTACATGATGTGGTCTTGCCGAAGGCAACTAGTCTTTTTCTACTTTAATTTTTGGCCTATGACAACCCACAATTTACTGTAAATGGAATCACGTGAAGAGCAATATCATTGGGTGCCACATGCTCGTTCACATTTGGAGTCAAACCATAGTTTGTCAAATATTTGAGAGTACCAAGGCCACTCACTTCTCTTGCAATAGCCAATAGTAATCGAATTAGTGTTTATTTACAACCCAATTTCTATCTGATCTATTATTGGTTGAAATAGTATCGTAAGCATTATCATTTCTCCAATTTAATGAAGTAACATAACCTTCATTCCAATCATTGCTCGAGTATTTTCCAACTACTCTACATAATGCCTCCAAGTCGTCAAATCGGTGTTTCTTTACAACTTAGTATCTATGTGACCGCCTTTTAGCTAAAATAGCCTTGTAAGCACGATCATTTCTCCAATCGAATGAAGTGGAATAACCTTCACTCAGATCATTGCTCGAGTCTTTTTGAACTACTCTATACCATGCCAGCAAGTAGTCAAATTAATGCTTCTTTGCAACTCAATATCTATATGATCGACTTTAATTTGAAATAGCCTCACAAGCATGATCATTTCTCCAATCTAATGAAGTGAAGTAACCTTCCCTCCGATCTTTTCCAACTACTTTGCACCATGCCGCCAAGCCATCGAATTAGTGTTTCTTTGCAACTCAGTATCCATATGATCGACTTTCCCTTGAAATAGCCTTGCAAGCATCCGATCAAGCAAACGCTAAGGCAAGTCTTAAAAATTATAATCCAAGCCCTCTTATATGAAGAAATTTGACAAAGTCATTCAAGGAGAATATACATGTAAAATTCACAGACTATGTTAATATGGACTAGCAAATTGTAAAGAAATTCGCTGCTTCCATAACTAAGTACAAAACCCAAAAGATAAAGGGGTGGCTAGCTATGATTCTGAAATTTCATTGGAGATCTAATGACTAATAATTTTAATATTAAATAGGAGATACTGTTGTATTTTGTTCAACTAATAAGATATTTGAACAAAGAAGATTGCTTTACTTTGTCAAATTGAACCGATAGTTTGATAAAATACTATCTGAGCTGTAGAATTAAACCTCTCTATCCTATTCTTTTTCTTTTTCTCCATATATTTACATTCCGAGCTTCAGCTAATAATCAAAATGCGTTGAATATAGATTTGGTGCAAACCTACAAAGACCAGCATAAATATATTGACTCAGTAGAACTAGGCACATTCCAACCAAAAAAAAAAAAAAGTAGAACTAGGGCACCTTAAAATTGAGTTGACGTCATGCTGCGTAACGTACATGCCACATATGATAATAAAATGAAAAAAATACATGTCACGTGCGTGTGGCCTATCCTTATATGTATGTTCTCTTCTAATAATTACACTTTGTTCCTTTGACGAAAACAAATTGTATAAAGTGCTTCTTACACGACGAATAATGTAAGTCGAATCATTTTGGCAATTTTAACAGCTGATAGTCATCCGTTTTTCATATTTATAAATCACCCGATGCGCGTGCAATATTTCTGGTTTGTTTATAATTCCATTTTGTGGCCTAGATTGAGGTGACCAGTCTTCTTTTTTTAATTTTAATTTTTGGCCAATGACGACTTTTGCTATTAATGAAGAAGATTCTGCATTTCATGGTTTACTTGGTAGTGGAACCATACTTCAATTTTTAAAATGCAAAGAAATCTTGCAAGTAGCTCACCATCATTATTCTGATTGTTTATAATTCCACGATGTGGTCTTGACGAAGTCAACTAATCTTTTTCTACTTTAATTTTTGGCCTATGACAACCCGCAATTTATGGTAAATGGAATCACATGAAGAGCAATATCATTGGGCACCACTGCCCATTCACATTAGGAGTCAAACGAGAGTTTGTCAAACATTTGAGAGTCCCAAGACCACTCACTTCTCTTGCAATAGCCGATAGTCTCAGGCAGTTGCATAACTTATATCTTTTCCAACTACTCCAAACCATGCCACCAAGTGCTTGAATTAGTGTTTGTTTACAACTCAGTTTCTGTATGATCAATTTTCGGTTGAAATAGTCTCGTAAGCAATCATCATTTCTTCAATTTAATGAAGAAACATAACCTTCATTCCAATCACTGCTCAAGTATTTTCTAACTATTCTACATAATGCCACCAAGTTGTCAAACCGGTGTTTCTTTACAACTTAGTATCTATATGATCGCCTTTCAGCTCAAATAGCCTCGTAAGCATGATCAGTTCTCCAATCTAATGAAGTGGAATAACCTTCACTCATATCATTGCTCGAGTCTTTTCCAACTACCCTGTACCATGCTAGCAAGTCGTTGAATTAATGCTTCTCTACAACTCAATATGTATATGATCGACTTTAAGTTAAAAAAGCCTTGCAAGCATGATTAATTTCTCCAATCTAATGAAGTAAAGTAACCTTCACTCCAATCATTGCTAGAGTCTTTTCCAACTACTCCGCACCATGCCACCAAGTCATCGAATTAGTGTTTCTTTACAACTCAGTGTCCATATGATCGACTTTCCCTTGAAGTAGGCTCGCAAGCATCCCATCAAGGCTCCGACACACCCCTCCTCCCCCAAAAAAAAGAGAGAGTCAAAGCCTTTCTATCCCGTCGTTGGCCGGCAAGATTGGCCGCGCTGGCTCCCTGGTCAACAGCCTCCAGATAATGTAGCCGCAGGTCAAAGCAGTAGCATCCGATGAAGGCTCCCCCCCACCCTCTTCCCCCTCCCCAAAAAAAAAAAAAAGCCCCAAAAAACCAAAATAAAATAGAACTTTTAATGTAAAAGTTGTGGTAGTTTATATTTTTTATTAGTGATGTCACGTCACTATATCATGATTGAATGACTTGCGAGAATCTTTCCAATAAATAGATAAAGGTGTCGTGTCGAGGAAAATTTAAAAAAGATGGAAGAGGCTCTCCTTTTTATGAGAGAACGTGAGATGGTTCTCTACCGCCTTTGTTTCCTTTTGCTTTGGTCCATGTTGTATAGGGATAAGGACAACCTAGGAGTTTTAATTGCAATGGAAAGCCGTTCTTCTTAGCACATTTTGCCGGGTCGTTCTCTTCTCAAGGTTTGTCATCTTTTTTGCACTTTGGGTGAGATTGAATCATTCACTTAGCAAGTTCAGGTAATGTTATCTCATTTGGAATGAGTAGTGCATTGTTGGTGAATAGATATAAGGGTCTAAGTTACTCCAAGTATAATATATCAACAAAATCAACATTATCGACATTTGGTATTTATTCCACAAATCAATAACACGACCAGCGAATCAATGTTTGTCCATTAATGATTGGGGAATGGATGGAGACTTAATAAATTTTTGTCCACTAGCAGTAGAGGAAAGGATGGTTTACCAAATCAAAGTTTGTCTAATCACTAATTGTCTATGAGCGGTACAGGAAAGAATGAATACCTAATCAATGTTCGTCCATTAGTGGTGGAGGAAAGGATGAAGACTTAACAAGCATTTGTCCATTAGCGGTGGAGGAAAGGATGGTTTACCTAATCAGTATTTGTCTAATCACTATTTGTCTCCAAGCGGTGCATGAGAGAATGAATATATAATCAATGATTGGTCATTAGCAGTGGAGCAAAGGATGGAGACATAGACATTGGTGATGGTTACTGATTAAGAAATCATCCATCTCTATATGCGTATTAGATGGTGACTAGGACATTAGGACTAGTAACTAACCATTGTTTGTATCACTCGATTGTTTATGTGTCCCCATTGTTGTCTTGATTGAGGCAACCGACAGTAGTTTTTTTTTTTTTTTTTTTGGCGGGTAACAACTTGGCGCATTTTGCTGCCAAGTTTTCAGCTACCCAAGGAAATGACTCGTGTTTAAATTAAAAATGGGTTTCTGATCGGTGCTTACAACAAGCTAAAATTAACTTTAAAATCATAATCTTATTTTGACGATTAAAGATTATATGAAGTACTTATTACACGGGCGACGATTCAAGTCAAATCATTTCGGTACTTTAACGGTTGGTAATAATATGAGTTTATTTTCTCTTTAAGCCACTTGGTGTTAAAAACTGCAAAGATATCGAGCAAAGAGCTTGCATGCCATGTAGATATTACTTGATTGTTGATAAGCTGCGGGTCGAAGGGTCTAAAGTTAATGTCTCGAATTGCTGGAAAGGCAAATGCTGAGGCAAGTCTTAAGAATTATAATCCAAGCCCTCCCATATGGAAAAATTTGACAGTCATTCAAGAGGAATATACCTGTAAATCACACAGACCATGTTAATATGCACTAGCAAATTGTAAAGAAAGTCACTGCTTCCGTAACTAAAGGGAAAAACCCAAAAAATAAGGGGGCGGCTAGTTATGATTATGAAATTTCATTGTAGATCTCATGACTAATAATTTTAATATTAAATAGGAGGTACTGTTGTATTTTGTTATATTAATCAGAAATTTAAACAAAGAAGAGTGCTTGACTTTGTCAAATTGAACCGATAGTTTGGTAAAACATTATTTGAGCTGGAGAATTAAACCTCTCTCTGTTCTATTCTTTTTTTTTTCTCCATATAGTTACATTTCGAGCTTGAGCTAGTAATCGAAATGAGTTGAATATAGATTTGGTCTCACCTACAAAGACCCGCATAATATATTAAGTGGCTCAGGGCTAGGTACATTCCAATAATAATAAAAAATAGAACTACGGCACGTTAAAATTGAGTTAATGACGTGCTACGTAAAGTTTATGTCATTTATGACAGGAAAAAAAAAAAAAGACGTATATGTCATGTGGGTGTGGCCTGTCCTTACCTATATGTTCTCTTTTAAGAATTACACTTTATTCTTTGATGATAACAAATTGTATGAAGCACTTATTACACAACAATAATATAAGTCGAATCATTTTGGCACTTTTAACAGCTGGCAGTCATTCCTTTTCCATATTTTTAAGTCACTTGATATGCGTGCAATATTTCTGGATTGTTTATAACTCCACTTTGTGGTCTTGATTGAGGCAATTGGTCTTTTTTCTTTTTTTCTTTTTTTTAATATTTGGCCAGTGACGACCTGTGCTACTAAGAAGATTCCGCATTTCACGGTTTGCTTAGCAGTGGAACCATACCTTAAATTTTAAAATGCAATGAATTCCTGCAAACAGCCTACTTGCAGTAGTACTCTGATTGTTTATATTCCATGGTGTGGTCTTGATCTAGGCGATTGGTCTTTTTCTACTTTAATTTTTGGCCGACAATGATCCGCAATTAATGGTAAATGGAATTACATAAGAGCCATATCATTAGGTGCCACATGCTCATTCACATTAGGAGTGGAACCATAGTTCGTCAACTATTCGAGAGTCTTGGGGCCATTCACTACTCTTGCAATTGCCAAAAGTCTCAGGCCAATTGTAGAACTTAAATCTTTTCCAACTACTCCGCACCATGCCACCAAGTCATCGAATCAATGTTTCTTTACAGCTCAGTTTATGTATGATCAACTTTCAGTTGAAATAGTCTCATAAGCATGATCGTTTCTCCAATTCAATGAAGTAAGATAACCTTCACTCCCATCATTGCTCGAATCTTTTCCAACTATTTCACACAATGCCACCAAGTCATCGAGTCGGTGTTTCTTTATAATTCAGTATCTATATGATTGACTTTTGATTGAAGAAGCCTCAAAATCATGACCATGTCTCCAACTTAATGAAGTAAAATAACCTCTATGCAAATCATTGCTCGAGTCTTTTCCAACTACTCTGTATGCCACCAAATCATCAAATTGGTGTTTCTTTACAATTTAGTATCTTTGGTTACATTTCAGATCTCCATAGTCAATATCTATCACCTCCTCCTTTCAAGTAATTTGGATCTTTGATAAGATTCTAGATTGTTGAATCGCTTGTACTAAATCTCAGGCGTTATCAAATTGAACATTATCAACAATTACTATTCAATCTATGAATCAATAATACAGCCATTTTATGTTTTAGAAATGTTTTGATATATATACTATTTTATATTGACTATGGACTAAAAGAAGCCTAGAAATGTATTAAAATTAATTTTTTTGTTTAAATATTAAATTTAATATAGAGTAGTGCTTTTCCAGTTAAATTATAAACTCAATCTGAAATTTAGATCAATTCCAAATATGTTGACCTAATGTTATGGGGGGACAAACATTTCAGAAGTCCTAAAATATAAATTGGGCTTATTATGGACACTTAATTGAGATGGCGGTCCAACTTTAATCTTAAGGTATTCTCATACAACTCCTTTTGCTTTTCATTTAGGTTTTTGGCCTGCTCGGATTTCAGAGAAAAATAAGCACGACGACTTTTTACTTTCTAATAAGAGCCTCGAAATCGGGTAAACTAAAATGCAAGAAGGAATCTTTCATTTAATTACAATCATTACGGTTTTCAAAGCAGAATTTAATAAACAAAAACCCTTAAAAGGCACAAAGATACATAGATCGAAGCAAGGGTCGGCAAACAACATAAAATTTAAGCAAAGTTAACGATAAATGGAATCACGTGAAAAGCCATGGATAACGCACACACTCACATGACCATGTTATATATATATATATATATATATATATATATATATATATATATATATATATATATATATATATATATATATTACTTTAAATATGAGTTTTAATCTATTTTGGTATTGCTCATACTTCAAGTTAATTATTCACATTTTTATTGAATGTGTTTAATAAATTTGAAACCCCAATGGTCATCTTGTCTCGATTCCCACGATTACCCATATGCACAAATCGATGAATATATTAATATTGTGAGAAGGATTAAAGATGCTTAGTTAACTTAACTATGGTTACGTTTCAGATCTCCGTAATCGACACCCATATCCTTCTTCTTTCGAGTGGTTTGGATTTTTGTTAAGATTATGATACGTTGGATCTCTAGTATTAAATCTTGGCTGTCAATAGGTAGAATATTATCAACAATTGCTATTCAATATACAAATCTTTAACACAAGCCCCCACATACATATATCGATGAAAATATTAATATAATGAAGGGATTAAAGATGCTACTTACCAAAAAAAAAAAACCTTTTTACCTTTATCAAAAAAAAAAAAAAATGCTACTTACAACGTGCGTGTGTGGGTGTGGCCTGTCCTTGACCATTTGCACTCTTAATTAAGTTTTGTTATATAGACAGTGACAGACTATAAAATGTCCTTATTAAATAATGGATGATCCAAGTCGAATCATTTTCTTACTTGAACAGCTCGTAGTCAATTTCTTTAACCCACCTGATGGAGCGGCAACTCAATTTTTATGGTGTGAAGAAATCAATTTAAGTCCACAATGGATTGAGGAGGACTAAGAGCGGTCAATTATTTTTTAATAAATATCAATAAAATCCCCAAACTGGTACATTTACGACAATTTATCCCCGAACTAATTTTTTACTACCGAAATTTAAAATTGATACATTTATGATAAATTTTACTCCAAATTAAACTTTAAATTAATGCATTTGTGACAATTTTGTCATCCGTTAGTTTCTATTAAATAGGATTGATATCATAAAAACACACAAACTGATACACTTGTAACAAATGAATGATAAAATTTCAAACTAGTGCATCGGTTAACTGCTATATGTTATCCAATTTAGTAATTTAACGGTAAAATTTAAAGAAAACTAATATATGATAAATTTGTTACATGCGTACAAGTAAGATTTTTTATGGTCAAAAAATTATTTTGAAATAAATTTATCATAAATATACTCATTTGAGATTTTTCATAATATTAACCTCTATGTTTTTATTTTATTTTAGGCAAGTGAGGACTTGGAGCAGTGTGCTCCTTATAGTTTCCCTAGGATTTGACCGGTGCTTATTAACTAGAGTGAAATTACTGAGTTGCATGGTTCTTACCGATCTTCCCTTTCTTTCTCGTGGTTTGTGTCTTTGTCGAGGTTTTGAATCCTTGAATCTCTTGTACCGAATCTCTGCCGCTGATGATACAAGTAGTGTCTCACACCAAGGGCCCTATTCTACTTCGTATCAATGTGTCCATCGTCACTTGCCATTACCAGACTTTGGTGATTCAACAAGCGCCGCCGCCCCCACCAAACACCCCTACCCCCTCCCCAAGAAAAACCTTAAAAAAAAAGGACCCAAACCTGACTTAATGGAAAAGGCGATAGTAGTGCTCTGGTCTAAAGACTCATCACGTATCTCTTTAGTATCAATGTGTCCATCGTCACTTGCCATTCCCAGACTTTGGCTCTATAAAAATATAATTCAACAAGCGCCGCCGCCCCACCCACCACCCCCCCCCCCACCCTCCTTTCCCCCAAGAAAAAAACCAAAAAAAAAAAAAGAAAAAAAAGACCCAAACCTGACTTAATGGAAAAAGCGATAGTAGTGCTCTGCTCTAAAGACTCATCACGTATCTCTCTCTACCGCCCTCAATTGAAAAAAAAAATAGCTATTGTAGCCACTTCATTTGAATAAATCTGGAATGAGACCCCTTAGTAGAGGCTTGGTGTTCAGAAAACATATCATAATACTATCCCCCATTAATATTCACCGCATAGGAAGAGTGTTAAAAAGACTTCCAAGTCATCGCTCATACAAGTAGCGTCTCACACCAAGGGTCCCGTTCTACTTTGTATCAATGTGTCCATCATCACTTGCCATTACCCGACTTTGACTCTATAAAAATATGATTCAATAAGCACCGCCCCCTCCCCTCCTTTCCCACCCCACAAAAAGAAGAAGAAGACCCAAACCTAACTTAATGGAAAAAGCGATAGTAATGCTCCGGTCTAAAGACTCATCATATATCTCTCTCTACCGCTCTCAATTAAAAAAATAGCAAACATTATTGTGGCCCCTTCATTTGAATAAATCTGGAATGAGACCCGTTAGTAGAGGCTTGATGTTCAGAAAACATATCATAATACTATCCCCCATTAATATTCACTACATAGGAAGTGTAAAAAAGACTTCTAAGTCACCCCTGATACAAATATCGTCTAACACCAAGGGCCACGTTCTATTTCGTATCAATGTGTCCATCGTCACTTGCCATTACTAGACTCTGGCTCTATACAAATATGATTCAACAAGAGTAGCATTTCGCTCTATATATATATACGGAGAGAGATCAAATCTATCAATCAAAATGAAATCAACTTTTATCTTGCAAAAAGGGCATTTCTCAAAGAAAATCACCGTATGCAAGTTTTGAAGAAGAGGCCTCATGTACACCGTCTAGGAATATAAATAAAAGTCCATAGACTACATTCTCACATAGTCAATGAATTAAATTGAATATGTATCAAAAGTTCATAGATCATATTGAAATTAAAAGCTTATAGACGATAGCATGCATTGAGCTAAAGTTGAGAGAGCACATTGAATAAATTTAAAATTTAGAGATCTCCTTGCATATTGGGCAAATTTTATGGATTATTTGTGTTATGTCAATGGTAATTATGAAAGAAAATTACATAGAACTAGCAAGATGTTTGTCCTTTGCAGGTCTAAAACTATGTTATATATATTATAAATGTGAGTTTTAATTCTATTTTGCCTTTGCTCATACTTCAAGTTAATTATTCACATTTTTATTGAAGGTGTTTAATAAGATTGAAATCTTAATCGTCACATTTTGTTGATTCCCACAAGTACCCACATACCAATGAATATATTAATATGGTGAAAAACATTAAAGATGCTACTTTTCACGTGTGTGTGTGTGTGGGGTGGGGGAGGGGCATGGGCAGTCCTCATCCATTCGTTCTCTTTTACTGATTACATTTTGTTATATCGATAATGACAGACTACAAAAATTACTTCCTAAAGAAGCAATAGTCCAAGTCGTGTCATTTTTTTTTTTTTTTGGTAAAGGTCCAAGTCGTGTCATTTTATACTTCAATAGCTACTAATTACTTGTTTTTCCTTTTTACCTTTTCCGGCCACTTGATGGAACTCCAATTTAAATTATATAATGCTAATAAATTAATCAAAGTTCACAATTTTTGTCTTGATTGAGAAGACCGAGAGCGGTCATTCTTTATTCTTATTTTTGGCCAGTGCCAGACTTTTTTCTTGATCGAAACCAATGTCAGAATTGAATAGAGTGCTAGTGCTAGCAAGTTTTCAACCTCCCTAGAATTTGATGGTGTTTAGTTAACTAAGGTTTGATTATGGATCTCCATAGACGATATTGTTGGAATAAACAAATCTTTCAATCACATGAACATGATATAAAATTAATAAATATAGCGTGCCCGATCAAATATAGCCATTATTGATCTAACGAGCGAAAAGATGTCTTCCTGTGAGTATGAATATTCATCACTCTCCCATTAATCTTTATGATAGGTGTGTATTTTTCGCTCTTCAATCTTATGAAAATAGCATAAGCATGATAACGGAGTATGTTCATTCTCCACTGAAAAGAGATCTTGTAGAGGGGGAGCGATGGGACCAACCTGGAGCTGCTAAATCTCAATCTCCATCAAGGTTTAACATATGGATTCTACATACTTAATTGGATGTCAAAAATATATTGCCCATGATATATTTTACTTAATTGGTCATATATCAAATATTAGATAATAGACCTAGTAAGCCACATTAAGAGATTGGACCTCATCAAGTCCAAACAAATACACATATCCTCCTTCCTTCTAGTGATTTGGATCTTTGTTAAGATTCTGAATCGTTGGATCTCTTGTGCTAAATCTTGGACATCAATAAATAGAACACTATCAACAATTGCTATTTAACATAAATATCAATAACAAAACCATTTTATGTTTTAGAGATGTCTCAATCTATGTACCATTTTGGAAATTAAACTTCAATTTTTTCTTGTTCAATTAGGTTATCTATGACGTTACTTCTACATTTTTAATGTGGCTTCAATGTCCCCGCACAAGGAGCGGGTTTAGGACTACTACCTAATCAACTTTTGTCCATTAGGAGATCCTCATGATAATGGCACCAGATTATTTGTTCATTTTACTATGCTCATAATCTGGTTGAATATAAGTCTAGTGCAAAACCATAGCCTACATAGAATTGGCTTTGATTTTTTGGTCTCTTTTCAATCGGTAGTTAAAATATTGTCATATAGCAAGTTGTTACACTAAAATTGAGTTTACAAATGGATTTCTAACAAATATCGCCACATTTAGATAGAACTCTGTGTCACTTGGGTCTGAACTATCCTTGTCCATTTGTTTTCCTTGTTAATTACATTCATTATATCAATGATGATACTGGATAAAGTGTACTTAGTACCCTAGGGATGATTTAAAATCGAAATCATTTTATTCATTAGATCTTGATTCACACAAGCCCCCGCATATAAATATCGATGAAAATATTAATAAATGAAAAAGATCGAAGATGCCACTGACAATGTGCCTGTGTGGAGTGTGGCCTGTCCTTGTCCATTTGTTCTTTTAGTTACATTTTTCTATTAGACAATGACAGACTATAAAAATTCCTTATGACGATAATCCAGTCTTGTCATTTTCTTACCATAATAGCTGGTACCCATTTGCTTTTGTTTTTTTGGTTTTTTTTTTTTTTATAATCCACTTGATGGAGCTGCAATTTAATTTTTATAGTGCAAATAAATCAATTTAAGTCGACAATTGAAGACCGAAGCAGTCATTTTTTATTTCTTTTTTAGGTTAGCGAGGACTGAGCAGTGTGCTCTCAAGTTTTCATCATCCCAAGGATTTGACTAGTGCTTTATTGAAGCCTTAACGAAGGGGGAGGCTACCGATGGGCACAGTCCATCCCTCTTCCTCTCTCTCTCATGACAAGGGTCTTTTTGGAGGCTCTAAATCCTTGAATCTTTCGTGCCGAATCTCGGCCATCGATAATCACATGTATCAGCAAAAAATTGCTGTGTTCCCATCTAGAGAATCTGAAGATTATCGGCCTGTCTATTACCAAAATCCGACTCAATGGAAGAAGAAACATTAATGCTTAGGTATGAAGACTCATCACATGTCTCTCTAATAAAATCTCGAGTTAGACCCCTTAGTAGAGGCTTGGTGCTCAGAACAAAAGTCATAATACTATTTCACCATTAATATTCACTGCAGAGGAAGAGCGCAAAAGAGACTTCAAGTCACCTCTAATGCAACTGGCATCTCACACCAAAAGCAAAGTTACCCTCCGTGTCGGTGTGTCCATCTTCACTTACCCCTACCAGACTCTGACTCTGTAAAAATATGATCCAAGCTATAACCAGCAACGGGGACAGATCACAGAATCTTGCAAAAAGGGCAGCTGTGGAGGAAAATCACAGTATGCAAGTTCCGAAAATCACAGGAATATAAATAAAAAAGTTGTGTATAGATCGAAATAGTAAATAGATATTACTTACTTAAATCATAATATATAATAGAGACAGATCTCGGGATATGGACATCAAAGGCCATACTATTGTACTCTCCCCCACCCGGCATGAACTTCACTAAACGTTTATGTTTCTGAATCTTTATGGTATTCTATTTTGGAATTTAAACTGCCAAGAATTGAAAATTAAGCACAACTTACCTTCATTGGTTTGACCACAAAATTGGCCCATGCCCCAAGATATGTTTTTATCCTATTATATTTTTATTCATCTCTTTTGATTAACCATTATTTGATTTCGTCAATTGAATTTTATTGATTTTACACTGATGAAAAGGAAATACTACTCAAAATAACAAGTTACTACTTATCAACGATTTTTCAACATATTAATATTTTACCATGAAATCCGTTCACACTATGATAGTTAACATTTACTTGATACAAGATTAAGGGTACCATGCAATCTCATGAATAGGTTAAAAATGAACGGTACATATTACTTTTAACATTTTCTAATAGTAAGAAATTTTATGTTATTGTTAAGTCACTTGAGGATAGAAGCCCTTCTTGAAATATAAAAAAAAAAAAAAAAAATCTTAAGGGGGTAGTGACCAATCATAAAGGGGCCTTGCTTTTTCTGGAGGCCATGAGAAAATTGAATTTTATACGTGATACTTTGTTGGGGTTGTTCCAAATCTATCCCTAGAAAATTGAATTTTGTAAGTGAATAAAGAGGACGAAATGCTAAAATTCCCATTCTGTTGTAGTTGTCTTCCTACATTCCATATTTTTAGATTGTCGTTACCTTTCTTGTCTTCTTCTTTTTTCTTTTTCTTTTTCTATTAATACCTATAATCTCTCTGTGTGGAATGAGGTCTGAATTTAACCATGCTTATGACTCTGGTTGTTGGGTGTAGATTCTCTTTTTGACAAGTTATACTTGTTGAAACAAAATTATGCACTCACTTCACCCACGCAATTAATGTGAAGATCTATACCTATAGAATTACATGAGAACAGTCTTTCACTTAAGAGTTGCCTTTAAGGTTAATACATAGCACTCTAGATAATTAGAAAGGATTTTTCCTTCTTCCAAGAATTGGATTTGCTACATTCTCCATTAAAAAAAATGTAGCCACCTGGTCTCCACCTAAGCTAATATTATGCAAAACCGACTAGAAAAAGTCCACTATCTAAACCACAAATTGTCCGCAACGTGAGAGTCCAATGCCACTCACTACTCTTGAAAGTGGTGGCAAACTTGTATATTGGTCATGTGGCCATCATATTTCTCTTTGTATATTAAACAAAATAATTGGCTGTAATTGTAGATGAATTTCTATAAAACTAGCAAGATTCGCACAGGGCTGAGGTAAATTTTTATATTATTTTAAATGTTATTTTTAATCTATTTGGCTTTAGTTCCACTTCAAGTTAGTTATTTTTCATGACTTTTTAAATTTTAAGTTTGTTGTATCGTGATTATTATTTGTCAAATATATTTTAACTTGTGGTAATATTTTTAACAAACTACATAGACATTCATGTCAAAATAGAGAAATATTTGACGGCCAATACTTTAACATCCTTACGAGGGAAATTGGTATAAAATTAGAAAGAGTATGAGATATTGTTTAGAAGTTAAAAAAAAGTTGGGATAAAATATAATGTAGATAACACTTTAAACTTGATGTTGCCAAAAAAATATGCTTTGGAATATTAATCTACACTATAAATTAAATGAACGACCACTTCCACATCACAGTTTTACAAATAAAATTCCATGAAGACATCCATGCATATACTCAAAAAAAGAAATTCGGAAGTATCCAGTGAATCTCCTACGTTTTAAATTATGATGATATTGATATGCATCTCCTATCTTCCGCTGACGATTGCTTCCTTGCACCGAAAGGTGAAATTGTCATGACTAAAACAACAAGATTTCTCTGGTTGACAAATAGCTGTTGGGATGATTGGTGTGCACACACATTTGGTGGAGCTAATTATGCGCCCATTTTACACGTGATACTTTGTTAGGGTCATTCCAAATTTGTCTCTACGTAATATTTCCTTAAGAGAACCCAAGGACAAAATGCTAGAGTAGCCAACCTCTTATATTTCCCCTTATTTCACATTTTTAGCTTGCCATCACCTTTCTTTTGTCTCCTTAATTTTTCCGTTTTCACATGTAGTATCTTTCTGTTGGAAAGGGCTTTGAATTTGATTATTCTTGTCATTGTGTATGTTGGGTGTAATTTTTTTTTTTTTGAGAAATTATACTTTTGATACAAAATTATTCACTAATTCACGTACAAAATCAACATGAGAGTCAATATCTATATAATTATGCAATAACAGTCTCTTCTTCATGCCCTGCCTCTAAGGTTGACACATAGCATTCTAAATAGCTAGAAAAGACTTCTCCTTATTTTATGAACTGGATTCGCAACGTTCTCTATTAAAACAATGTGCCCACTTGGACTCCACCTAGGCTAATATTTTGCACTACTGACTAGATAGATTATTCATATATCATGATGTACTTATAGGCACTAATTCCTTATTAGCTACGTGAGTTCTACTTAATCTAATTACAAGGAGAATGTCTCTCATGACTTTAAATTGTTTCTATTTGGTCAAAAAGTTTTCAAACAGTCATAATTCATATATGGGATTAGGGGTACATTAACATTTCGAAAACAACAATTTTTTATGGGCAAGTTTGTCATGTGAAACTAATAAAGAGAATTTCAGCCAGCTTAATATTCAAAAAAGATCAGAGACCAATATTATGCCTATCTATCATATGATACTATTATTTTAACGTTATACTTACTTAGCATCTCTATCTTGCACTTATTGAATATTACTATATGATAATTTTATGTTATCCTTGTCATTTTCTTAAGAAATTGTTCAGAATAGAAAATACAATACTCTTTACTATAAAAATTATGCTTACATAGCCCTAGAGTTGGCACAATTGGTTGGGTCATTAGGGATTTCCAACTTAGGAACTAGAGATCGCCGGTTCAAATCCCACAAACTATATGCAAACTGCTTTGGGTTATAGTCACCTACGTAGACCAAAGATCTGAGTTTAATTGGTTCATGGAATTGGCATGATATTTCATGAGCTTCTAGGTAAATGGCTCTCCACACTCCTACCCCTATATTGCATGAGCGTGCATACACACACACTCACTTTAGGAGAATGCTAATTTTACATGGGATTTTTTATATGCACTTATTCCTCATAAACTAGGTAGTCATTATGCATAAGATCTTTGTCAACTTAATTGCAAAGAGAACATTCCCATGACTTTGAGGAATATTACCCATCGATCTTAAACATATTGTACGAATACCAATTTAGTTCTAAACTTTTTGATTTTGTCAATTTAGTGATAAACCTTTGCACAAAATTCCAATATAGTCCTTTTGCCCAATTTCCGACGTTGAAATGGTCGTGTGTTACTTAGAATGGTTAGCAATAATTGGACTGCCACATCGATAATTTCAGGCAAAAATTCATCAAAAGGGTTTTATTGAAATTTTCCGTAAAGGTGTAAAACTAAATTGACAAAAAATTAAAATGATTAAACTTGAATTAGCATATGTATAATAGATTTTAGGACTGACTAGATAATTTTCCCCATGACTTTAATTAGTCATAATATTTTATTTGTTATAAATGAGTCATAACTTTTTTAAATAGTCAATACAAACATAAGGCTTATGACGTAATTTGATATTCTAATCTAACAATTATGGCTGAGTCTGAGAAAAGGGGCGAGGAAGTTAAGCAGCCACCTGGTGTTCCGGTTGAGCAAGCCAGCGAAGAAGACGCGTGAGTTTACTTTTTGCTTTTGTCTGAGTATACGAGTAGTTAAAGAAAATCAATGTCGGAATGCACTCATTCGAGGAGCTATGCGTAATGACTCAGCAAGTTGCATATGAAGGAAACGCCTTCATAGTTAGTGGAATATCCCCTTTCAACGAGATTCACGTGGCACTTGGCATAACATTTTGTTGTTGTCCCATATGATTGTCATGAAATAGGAATAGGCAAGAGTGATTTTGAAAAAATTCCACATGAGTTCCATAGCCACTTTGGTCGACATCTAGTTCTATTTGCTTACACTTATATATAAAAAAAATTTGCATTTTGCTCTCCCTCGAAAAAATTAAAAATGGGAAAAAAAGGTTTCATAAATTATGAAAAACCATATAATAACTCGTCAATAAATATGTATATTTTAACATTCTAAAAATCAATATTTGATCACTACAATATTTGAAAAATAAATGTGAAAAGGAAAAGCTCCAGAGAGGACCAAGCATTTGGGAAGAAAAAAAAAAAGGAAAAAGAGGGTTTTGGGGGAGGGGGGGGGGGGGCAGAAGGCTTCAATATGAATGAGAGAGTCCACGGAGCAAAGTTAGTCCTGGCTAACAATGATTTTGCATGTTAATTTTGTCATGTAAAGAGTAGCAATGGTTTCTATAATTTTGCGTGTTAATATTATCATCTAAAGAGTAGTAGTGTTTGAGATAGATAGTAAACTAGTTTAAAATGTTAAGAGGATAGCAAAAATTTAATTTCCTTAGAAGTTCTAATCTAACAATTACAACTGCAGTTAAATCTAACCTAGCAATCATAATTGGCTTTATAATCTAACAATAAGCCTATTTATCATGTTAATTATAATTTTTTAACGTGATTTCATGGACCAACACAATGAGCGGGGGTAGGACTATTACCTAACCAATGTTTGTCCATCGGACGTGGAGGAAAAACTAGATGCCTAGATTATGTTTGTCTAAAGCGGTGAATGAAAGGATGGATGTCTAATCAATGTTTGTCCATTAGCATCGGGAGAAGGCATGGTGATTTCGAAATTGGTGTTGGTGACTTGCTCCATGTATTAATAGATTATTTAATAGATTATTTGTTAGACTACCATCATTGTCTTGATTGATGCGACCGACAACAGTCTTTTTTAAATTTTTAACTTTTGACCAGTGGAGGCTCTAAGGACTTGGAGCCCTTTGCTCCCAACTTTTTAGCTTCCGAAGGAATTGAATGGGGGTTAAGTTAAAGTCTTAACTGAGGTTAGATTACCGAGCTCCATAGTCCATACACATCCCATCTTTCTTCCTCGTGATTTGGGCCTTTGTTAAGATTTTAAATCATTGGAACACTAGTAGTAACATCTCTATCGTTGTTGATCAAATATTCCAGCAAAAAGTTACCATGTCTCTTTCTCCATTGATTGCTCTTTGACGCCCCCTCTTCCTTCATCTTTTCGCGCACTCAAGTCTCTTGGCCTTTCCGTCTTTCATCATTCTTGCTCTGTTTCACTTTTTCTTCTCCTTGCTACAGCCATACTTCGTCCTCTTTTTCTTAAGTATGTACGACCCTTTTTCATCGTTCTCCCTCTCCCTCTCTATGTCTCTCTGCTTTTCCTTTTGAGGGGTTTTTATCCGAACGTTTTCCCTCTTTCTTTTCCGGAATAAAAATAAAAGAAAATGTCAGATCGATGCTGCTGTTGAGAAAAATAGAAAATTATTAAACTAATATCAATAAATAATCGTTAAAACAAGTGTTATGAATACGTAGCAATAGTTCAATCCCATTAATTAGAGAGGTTATCAAGATAAAGTTTAAGTTTGAGCCCATTAACATATTCAGTTGATCCATCTCTATTAAAAATAGTGAGCTAAAAAGTTATTAATCAACTATAATAATATTAACTGCTTAATACGTCATTAATTCTTCATTGTGAAACTTTTCTAACCCAACTCACATATTCATATTAACATTCACCTCTCGCGCGTTGGCTTAGTATTATGTCTGCTTCTCCTTTATTCAAGTATTGTTCTCCATTAACATGACTCAATTAGAATCTTTGCTTTGGTGTGTGTGCTAATTAAAATAACAACACCGCCCATCTTCATCCCTAGTCTCTTTCTCCAAATTGAATCATGAAGGTTACCATTAGGACCACACTGCTACACAACAACACCCACCTTCATTCCAGGTCTCTTTTGCTAGATCGAACTATGAAGGTTGCCCAAAAATTGCGTTGATCATGAGATTTCTTTCTTGAGATATTCTCCAAACATCGGTATACATTGGGATTGACCATTAGCTATCAATCATTGGCTTTGGCATCATTTCTTAGGAGTGTCTAGCAGAAATTTGATACATTTAACCAGAGAGATTGCCAAAGAAAAGCCCATGTCCAAGCTGGCCAATACGTTTTATTGAAGCCAAATTCACTAAAAAACTAGGATATATTAATTGCTCCATATCATACTAATTCTCCGGTATAAGACTTTCTAACATAACTTACATATATATCTCAATAAGAAGGATCTAAGTAATGGTTAAAAGAGTGAGAATGGAGAGATATTAGACGAACCCAACCACATCATTATATGGCAATTTTTGATAATGTTCCACGCGGAGTATGAATGTGTCTACCTCAAATAATTCACTTCTGTAGTGGTTCCATCAATTTGTTATTTGACTCCTTTTTTAAGTGGAAGTCATGACAGGGTTTTCTGGGATGTTACAAACTTTTAATAGTAAGTGCTTTTAGCCTCCAGCGCATGACCAATGTCGATGCTGATATGCAACTCCAATTTTCCAACGAGAGTTGCTTCATCAAGTGACCAGTGTGGGATGTTAACAAAGAATAGTTCCGCTATTGCGTAACTGCACTGTCCCTTCCAATAGCGACGGCGCAAAGGGGACCACGAGTTCTATTATGCTTGTAATGCGCAACTAGATTACAACTTTAAAATGGGAAATCTTTATGAATATCCTTAAAATAACTTTTATCCCTTTTCTGAATGAAATGTCAGTCAAAATGCCCTCCCTCCAAATTGAGCACCAAGTAAAGTCATCAATCATTTTTTTTTTGTTTCTCTTGAAAGCATAAAACATTCAATATATATACTAGTGTTCAACTAACTTATAACCGCACACAATCTCATCATAACTATGAATATACATACGTATGTATGTCCGCAAGCACACATGAATATGTCTAAAAGTATATGTATTTTAGTTACCTCTTATTGAGTTAAATATACATCTTGATCACAAAAAACTTTTTTTTTCAAAGAATTGGCAACCGGATGAGTTTTGAAATGACTTGCATTTGCACATCTGCGTTCTCCTTCAAATGTTTTTTTTTTTAACTTTATTAACAAAGAAAAAGCTTCACCACGCATTGTTGCAACTGTTTCTTCCTACTTCCTCATTAATTGAAGAATTATTGTGTACAGCGGACTTAAATAACAACGGCTCTATACTTGGTTACCACGAAATACTATACAGCCTATTAACATATCGTAAAAAAAAAAAAATCACCTTTAACCTCTTTCAGTTATTTAATCTAGTAAAAATAAAATGGGGGATATCCAATCATTGCAAAATAACGCAATATAAGGTGTTGACTTGCATATTGATTTTTCTTTTTTGAGAAACCCCTTTTCAGATAGGTGAAGTTCATATTAAAGGTAAAGTGATTGATGAAAATAATGCCAATACCAAAACGAGACCAAAAATATGATAGAGAAGAAGGACTTTTAACACCAAAAGAAATGGAAGTTGGGTTGTATCGAATAAGTATGTAGCTTTTTTTTCTTTTTTTCACTAAGCAGAGAGGATAATCAAAATACCTATCATGGGCAGGGGTGTGGAGTTTAACTCTTATGAGGAGGCTTATGAATTTTATAACAATTATGAGAAAGAAGTAAGATTTTGTAGTAGAGTTTCAAAATTGTAGAAAATGAAGAGTAGAAAGGAAAAGTGAGGCACAGTTTTTTGGGGCTAGCTCTAAAAAAATAAAACACCAACTTTAGTTTGAGGGACAAATCTGACTGAAACTTTTTTTTTTGTCTTGTAAAAAAGCACAAATTTTAGGTTAAGGGACAAATCCAGCCTAAACTGTTTTTTTGTCTCGTAAAAAAATGTCAATTTTAGGGTCAAGTGACAATTTTAGCCCAAGTTTTTTTTTTCCTCGTAAAAAATTACAAACTTTCACCATTATTCAACTTTCTATTTGAAGTTAACCTTGTTTCAAGAAAAAAGGTTCTAGCCTTGAGTTTGGCGGATCTTGTTCATGGGGTCTCTCGATGGGCGGTGGTCTATAGCTTCATTTTAAGACAAAATGACAAAGTCTAGCCAAGACTAATTCAATTTAGAGATTTTTTTGACTTGCTAGTGAAGTGTAAGAGATGATGAACAATTTACCGTTATTCTTCAAGTTGTGGCTCAAACAAGAAGATAATGAATAGTGTTTTAAATCCGGCCAGCAAGTGCACATGGATTTATCGCTAAAAACAATCAATGGATCTAAATTAAAGGGGGCTAAATTTAGGATTTAAGTGAAAACTGGTGATTTTTTTAGACAAAAAAAGTTAAGATCATAATTGTCACTCATCCTAAAGTTAGTGTTTTTTATGTGACAAAAACAAAAGTTTGAGCCAAATTTGTCACTCGATGTAAATTAGTGCTTTTTTACGAGATAAAAAATAGTTTGGGTTATATTTGTCCCTTAACCTAATGTTTGTGCTTATTTTTGGAATTAGCCCAAGTTTTTTGCTGCATTTGTCAAAGGCTCAAGAAAAAAAAAGGGTCAGTTAAGTCGATTCATTTGAAAAGGTTAGAATTCAATATTTTTTTTAATTACTCAAGCACAAAGAATGAGAAGCCCCAAAAATGTACAAAAATATCTTTATTAGTCTAGAACCAACGGTTCTGGTGTTTTTCTTTTCTATTTTAGAAATATAAGTCATATTTATAATAAAATAATAATCTCTTTTTAGTGATAATTTTCGTACTTGTGATTCTTATATTGTAGCATTCAATTTCCTTCAAGTCATTTTTCCCTTGCTTTCGTAAGGATGGAAACTCAAGAAATTAATTGGTGTTTAGTTGAGGCCTTAATCAAGGTTAGGTTATAGACAAGAAAATTGAACATGCACTCTATTTTTAGCTAAATTTCCATATTGGTTATGTCCATAATTTTAACCCACCAATCAAAGAATTGGTAAGGATGGAAATAAATAAACTCCGACTTAATATAAACTCGCAGACATTAAGGAAGCCATTGCTCTCAATTAACAAAGAAATCCAATGAGATGTAAATACTGAATCATTCCAAAGCATGAGAAGAAAATGTAACCTTATCATTGCTGCGTCAAATAAATTTGTCCTTGTCTCTTTCCATTTTTCTAACCTATAACAATTGAAACGAGTAATCTAATATCCACCAACCTTTGTATCACTTATATTATGTTTGTGTATATGGGGCAGCGCACTATCATAAGATTAGGTGTGTGATTAGCTCTATTTAAAATCAATTAAATGGGATTCCTATCCACGTCAATAGTATGCGAATCAATCACCAAAAGAAGCAAATCCAGACCATGTAACTAGAGACAATTTTTTTTTTTAAGAACCTCTGCGGAATGCAAAATACACTTGTACTTTACAAGAAAAAAAAATTATGCTTACTTAACATCACCATCTTGCAATTATTAGACATCAATAATATTATAATTTTATGTTAACACAGTCATTTTCAAAATGATATAGAATGCAAAATACACTCATTCTTTAGAATAAAAAAAATGCTTACTAAATCCCAGGAGTGACATAACTGATTGGGATGTTAGGGGATTTCCAACTCAGGAATAGGAGGTTGCTTGTTAGGATCCCACAAACTGCTTTAGGTTGGAGCCAACTACAGGATATTTCATAGAATTATGGGTAGAGAGGTCTCCATACCTATGCCCCCATATCATATGAAAAATTATATGCTTACATTAAGAGTATCCCAAATTTACATGGTACTCTTTTTATATGCACTTATTTCTCATAAACTAGGTAGTTATTATGCAAAAGGTCCTGATCATATTAATTACAAATGGAACTTCCCTCATGACTTTAATTACTCATAACATTTTTTTGTTAAAAAATTAGTCATAATAGTTATAAATATATGGACTTAGGCCTAATTTGAAATTCTAATCTACCAATTATGTTGGTAAAAAAGGAAACAACTTCAATTTTTTTTTTCTTTAAAATGAGTTCTTTTTCCCTTAAACAGATGATTCAAGGGGCTTTCTGTCAACAAATATGTGAAAATTTTGAATACTACATAAAGACTCAAGAATTATTTTCATCCAATGGGCAATATCAATTAGATATGAGGGTCTAAATTAGCCCAAGTCTATTTTGTCAATAAGTACAAAACTTACAAAAAAATTGCAATTCAATTTATAAGTGCTACTAAAAAAAAACTTATAATGAATATCAATAATATAATAATTTTACGTTAAAATTGTCATTTCTTAAAAATGATAGATAATACAAAATATACTTAATCTTTACCATAAAAATTTATGCTGCTTAACCCCAAGATTGGTTCAGCTAGTTGGGATGTTATGGGATTTTCAGCTCAAGAACTGAAGATCCATTAGAACCCCACAAATTGCGAGCAAACTATTCTAAGTTACAGTCTCTTACGTAGGTCAAAAGCCTTAGCTTAACTGATTCAAGGACTATAGGATATTTTCTAGGCTTCTAAATAGATAGGTTTCTATGCCTATGCACTTAGATTATTAAAAAGAAAATGCCTACTTTGGGAAGATGCTAATTTTATATGAGAAATTTTTCATGTGCACTTATTCCTCATAAACTAGGTAGTTTTTATGAGAAAAGATCGTTATCAACTTAATTACAAAGAATATGTCCCTCATCATTTTAAATAGTTATAACCTTTTTTTTTTGTTAGAAATTAGTCATGGTTGGCAAAACAATTAAACAACTTCAATTTTTTTCCTATGAACTGAGGTTTTTATTATTATTATTATTATTATTATTATTATTATTATTATTATTATTATTATTATTATTATTATTATTATTATTATTATTATTATTATTATTATTATTATTATTATTATTATTATTATTATTATTATTATTATTATTATTATTATTATTATTATTATTATTATTATTATTATTATTATTATTATTATTATTATTATTATTATTATTATTATTATTATTATTATTATTATTATTATTATTATTATTATTATTATTATTATTATTATTATTATAAATTTAAGACATGATTTGAGGGGCTTTCTGTCAGCAAATTTATGAAAATTTGAAAGATAACACATGAAATTTAGACTCATTTTCAACTAATGTTCAACATCAATTAGATATTATGGTCTAAGTCAGCCTGATTCTAATATGTCACTAAGTAGAACATTATCAAAAATTGATCTTCAATATATAAATCAATAACGCAGCCGGTGAATCCATTTTTGTGTTTAGCCGTGGAGGAAAGGATGGTCCCTAATGAATGTCCATGAGCGGCGGAGGAAAGGATGGAGACATAGACATTGGTGTGGTGGCCGGTCAATTAATTAAAAAAATAATCCATTTCTCTTTATATAAATGTTTTTTTTTTAAATAGTTCAGCCATTTCTTTATATTGCTCGATTGTTTCATTCATAGTTCATTGCCTGACTGACAAGAGGACTATGCAAGAGTCTTGGCAGTTGGGTATTCCTTCCCAGTAAAAATTAATTCATAAAATGACAAATAAATTCTTATTAATTATTGATATGAATGATGACTCGAGCTTCTCATATCTCTTTAAAAATAATCTTATAAATGAACCAAATGTCTGAGGATTAGCCGACATCCAATATCATCAATCATGTTAGAAACTATCATCGATAAATTGTATTATACATTTGGCTGAACAAAATCGTGTTCTATAATTAAAATACTATTTTTGTACAATCTTTGTTGGAACATTTATGGTACAGAAATTATATAAAAACTGCCGATTAGTAAGGATTTACACATTGAATGATATATTTCCCTCTACTTTTTTGTATGGTTGCCAGTATAGAAAGTAAAGTTTATCTAAGTATCTCAGTTGGCTAAATTCTCATCATGAAAGCACAAGGTCATCATAATGTTTCGTGTGTTACTTGACTTTCACTGTTATAATGACTAAAATGCTTAGTAGCCTGCAACAACTAATTTCATATATGTATGTATGTAGGCTAACCTCTTGCTGTGGAAGGTTATAAAAGTGAAAAAAAATTAGGGTTATAAATTATCAAAAGCCACATGACTTTATTTGTCAATAATTGTATATTTTTGAATATTTTAGGACCGATTTATGATAATTGCAATATTTGAAAAATAAATATTAAATGTAAAATACTCCAAACAGACCCAAGCATTTGAAAGAAAGGGGGGAAACTTCAATAGGAACAAGAGAGACGCAAAATAATGTTAGCGGTGACTCGGGATCGTTCCCTGTATTAATTTTATCTCGTAAAGAGTAGCACTACTCAAGAAAATAAATTGGTTTAAAATGTTAATAAAGAATGGCAAAAGTTTAATTTACTTAGAAGTTTTGATCTACAATTCCAATTCAAGTTACGTCTAAGGTAACAATTACAATTGACATTATAATCTAACAATTTGCTTAATTACAATGTTACTTCTGTATTTTAAATATGATTTCATTGATTCGCACAAGGGTGCGACTTTTAGGACTAGTACTTGATCAATGTTTGTCCATTAATGGTGGAGCTAAAGGATGCGGAAACTTACCCATTGGTGCTGATGATTGGTCAAGTTAAGAAACAAGAAAACCATTTCTATTACCATATTCAACTTTTAATCAAAAAGTATTGGGGGATACTGAAAGGAGATATCGCCCATGATAGTAGTAATAATTTATTTGCTTATTTTGCTAGACTCACAATGGGTTGAAAATGAGTCTGGTGCAGACCCACGTAGGCTCACGTGGAATTGGTGATGCTTTTTTCATATCATTTCAACTGGCTTAAAAATTTCAAGTGTCGCACCAAAATTTGATGATGGGTTTCAGATACATACTGCCACCTCTGGATGAAACTACATGTCACGTGGGTTTTGATCCGTCCTCGTCCTTTTGTTCTCTTTATTAATTACATTTGCTATAGCGAAGAATGACAAACTACATAAAGTACCTATTATACATGAGCGATGATTTAAATCCAATCATTTTAATAATTGCGTTTTGATCGAAGGTGTTATATACGATTCGGATTCTAATTGTCACTCCATGTTGATTCACAAAAGTGCCCACATACAAATATTGATGAAAATATTAATATTATGAACAAGATTAAGGATAATATTAGGAAAATCTTAAACCGATACACATACAACAAATTTACTTCACATTAATTTTTTTTATTACAAAAAACCCCCCAAATTGATACAATTATGATAAAGTTATTCTAAACTAATTCCAAAACCAAACTAGTACACATGTGATAAATTTACTCCAAACTAATTTTTTTACCGTCAAAAATCGTAAATTGATACATTTCTGACAAATATACCACCCATTAAATTATATTAATACCAGAAAAAAATTACAAAACCAATACACTATGACAAATAGAGGGTAAAATCTCAAATTGGTACACTCGTCAACTACTACATGTCATCTAAATCAGCAATCTAACTGGAAAATTTAACGATAAAATTTCTAGATTTATAGTTTAATTTTTTTACAGTCAAAAAAATAGTTGTTTGTAAATTTATTATAAGTGTACCGGTTTAAGATTTTTTGTAGCAAAAAAATTAGTTTATGATTATTTTATGTGTACCATATTAAAGATGATATTTGTCAAGTGCATGGGTTGGTGTGGCCTCTCCTTATCAAGTAGGCGCCACCTATTTTGCTATTTGTTGCTTTCTTAATTACATTTTGTTATATCAATCTGACAGGGTATCAAGTATTATATAATTATAGTCAAATCATTTTGTTACTTTAGAAGTTGGTAATCATTTGTATTTTATTTTTTTAATCCACATCGATGACCGTGCAATTTAAATGATGCAAAGAAATCAATTTACTCCACAATTGAGACGCGACAGACAACTACCGTAATTAAGATATATATTGGTGTTTAGTTATGGCCTCAACTAAGATTAGATTTTTCTAAGATCTAAAGTCTGTTGTCCATGTGACTAGTGGATCATGCATGAGTCTTGCGAGTTGGGTTTTCCTTCCCAGTAAAAAACTACTTCACAAAATGATATATGAACTCATATTTATTATTGATATAACAAGGAATGACTCTTGCAGCTTCTCATATATTTTTAAAAATCAAATTTATAAAATGAACCGTGTATCCTAGGGTCAGTCTACATCCAATATCATCAATCATTTTAGAATTATCATCCACAGATTGTATTGTTGTTTAACTCAGAAATGGATTCCAACCTGAGTAGTGAACTATCTTCAACCAAAAGATATATCTTTTATTTTTATGAAAGGGGTTCAGTGGTGATTTTAAACATGAGTTGCAATTGGCATGATAATGAAGATGAACAACGAATTTAAAGGTAAAAGGTGATAGTAAATGTTGGAAATTAACATGACATTAAAACTGATAAAAGTGCATCAAAAAATATTCTTAATCATGATGATCCTTGCAATAATTATATGTTGCCATTTTATACTCCGCCAATCATAACCGCTTATTAAGACTTAACCATACTAGATGCAGTTGTAACTGCATTCTCAAGATTTTAGGACTCCTATCTGCAATATGATCTTATCCACAAGTTGTTACAACTCTTTTAAGTGTCACTAAGTTAACCGTTGCTTGGTGCCCTTATCTTTAGTCAACATTTTCACTATCTCCTTTCTTCTTAGTTGATAATTGTTGACCAGTCATCGTGGTACATTGACAACGGTATCTCTCAATCGTCTATAATTACTGTCCATTGTCATTGTTATGCGCTTCTATTGTCCTTAACTTACCAAAAACCATATCAGTTGTCACAAACTCTATACCTACTTATATCAACATTATGTCGTTCACAAGAACTTTATCATTTTTCGGTGTAAACAATTATACATCTGGCTAAAGAAAATTTAATTAAGCGTCTATCATGTGATTTAAATACAATCTTTATTCTAACAATTATGGTGCAACATATTACATAAAATGTACAACCAATCATATGGGATTTATACATTGAATGATATGTTCTTAGCTACTTATTTGTGTGGTTGCCAATTTAGAAAGTTAACTTTACATGAGTATATCCGTTGGCTAAATTCTCAACATGAAAGCACAAGGTCATGGACTCAATTTTGTATTGCATGCTACTCAACTTTCACTACTATAATGACTAAAATGCTTAGTATCCTACAACAACTAAGTTCATTTACATATTTACATAAGCCAAACTCTTGTCATGGAAGGTTGTAGACCTGTCATGCATAGCATGTTGTAATGCGACTTGACTTTTGCACCATATTTATAGTGTCATTAATAATTATGCATTTAGTCATATTTACTTATGATAAATACATACCTGCATAATATAACCCTATAAAAATTTATAATTTTCATTCTATAGAAATTTTGTAACAAGGGATAGTTTTTTCTACTATTGATTTGCTATCAATTGTTTCTTTTACTTTTTAATAGTTATTGCAAAGCATGGGCGGTCACCACAAAAGTGCCGCATACATTCTAAGACGCCGACACTAAGTCACATAACTTCAAAACTGGATACACTTAAGTGCCACTTTTTTTCGAGTGGGACACTTAAGTCGCCACCTCCAGGCGACCCTTGCCGGAAATCCTACGTGTGTGATATTTTATTATTATTTTTTGCTTACGTGTCACGGGAGCTCCAAATCAAGCATAAAAAATAAAAATTTAAAAAAATTAAAAATTTTAATTTTAAAAATAAAAAATTTAAAAAAGTAAATTTTAAAAATTTTAATTTTTAAAAAATTTTAAAAATTTTAAAAATTAAAAAAATTAAAAATACGAAAATTAAAAAATTAAAAAAATTTTAAAAAAGAAAATTTTAAAAATTTTAAAAATTTTAAAAAATTTAAAAATTTTAAAAAATTTAAATAAATTTAAAAAATTTAAAAATTTTAAAAATTTAAAAAATTTAAAAAAATTTAAAAAAATTTAAAAAAATTTAAAAAATTTAAAAAATAAGAAAATTTTAAAAATTTTAATTTTAAAAAAAAAAAAAAAATTAAAATAAGAAAATTTAAAAAAATAAGAAAATTTAAAAAAAAATTAAAAAATTAAAAAAAGGGGGTGGGGAGGCGGCGGCGGCGGAGGTGGCGGCGGTGAGGGAGCCGGCGGTGGCGGCAAGGGAGTCGCCCGTTCGGCCTCCCCACCCCTTTTTTATAATTTTTTTTATAATTTTAATTTTTTATAATTTTTCTTAATTTTTAAAAAATTTTAAAATTTTCTTCATTTAAAAAAAATTAAAATTTTCTTAATTTTTTAAATTTTTAAAATTTTCTTAATTTTTAAATTTTTCTTAATTTTTTTTAAATTTTTCTTATTTTTCTTATTTTTTTAAATTTTTTGAATATTTTAAATCTAATTTAATTAATTTATATACTATTATTTACGCATAGACGCGAAGCGGCGTCGTTTTTGCATTTTCTCCGCCACGTCGGCGTGCAAACGACGCCGTTTTGGACCGAGCACGAAAGTCGCCACGTCGGCCATTTGGCCGGATTTTCGCCGAGTGGCACTTAAGGTGTCCCATTTTACTCCGATGATGGTAACTCTAGGAGTGTGCACCATTTTAAAGTTATGGCGGCTTCAAGTGAGTGCGTCTTGAAGTTATGGTTACTAAGACTCAGGTGTCCTCACCTCCAAAGTACTGTAATTTCGTTTTTATGATGATAGATAATTTTTTGAATTCTCTAATATCATATATTTGTCAAATATAGACAATCATGGAATAAAAGATGTTTCTACATTAAGCATCTTATTTATCACATACATGATAAATATTTATATTGTCGATTTGTTATATATATTGGCTATCACATCACGTAATTCTTCTAAAAGTTTATCAATGATTTACCTGAAGAAGGGGCGCCCAACGTCGAACGAGCAATCAAAAAGATTCCGAAGCATCTTCATAGCACGACCCAGCATTCATGTTCTTCGGGGGCCCTAAGGCTATAAAGCCGATTTCCTTCCTTTTGGTCCGTCTATAAAAGGCAACCATACATTTATTTAATTATAAAATTCGAAAGTTATTGTACACTTAGTTATATCTTATTTTTGAAATATCTAAAGTCATGTAGTGAATCCTATATATATAATTGGGTATCCATACATTATTGAACTCCTTCAAGAGCTTATCAAAATTTGTAAATCAAAATATTAATGGGGATATGTTAAAGTGGTCTTCAAAACCGATTTGCTAAAGTGCAAAATAGAACTGATATTCAAATAAACAACATATTTTTAGGAATTTGGGATTTGTTAAAGTGACCATCGATATCAAATTGTTGAATAAAGCTTACATGTGATTGTGCTGGCTCAACCCTCAAGAGAGTTTTACCCCATATATATAGATATATAGATGCTTTCCTAGGTAAATCAATTTATTAAAATGACTCAATTTGTCTACCATTTAAATACAATGAGGAAAAAAAAAAACGTTAATTTATCCAGGGAAAAGTCCAAAAAGTCCTGGCACTTCTTTTTGTACGATTTAGTCCAAACATTTTTGGTGCCGATTCAGTCCTAAACCTTTTTAAGTCGTGTCAATTCAGTCCTTTTGGCCGGATTTTGTTGACGGGCGCCGGACGGGCCGACGTGGCTAATCGACGCGTTGACAACTTTTAATAATTTTATTTTTATTTTTTTATTTTTGTCTTTTTCCTCAGCCCGGTCGCCGAGGTCCGGCGTCGGCCGCAGGCCACCGCCGGCGAGGGCGAGGCCGACCTCGCCGGCCATGGGTGAGGCTCGCCTCGCCGGATCCGGCGAGGGCGAGCCTCGCCCGACCCGGCGACCGGCTAGAGGAAAAAGACAAAAAAAAAAAAAATATTATTAAAAGTTGTCCACGCCGGCGCCGACAGCCACGTCACTGGCCATCGTCTAGTCAAGAAAATCCAGCCAAAATTGGTTGGAAAGAACTGAATTGGCACAACTTAAAAAGGTTTAGGACTGAATCGGCACAAAAAAAAAGGTTTAGAACTAAATCGGCACAAAAAGACAAAAGGTTTATGACTTTTTTGGCACTTTTCCCAATTTATCCAAGTCAATCACATGTTTTGAACATTACGAGTCTCACGTATGACTGAAATAATTTATTAGTGAGATTTGGTAAGTCCAAGCAAAAAAGATTTTACCATCCTTTAGGAAAGAGATATTATCAGGTAGAGAGTATTATTGTACTGCATATTAGTCGGAAAAAAGTTGTTTTCCGGGGCATTTTTACTGACATTAAACGCTTACCGAATTACCATCGGACAATCCTCCCAAAAAAAAAACCATTAGGAGGACTTATTCTGAGAAAGAATATAGATGCCGTTTTCATGTATTTTCTGAAGTACTCTGGAATTTCCGAGGGACCACTTGTGCTTTTCTGCCTTGGCCATATGGTCCACATTAAAAATTGAGTTGATGGCAGACTGTAAAGTCACGTGGGTGTGGCCAGTCCTTGTCCATCCATTTTCTTTATTCATTACCTTTTATTATATCAGTGCTGACACACTGTTTAAGTCGACTCATTTGTTTACTGCTACTTGAACAGCTGATGATCATCTCTTTCTTTCTCGATTCATCGCTATTCGACGCTCCCCTTCCTTCGTCCTTCTTTCGCGCTCGAATCTCTTCGCCTCGTTCGTCTGTCGCTCTGTTTCACTCTTTCTTCTCCTCAGCACAATCATTCTTCCTATTCCTCCTCTTCTTCAGTATCTTCTCCTTCTTTTCATCATTCTCTCTCTGTGTCTCTCTTTCTTTCTTGGAAAAAAAAATCAAAGAAAAAATGTCGGTCGATTCTGTCGTTGCTATTGCGTATGATGTCTTCAAAAGCTATGTAGTTGATCCCGTCAAGCGTCGATTCAGATACGTGATCTCCTCCAAGAACTTCGCTGACGATCTTCGGGTGGAAGTCCGGAACCTGGAGAACGAGGCTCAGAGGGTCCGCATTTTGGCAGAAGTGGCCCGAAACAACCTTCGGAATTTCTATGGTTACTTTCCAGAGTGGCAGCAAAGTACTGACAAGGCCTTGGAGGAGGCGGGAGACCTGTTGGGCGACATGGGTGAGGCGAGCAAGACTTGCTGCCACGGGACTCTTCCCGACGCCAAATGTCGCTATCAGTTCAGCAGGAAGGCCGAGGACAAGATCAAGGTCATTAAGCAACTCGCTCAAAAAGGCAGCGGATTCAAGGAATTGAACGACATCTCCTTCACTGATCCTGCTCCGGGGAATGTCACTGCTACGAATCCAGCCAGGAGAGAAGGCAAAGATGTCGTCCAGTCGACCACCGCAACGGCCTCCGCTTCTTCTGCCTCGACGTCAAATGAGCTTAGTAAGGATGGCGTCTTCGAATCCAGAGCTGCGATCATAAAGGACATAATGGGCGCTCTTGCCGATAACAGCAATAGTGTGGTCGGGGTTTACGGGATGGGTGGGGTCGGCAAGTCAACCCTTTTGGAGCATGTCGAAAGGAAAATAAGGAAAGAGAAGTTATTTGATCTGGTCCCTAAGGCCGACGTGACGGAAAATCTAGACATCAAGAGGATTCAAGAAGAGATTGCACACGCGTTGGGCCTTAGCGACTTAAAGAACGAAAGGTACACCAGCGTGCGAGCGGAACTTCTGCGTAAGAGGTTGGAAAAAGAAGAGCAGGAGAAAAAGAAGGTCCTCATAATACTGGACAACTTGTGGAAAGGGCTTGACTTGAAATCAGTCGGCATTCCTTGCGGACATGACAACAAAGTCATAGGATGCAAGTTGTTATTGACGTCGAGAGATCGAAATGTTTTGCAAAGGGAAATGGGCTGCGACAAGGACTTCCTTCTTGATAGGCTGGAGGAGAAAGAGGCAAAAATATTGTTTGAGAGGATGGTGGGAGATAAAGTTCATAATGATGAGTTCAGACCCATGGTGAATGAAGCACTCCGCAAATGTGCAGGTTTGCCTTTGTTAATTGTCACAATGGCGAAACATTTCAGATGCGGTCGTTCACCTGAATTGAGTGATGCTTTAAATCAAATTGAGCTGTCTACAGACGAAGGAATAAGTGCAGTGATAAATAAGGTGTTGCAATTGAGTTATGATCATTTGAAAAGCGAGGAGGCAAAAAGTCTGTTACAACTCTGTGCTGCTTATGGCATCTCTGAACCCTCCGTTGAAAACTTGGTGAGGTACAGCTTTGGCTGGGGGATATTTCAAAAAGATAGCAGCATGAAAAATGCTAGAGATAGGTTGAGCACACTCATCCGCACTCTTCAAGCCTCCTCCCTTCTGTTAGACAATGGAGGTGCAGATGGTTTCAAGATACATGACTTGGTTCGTGACTTTGTTGCCCAGTTCATTTTAAGAGATCACCCTCTTCTCGTGTTGAAAGATAAAGATATGTTGGCAACACAATTGCAGAAGGAGAGGCTCAAAAGTTGTTCGGCGATATGCTTTCCCTATATTGATATGAAGGAGCTTCCCAAAGAATTAGATTGTCCCGAATTGCGCATCTTTTTGCTTTTCAACAACAATATATCTCTTGAAGTTCCAGATTCATATTTCAACTCTATGAAGAAACTTGCGGTTCTAAATCTAACTAGCGTACGTCTCACTCGTTCATCGACGCCATTTCAGTTCTTGGAGAACTTACATACTTTGTGTCTTCAATTTTGTTCACTAGAGGATGTGGCCATTCTGGGCAAGCTAAAAAGGTTACAAGTTCTCAGTTGTGTAAATTCCAACTTTCAACAATTGCCGAAAGAAATTGGGCAACTAACAAGAGCTGAGGTTGTTGGACTTGAACAATTGTTCAAATCTTCAGATAATTGAACCAGGTGTTCTTGGAAGATTGATCAAATTGGAGGAGTTGTATATGGAGAATAGCTTTAATCAATGGAATTTCGTGGAGCAAACTCAACCAACTAATGCCAAGTCTGATTGAGTTGAATCACTTGAAGAATCTTTGCACTCTACATGTCTCCATTCCCGATCCGAGTGTGCTCCCAGAGGACCTAGATGTCAAGAAATTAACCAAGTACAAAATCCGAATAGGTAATGTAACACACTGGAGCAAGGACCAAGGATTGAGGATTTTGTACCTCAAGTTGGATCCAATAAGTGATGTTCTTCGAAAAGGATGTATACAAAGTCTTCTAAGCAAAACAGACAATCTGTTTTTGGCTGAGTTGAACGGAAGCAAGCAAAGTATTTGCGCATTATCTCAAGAAGGCTTTCCAAAATTAAAATATCTACTGGTCAAGCATAGTCTTTCCATCCATCACATCCTCCAACGGCGTTCCCTTAGTGCTTTTGAGATGTTGGAGTCATTACTTCTCATAAAGCTTATCAACTTGAGAAGATATGCTCCAGCCATATCTCCTCCGCCAAGTCCTTCAATAGATTAAAAGTAATTCGAGTCAAAAGTTGTGATAAGATGGAAGTTTTGTTTCCTCTTTCATTACTGAGAGGACTTACACAACTAGAAGAGATTGAAGTTGTCTCTTGCAAGTTATTGCGTGGGATTGTAGATGCTGATGATTGTGGCAAAGTGGAATTGCAAAATTTGCGCGTAATGAAATTGCACCACTTACCAAATATCAATAATTTTTTCACTACCAGGACATCTCCTTTGAGTAGTACATCAAAGGACCAAGTTGGCACTCAAATTGCATTCTTCAATGGGCAACAGGTAACTCTCTGTCAAAAGAATATAATATTTATTCTTTTTCCTACCTTTGCTAATTAGATGCAACACATATTATGTTGCTTAATGATTTTGTTATTTTAAGTTCATTTTTTTCCTAATAATGTTATCCGTTCATGCCTTCAATTCTCTTTATTGTGTAGAAATCCAACTAATTGTATGAAATCCATGTACATTTAATTTGTGATAGGCTTTGAGTTATTTTCAATTTAAATGCTGCAAGTATATCTATATTAATAAGGTTTCATAAAGCAAAATTGAAGGGAATTTTGTCACTAAAGTAATACCACAAGTAATTTTAAATATTTTGAAATAGATTCTATTGAATTTACTTATCATAATATAGCTGACTCTACTAAAAACTGATACGAAAAATGGGAAGGAGGACTGGGTTTTTTAAATAAAAGCAACTATGCTAATCTAATTGATGCATTATAAGAGTATGGAGTTTTGTGCATGTTCATGCATGCATATTGTATACATAGATATCTTTGTACATACTTTGATATCACAAAAGCAAATCCACAATTTGTGTTTAATATCCTATTAAATTGGTTATTTATAGTGATTTGCTAAAGGTAAAGAGAAGTTAGTAAACTAAGGATGATCAATTGCCCAATTAAGAAAAGCACATGGCTATTTTACATGGGGAAGAATTGCTGCGAATAGTACCTTTTAGTTGACTAGATAAGATTGCCCTTTTATAGTGGTGCAATATCGCTGAAGTTGATCATGAGGCCTAAGACACACAGTGGATTAGCTTTCCCGTCCGTAAAGAGTCTTGGAAATTTAAGTTGTAGGTCCCACATGTTGGTGTGTGACTTATCTTCTTCCCCTGCTTTGAGCTTCCATGGAGAGAGCGCTTTCAAAGATAATGGAACTACATCGGGGAAATTTTACAAAGAGCCTTCGCGGCTTTGCTCCTTTTTTTTTACATTGTAATCTTGTATATTAGATCCTTTTAGTATAAACTTTACACCAAGCTTAAAGAAGATGACAAATTATTCAAGTTCAACATGAGGGAGCAATTATAAAGTTAATAAATTAGCTCATCACAACAACAATTAATGGCATTCAATTGAAATTGAGGGCGATTATTTGTAGTATATTAAATTATAGACTAGTAGGTGGAAATGTAGTTAATAGTTAACTAGCTTTAGTGACAACATTTTATAGGAGATCTTTTTGCTATAATATCTACACGAAGTTTATAGAAAATGACAAATCATGCAAGTTCAAAATGGGGAGCAATTACAAGTGAAAAATCCTTTGTTATTTGTTTTTATCAATGAAAATGATGTTACTCTGCTGTAGATATATTTTATGGTCCTATCTGGACTTCTACGGATAGTAATTTACTATGATGAAAGAGAAACAATAAACTAAGGATAAACAATTGCCCAATTAAAGAAAGCTAACGGCTATATTTTATATGGGGAAAATTACTGTAAATAAAAAGTTTTATTTGAATAGACAATATTACTCTTTCACGGTGGCGCGGGCCCAACATGCCATACGTTAGTTTCCCTGTTTATACTTAATAGAGAGCGATGGGGACCTAAGTGGTGGGTCCTACAAGGTTGTGATGTCAGAGTGTGACTTTTTTCAACCCATGCTTTGAAGCTTGCTTTAAAAAATAATGGAGCTAGATCGGGAAATTTTGCAACGACCCTTTGACCTTTGTTTTTTTTTTGTTTTGTTTTTTTTTTTTTTTGCGGTAGATTTTGGGGCTTTTATCTTTCTAGGGTTCTAATTCTTCATAAAAGAGTTACTCTTGCCTTAGTACTTCTTTTTTATTTTTATTTTTTGTGTGAAACCTACATATGCAAAGATCTATGGGGTTATAATGAAATGCTTCTTAAACTTATAATAAATCTCCTCCGATATTATAAAGGGGTAGCAGCCTCAAAAAGTAGTAGTCTAAGGTTGGCTTGTTGGGGAATGACAATAGTCTAATGAACAAAATACAAAAAGTTAAAAACTTGTTGTATGGGTTGGAGTGAGGGTGACGGCGAGATAAATGGGAGATGTGAGCAACTTGGCAGAAGAAGGATTTTCTAGAGTCATATAGCAATGAACTTTTGGGGGAAAAGAACAAAAAGAAAATAAAGCTTTCCATCATCATTAGGGACAGCTGGATCCCTCACCTCTAATGTTATGGTTTCAGACATGTTGATTGTGGATTTAGACTCACAGCAAGGAAATTATGACAAAGATAGGCTACATATGCCTCAGAATTTAAAGGGACACTCGAGATGATTTATGAAGGATAGGGAAAAAGAAGTCTAGTACTCAGTTATTGTAATATCACAACTGCTGAAATGTCCAATTTCAGGTTATTTTGTGGGGAAATTAGTCCCATTTTGCCTGATAAATTCGGAGAAATTGAAGACATCTAAGAAGGAAAAGAAAAAGAAATGCCTGTCTTGTAGGATTATAAATGAATGACAGAAAAAAAAAAGTCCTCCTGACCTAAATGAATGAGGAATGATGTCATGTTTGGCTATCACCTCTCTCCAACCATAAGTTTTTTTCATATGCCATCGTTTGCCCAATGTATATTTTTTGATTGGGCTCCTAACAAGATGATATATAGATATAGAAGGCCCGATCTTGCCGGGACTAGTGGGACATGAGCTGTATACCTCTCCATCTAATCGATATAATTTGACAATTAGATAAAAAAATTCCTGTATCAACATATTGTCATTAGTAACTAGAACGAGTGGTAATTCTTGATGATTGCAATTCATGATTTTGCTAGTAAAATGCAAACAAAATCTAATCGTGACAACATCCCTTGTTATATTGTAAACAAAAGGTAAAGTTGATTAGTTGTCTTTTGAGGTTGTAAATTAGCTCTTGTTTATCATATATTTCCGTACATGCAAAAACTATCCTAAAGGTTGTACATTATGTTGCTTGTAAATTTCTTTCGCCAACCATTTATAATACCTGCTATATAGACGGTCCTTTGTAATTTTAACCTTTGTAATTTTAAATGTTATTTTTGATGGGTTTGTTCTTCAGATTTCAATCCCATCCTTAGAGTCCTTGAAAATGGAAGGACTTCCCAATATGAAAGAGATATGGAGCGATGAATCTCCAGTGGAGCTTAGCAATCTGCAATTTGTTGAAGTGGTGCAATGCAAATCTCTCTCAAAGGTTATCAACTCCAAGTTGTTGGTAGAACTACACAAGTTGCACGGTTTATGTATAAGAGATTGCAATTCAGTGCAAGAAATTTTTGACCTTGACGAACCAAGCACCAATGGAAATGTTAAGACTTTGTATGAGTTAACCACCTTGAAATTAGTCAAATTGGGGGGCTTGAGGTGCATATGGAACAAGAACCCTGATGGAATAGTGAGTTTCCATAATTTAAATAAGTTAGAGGTGGATCGTTGCAACAATCTCAGGTTTATGTTTTATCCGTCCATGGTTAAATCTCTCGAACACTTGAGAGATCTAACAGTACAATATTGCAAGAAAATGGAGGCAATCATTATGGAGGAAGAAGGGTTGGGATTGGAAGCATCAGAAACTCCGACATTCCCCATGTTAACCAACTTAAACTTAACTTATTTGGAAAGTTTGAAGTGCTTCTCTCTTGAAAAGTGTAAGATTGATTTTTTTTTTTCAATTTTGAAGATCTTGTAGATAGATTCATCCATATAACATTCTTTAAATCCAATAAAAAACTAATGACAGGTTCACGGGAAACTCAAACTCAAGACCATGTCAAATCAAACTCTGCCGCACTCTTCAATCGAGAGGTATGTGATTAACTTTTACATTAAAATATTAAATATAATGAAAGTATTAAATATGTAGGAGACAAAGCACAGCAAAATCTCAACCCGTAGTTAGAAGCATCATGCCAAGATGTTGTTGATACTCGAGCATGTGAAATGGAAATTGAGATACGATAGATAATGACATTCATAATGTGAAAAATTAATCATTTTGATTAATAAACTTTGTCATCTTGAAATCCAACTTAGAAAAGAGTCCTAGCGCTAATTAATTGAAAAAATTTTGTATGCAAAGTTAATAAATTAGCTCATCACAATACAATTAATGGCATTCAATTGAAATTGAGGGCAATTATTTATAGTATATTAAATTCTAGACCAATAGGCAAAAACGTAGTTAACTATTTAACTAGCTTTAGTGATAACATCTAATAGGAGATCCTTTTGGTATAATCTTTACAACAACCTTAAAGAAGATAACAAATCATTCAAGTTCAAAAAGGGGAGCAATTACATGTGAAAAATGATTTATTATTTGTTATTATCAATGAAAGTGATGTTACGCTGTCATAGATAAATTATATGGCCTTTATCTGCACTTCTACGAGACTAATCCCATATGCAACATCAGTCATTGAATTTAAAACAAAAAACTTTCCACTTGTTAAATTGATCATTGATAGTAATTTACTAACATGAAAGAGAATTAGTAAACTAAGGATAAACAATGCCCTAATTAGGGAAAGCTCACGGCTGTATTTTATATGGGGGAAAACTGCTGCAAGTGGAGGGTTTTATTTGGCTAGACAAGATTGCTCTTTTACAGTGGCACGGGCCCAAGGCTCATGTTATACGTTAGTTTCTCCGTTAATAAAGAGCGGTGGAGATATAAGTGGTGGGTCCCACAAGTTTGTGATATCAGAGTGTGACTTTTCTTCAACCCATGCCCTGCTCCTGTGGAGAGAACTGGCTTTCAAATAATAATGGAACTAGATGGGGAGGCCTTTGTGGCTTTGCTTTTTCTTTTTTTCTTTTTTCTTTTTTCTTGTTTTCGGTAGTCTTTGGGGCTTTTAACTTTTAGGATTCTAAATCTTTATGAAAGAGTTACTCCTGCTTTAGTACTTCTTAATATTTTTATTTTTTCTGTAAAACCTACGTATGCTAAGATCTATGGGTTTATAAAATGCTTCTTAAACCTATAATAAATCTCCTCGGACATTATAAAGCAGTGGCAGCCTATAAAAGTAGTAGTCCAAGGTTGGTTTGTCAGGGATGACAATAGTCTAATGAACGAAACACAAAAAAGGTTAAAAACTTGTTGTATGGGTGGGAGCGAGGGTGACAACAATATAAATGGGAGACAACAACTTGGCAGATGAAAGATTTTCTAGAGTTATATAGCAATGAACTTTTGGGGTCCCGACCCACCCATGGGCAACGTAGATGGTGTACATGCTCTTCCTCATCGCAGATGAAGCATTCCATGACTTAAGTGGGGGTTCTAGAGTTATATGAGCCAGCAATGAACTATTGAGTATTGGAGGGTGGTGTGACCTTGTAAGGGAGTTTCCGGCAGTTCCTCGGTTACCAAAAAAAAAAAAAAAAAAAAAAAAAGATAAAATTGACGTTTGGTCTAGGTGCACCGCGCAAAAGCGTAAAGTCGAGCTTTCAGATTGTCTTTGGGGAAAAAAAGAAAAAAAGAAAATAAAGCTTTCTATTGTCATTAGGGATAGCTGGATCCCTTCACCTCAAATGTTATGGTTTCAGACATTTTGACTGTGGATTTAGACTCACCTTAAGGAAATTATGGCAACAAGGATAACTAATTAAGATAGGTTACATATGCCTCTGAATGTAAAGGGACAATCGAGATAATTTATGAAAAATAAGGAAAAATAAGTCCAATACTCAGTTATTGCAATATCACAACTGCTGACATGTTCAATTTCAGGTTATTTTGCGGGGAAATTAGTCGTGTTTTGCCTAATAAATTTGAAGAAATTGAAGACATCTAAGAAGGAAAAGACAAAGAAATGCCCGTCTTGTAGGATTATATCAAGATCTTGTAGGATTATATCAAGAAGCAGACAATTTTAGTGCGCGACAAGTCCTCTAGACCTTATGACCCAAAAAAAAAAGTCCTCCCGACCTAGATGGATGAGGAATTATGTCATGTTCGGCTATCAACTCTCTCTGGCCATAAGTCTTATTCATATACTATCATTTGCCCAAGGTTTATTTTTTAAGTTGGGCTCGTAACAAGATGATATATAGATATAGAAGGCCCAATCTCGCCGAGACTAATGGGACATGAGCTATTTATATCTCCATCTAATCGATATAATTTGCCAATTAGATAGATATTTCATGCATTAATTGATTGTCATTTTTAAATAGAACGAGTGCTAATTCTTGATGGTTGCAATTCCTGTTATTGCTATTAAAATGCAAACAAAATCTAATCGTAGTAGCATCCCTTGTTATATTGTAAATAAAAGATAAAGTTCATTTGTTCTCTTTTGGGGTTGTAAAATTTCTTTTTGGATTGGAAATTAGCCTTCGTTTGTTATAGATTTCCGTACATGCAAAAATTATACTAAAGGTTGTACATATCTTGCTTGTGAATTTCCTTTGACAACCATTTATAATACTTGTTATATTGCGTAAATTTCCGACTGTCCTTTATATGTGTAAATGCTAATGTTGATGGGTTTGTTCGTTAGATTTCAATCCCATCCTTGGAGTCCTTGACAATGGAAGGACTTCCCAATATAAAAGAAATATGGAGTGATCAATCTCTATTGGGGCTGAGCAATCTTCGATCTCTTAAGGTGGTGCAGTGCAAATCTTTGTCAAAGGTTATTAGCTTTGAGTCGCTGGTAAAACTACAAAAGTTACACAATTTAAGCATATCAAATTGCCATTCGGTGCAAGAAATTTTCAATCTTGACAGACCAAGCACTAGTGAAGATGTTGAGACTCTATATGAGTTGACCACCTTTGATTTAAGGGGATTGGTGAGCTTGAGGCGCATATGGAACAAGAATCCTTGTGGAATAGTGAGTTTCCATAATTTAAAGAAGTTGGAGGTGCATGACTGTCCCAACCTTAGGTTTATGTTTTTCCCAACCATGGTTAAATCTCTCGAACTCTTGAGAGATCTAACAGTAAAACGTTGCAAGAAAATGGAGGCAATCATTATGGAGGAAGAAGGGTCGGGATTAGAAACATCAAAAACTCTGGCATTCCCGATGTTGACCAACTTAAACTTACAACGTTTGGAAAGTTTGATGTGCTTCTCTTGTGGAAAGCGTAAGATTGATTTATTTTGTTCTCCTCACTAAAGATCTTGTACATAGATTCATCCTTGCAATGCAAATGGTGACATTCTTTCATCCAATGAAAATCGATGACAGATTCACGAGAAACTCAAGTCAGGACTGCATCAAATCAAGCTCCAATGCACTCTTCGGTCGACAGGTACATGATTAACGTTATGTCAAAATATCAAATATTACAGAAGTATCAAGTATGCATGAGACAAAGCATAGCCAAAATATTTTAAAAGAAAATGAGTAGCGTGCAAGCATTAAGTGTTCAGAGATGCCAACATGAATGAGTTGCAATGTCTTACTTTTAATTTCTCTGGAAATAATTTTCATAAAGATGGTTGAACATCTCTTATGTTACCTGCACAAAGCATGAATGGGTAGTACAACTGCCAAGCACGATCCTTAAAAGCTTTCTAATATTCACAAGAAACTAAGAACGCTCATGAGCCTCACATGTACAGCCTAGACATTGAATGCAAGTACATTGAAAAAAGATTGAAAAAACAATTGAGAGGAAAGTGAGCAGTGAGGTTCAAGAGGCTGGAGACGAAGGCCTTTGAGTCGCTCACTTGACTTCATCTGCACTCATAAGATCTCTCTGTCTTCTTTTTCCTGGTCGAATGAAGCTTTACTCTCTCTTCATTGTACCGGCAAAAGGAACTTGAGCTCTCCACCGCCAAATTAAACAAGGCCTGTGGGTTCCAGGGCTTCAGAAATCGCCCCTTTTTAGTTTTTACATGAATTGCAAGACCATTCTTGTTAAAGAAATAAAATACATTTCGCAAACCAGCCATTTCAGCTTAGCTATCTGACTTGTCGAGTGAATATTGGAAGAACATTTGAGTGGAAAATGAAATAGAGTAATTTATGGGTGGGTCCAATTTGACTAAACTAAAAGTAATATAGGACGTTTACCCAAAATGTTGTTTATTCTGCCAAAGAGGCTTCAAAAATGGGCCCTCCCCCAAGATTAACATGTTGACTTTCTTAAATAATTTTAATTTTCTATAGACAGGAAAACCTTCAATTATTTGACTCGAGTATATGTATAATTTGTCGTTGGTATCTAACTATTGGATCCTCTAGCATGGATAAAAGATCACTGAATTTTAAAAGGAAAATTAAATCGATTAAGTATATTGAGTTCTTTCAAGTGGGGAATGATGTAAGTAAGATTTGTTCGTTTGACCCAAACAATTCCTTTTTTAATATCTTTTCTTAGCCTCACTTTATAATTGCTTTAGAGTAATATAATATTGATTTGAGGCATTCAGTATTAGATAAAATCACACCTCCTACTGTATTGCACCTTTCGATGGATGATTGGTTGGCTTTTTAATCTCAATCTCTCCATCATTTTCTTTCTAATTGCTAATATTCTTCCTCAAGCGATCCTCAGCTGCATTTTTCTTTTACCACATCAATTCAGTGACTTACAAGTTCTAACGTTAATTACCCTTTTAACGTGATTCTTGTTTCTTTAAATAGAATTTTCCTCCTCTCTAAGTGATTTAACTATTGCTACGTATACTAGCTAATTCATTATATTAGGGAAGTAATTAAATTGAAGAGAGGGAGATATTTTATCTAATTTTGGGATCTGCGGGAGACATGTGATTGTATGATTATTATATGAGCATATTCAAATTACTAATTTGTCCATTGTCAATAGAATTTAGCTAGACCAGAATTCTTAATTTTTTTTATTTTTCTCCAGTAATTCCAATGGCCTTCTCATCCTAGAGTCATCGATCTTAGTATGGAGATTTTTTTACTAACTTTTTTTTTAATTTTATTCTTTTTGTCCTTTTGTGCAACTTAAGATTGAATCATTGATTCCGTGAATTCATAATTTATATCTTGCCACTCATCCATATTTACATCTTGAAAATTCATGAATTTGTAATTTAACCGAATCACCAATTTCATGAGCAAATACCTGCAGGTTGCTTTTCCTAGCTTGGAGACCTTACATATCAATGACATGGAAAACATTGAGATGATATGGGACAATCAAGCTATTGCAGATTCTTTCCCCAAGCTAAAATCACTTTTTGTGGATAAATGCAATAAGTTTGTGACCGTTGTTCCTTCTTACATTCTAGGACGGCTCTTGTGCTTGGAAAGTTTAACAGTAAAGCATGTGCTTCACTTGAAGTTGTTTTCCAACTTCAGCCACCAAATCCTCTAGATGGACATCATGTTGCTCTTTTGTTAAAAAAGTTAACGCTATCAAATTTACCAAAGCTAAAGTGTATATGGGATAAGGAAATACACGTCAAGTTAAATTTCAATGTCTATGTTCTATCAGTGTTTCCAAATGCAAGAGCCTCACCTCCCTATTTCCAGCCTTAGTGGCCAGAGATCTAATCCAACTTGAGGAGTTGGAGATCTATGAATGTGGCATTGTGGAACTCATTGAGAAGGAAGAAGGACCAGTTCCTAGGTTTGATTTCCCAAAGCTAACCTCCCTCAAGCTTGAGCTTCTTATAGAGTTGAAGTGCATCTACACCGAAAGACATGCTTTACATTGGCCGGCATTGAAGACCTTGGAGATCCTTGGCTGTAACAAGGTGGAGATACTTGTTTCACAACCTAAGAATGAGATGACACTTCATAAGCACCCTCTCTTCTTCATAGAAAAGGTACGATGCAAGATTATTTGTTTTGCTTCAATGGTGAATATTTGAACTAATGATTAAGCCAAGCATCTCATACAAGTAGCTTTTACATACGAAGATATAAACTGTACAACTCTCCTTGAATCCATAGAAATATTACAACATTGAAACATCATATGTTTTTCAATTATTGAGTGAACATTCTTGTCAATGTCTGGCATAACAAATGCATGCTCGTTGATCACCTTAAAAAAAAAGGCTAATTCCAATTTTTTAGCTCTCTCTTAAGTGCCACAAAGATCGGAAACACGTGGTATGTGGTGTGATCTTAACACGGATAAAAAGTGCTTATCTTATGCTAACAATGAAAAAAGGGGACACTATTGTTGATGTTGAAAACTGAAATTAATGCAATTGTACTGTAATTGATGCAAAAGTTATTTTCACAAGGGATATATCTTTAGAAATGTGAATTTAAGGAGTTAATCAAGTTCAAATATGGATACAAGTCAAATATATATAAATTAGAGATAATGTTTGTTTCATGAAGGCATGTATCTTTCCATTGAATCACATGAGACTCAACATTTTAAAATGTAGTTATTGTGCTTGATATGCAAGATTTATAATACATGAATACTCTTTTAGCTAAGCTGGCTTTAGGTTCTAATTTGACTATTTTCTCAGGGTGCATTCCCTAGCCTCCAAGAGTTAAAATTGGATTTATCCGAATGGATGGAGATATGGCATATGCATTTTCATGATGGAGAATTCTTCAACAAGCTTAGATTTCTTGAGCTCCATCATCTCTCCCAGGAGTCTTCAATATCCACATCATGTTTTGTTGAGAGTTTACCCAGCTTGGAAGAGCTAGTTGTATGTGAATCCTATCTAGAAGACCCAAGTAGCATTAAAGAAGCCATAGAAGGCAAAAGTCATGAGCTAAAAGTGATATTACCCTTTTCGAGATATATTCGACATTTGCAAACTCTAGATGTGTCACTTTGTGATGGGTTATCAAATATGTTCACACCGACAATAGTTGAAAATTTGGTAGCACTCACAAAATTGAAGATAAGTAATTGTAGAATATTGACAGAAGTCATTAGTGATGAGGAAGGTGGGGAGGGGCATGTAGTGGCTTTCAATCAATTGAAGTATATGGAGCTTGATAGGTTGGCTAGGTTGAGATGTTTCAGCTCAGGTGGATACACTTTGATGTTCCCTCTCTTGGAAGATATCATTGTGAATAGATGTCCCGAGATGAAGGTCTTCTTCGAGGGACCAATGGAGGCGCCAAGGCTAGAGAGAGTACAAACAAGTTTGAATAAAAGGTATGGAGCAACAAAGTACCAATATTTTGGGAAGGGAAACCTCAACACAACCATCCAAAATATGTTTCAAGAAATGGTATGCTTCAATTACTAAATTTTGTGCAATTTGATTTTTTTTTCAATCACCAATGAAGTACTTGCTTTTTTTTGCTAACTAGAATTTTACATTTAATGATGCATTTTCTAATAGGCTACATTTGCTGGGACTAAGTTTATGAGGTTGTCTGAGTTCCCGGAGCTGATTGGAAAATGGCATAGTGAACTTAATCCCTTCACGTCATCTTGGCAATTAGAATCACTAGTGGTGGATAAATGTCCATCATTTATTAACGCTATTCCATCCAGCTTGATGCTTGTTTTAGAGAGAATGACAAGCTTGCAAGTGCGTGATTGTGAGGCTTTGGAAGAAATATTCGGTCTTGAAGGGCTTGAGGCTATGGATTGCACCAAGTTCTGCCTCGGCTGGAGGATATCTACACTTGGTCAATCTACCAAAGTTGAGGCAACTATGGAACAGAGATCTCCAAGGAACAATGTGCTTCAATTCTCTACAGTATCTTAGCCTTTATAAATGCAACAACTTGAGACATGCTTTTGTTCCATCAATGGCTCGGTGCCTTCCCAATCTATGGGAGATAGAAATAAAGGAGTGTGATCAAATGAAAGGAGTGATCATAGACGAAGAAGGGTGGGGAAGCGCAATGGAGGAGATTACATTCCCAAATCTTAGTGGATAACTCTGGAACGCTTGCCCAATTTGACTAGTTTCATCTCGTGGAAGAATCATACGCTAGAATGCCCTATTTTATCAAGCTTGAGCATTGCCCATTGCCCCAAGATGAGAAGTCTAACTTGGCAATCTTCAATGGAGATTGACAATGGCACCCCTTCACTTTTCACTCCACAGGTCAGTCTCTCAAACAAATGCATTTTGGCATTTCATTTGAACATATTCGTTCGCGTATAATTGGACAATGCATGATGTGTGCAAACAAAAGTGCTAGATATAATTGTTTGTAATATCAATCATCAATGCTTTGCTCTAATTTGATTGGGACTATGTTTCATACATAAACAAAGATGACCTGAATATTTGCCTTCCCACAATAATCCATGATCACATCCACAAAGTATTAATGCAAAACAATTTAGACATTGATAACCATGTGTGGTTTTAAAATCATTTAATTATACAGATCTATGTACATAATCTATTAATATTTACTTAAAAGATTAAAAATTTTCTAATCCTTAGCAAATATAAGTATTAATTGTCCATCTCCATATATTTTTAGAAGTATTATTTCTGTGAGCTCATAAAATCATAGTGTGTTGTACCTCAAAATTGATTACAGAGGCATTTTAAACAAGTTATGAGAATAACCATATACAAACATTTACTTTTTGAAATTTCAACTATGAAGAACAAAACAGTAAACATAGAATAGCATTTAAAAATGGCAAAAAAAAGTATCGCCCACTTCATATTTTCTTGTGCAGAAGTAAACTAGCATCGTTCTATTAAACATGAAGAAAAAGGGGAAAGAAAACTTCGTAAGATAGAAGTCCAATTCACAAATTGCCTAGCAATTACAGCTCATTGTACCATAATCATCTTCCCAATCAATGAAATTGGAGGAATTAGAGAGCAGCTCTTTTAACTGGAGTGCTTTAAACTTCGATAATAATGATTGGTAATCAATTAATTTTATTTCTTAATAATCACCAATGCTTGAGCTGGCTCTTGATAACAAAATAAACAAAAATGAAAAGGCCAATATGTATGAAGTTGTCCATCATCTTTCTTTGTAAATCATACTTGAATCGCTATACTCCAACAACCTATCAAATTACGTACCTATATTATACAATAAATATTAACTCTAAATTATCATATTGAGTGATAATTAGTGTGATACTGCACACAATCTATGTTTGGCAAGAGAAAATGCAGATTGCTTTTTCCAAAAAAGAAATGGCAAAAAAAAGGAAAAAAATAAAAGAGAGAATAGGACAGCTGGACAATAAATAGTCGCAATTCCGTGGGTGGTCGCAAGCATTGCGGGTCTTATTTCATAACTAAATGACAATATTTAGTCAATGTCCTAGCTAAAATAAAAATTTAAAAAATCAGAATAAATTATCCAATCAACAACACTACTGAAGAGAAAATATTAGGTGCATTAAATACACCATGTAGGATCCGTATTAAATCATCTGCAAATCGACATGTGGTAAAGCCGGGCCCACCTATCAGTTGAACGATCAAAATATTTGCTCCCCCTCCCTTCAATAATGCCCCGTTACTGGAAAGCTCTCTTTCCTCTTTTCTGGTGTGGCTTTGCTCCCTCCCTCCCCTCTCTCTCTCTCTCTCTCTTTCCTTCCTCGGTGGCCTTGGCCTCCATCTGTTGCAGTGCTGTTGCGGTGCGCTCACTAGACAAAGGAAAAAAAAGAAAAAAAAAAAAAAAAAGGAAGAAATTAGACAAAGTCTATTTGATGATTTAGCTTCTCCCCCTCTAAAGAAATGTTCGCTCTGAGTCATTTCGTTTCACCTTGATCCTCCTCTTCGGGACGAGGGGAAAAAAGAAAGTGAACCAAATCTAGAGAGCCAAGTAACAATAACTCTTCTTCCTCCCCCTCCCCCTCATCCTCTTACCTTTTTTTTTTTTTTTTTTTTTGGGCGATTGATTGGGTGGTCTCTCCAAAGGTTGAATCGGAAGCTTCGGAATCGTTTCTCTGAAGCTCGCCTCCTCTCAGTGCGCGTGCTTCCATGGGTTCCAAGTGATTAGGCAACCGGAGCTTGTTGGTTATGGTGGGTCGAAGTGGATCTCTGATGCGGAAGCGATTTCGGCGTCGATTCGGTCGGGCCGTTGATTTCGACGAAGAAAAAGATCTTCTCTTCAACCCTGTCTTCCTCCTCCTTCGTCCACAGCCGCCCGACCTCCGCCCCTCCTCCGCTGTCGCCAACGGCGGAGTCACCGGCGCCTTGATTAGGCTGACCCCGCTATGTCCAAGCCGAGCATGGCCGGCTTCCCTCTGTTTTGTCCATCTCATAGTTCTATAGATCTCGAAATCTGGCCGTCCATAGTGACGGAGTTGCAGATCTGGAAGTCGACCACCACCGCTCGCAGCCATGGACGAGCCGCTGTCGCTAGAGCCATGGTTGCAGATCTAGAAGTCCCGTCGCGAGCAACGACGGCTTATGGACTGCATTATCCCCCTCCGTCACGCCACGGTCGGCTCGTGGTCGCCCCGTCCATGGCCGCCACCCCTCCATTAGGCTCGTGGTCGTTGCCCGTCCAGATCTGGGCTGGAGTCGTGCCTCCAGATCTGGTTTATCATCCATGGACGCAAGCCTAGCTCGTCCATGGCTCGCGAGGAGGCTCCTCCACAGATCTGGCGACCGCAGCCATGGCCATGAGCCTTGACGGCGAGTTTGAGATCCCAACGGCCATGGACTACAAGGTCAAATGGCGAAAGAAAAACAGAGAAATAGATGTCAGGGAAGAGCGGCCATGGATGAGAGGGCCGGAGCTTGAACGTGGCCATGGACGAGCGGCGTAGGCAGACCACAAAGACGACGGAGAGGGTTGGACGCTCGAGCAATGGTCGCCTTGGATGCGGCGCCGGCAACTCCGCCGGTGGCGATGGCGGAGGGAGGCGGGAAGGTTGGGCTCAATGTGGCTGGAGATGGAGGAGAAAGCGTAGATGGAGAAGGAAAGTGAGGTGGATTGAGATTTTTATATTGAGTCATTACCAAAAAAAAAAGTCAATATTTAGTCAATGTCCTAGCTACATAAAAAAATTAAAAATAATGGAATAAATCATCCAGTCAACACTTCATTCCGTCTCATGAAGTTCTCCTCATGTGAAGACTAAACGCAATAAATGACGACCTCCTCCAGCACTTTTTTTTGGGTCAAATCCTCAGGCACTTGAAAATGCGCGATATCAAATTTGAATTTTTTTTTTTTATTATAGATTCCATATGAGTTTCAGTTTTTTTTTTTTTCCTTGACAAAGAAATGCTTTTTTTTTTCTTATTCTAATACTTTTGCGCAATTCTTTCTATTGTTTTATAATAGAGTAGAATGTTTAATTATAACAAGTATCTACACATTTGTTTACTTTTTAATTGTAAGAATTATACTAATTATTTATTTATAATGTCATTTGCATGTATAAGTCATGTATATAATAGGTAGCCCCACATTTTAAGAATATTTCAAAAAGTCATTATAACACTCAATCAACAATACTAATAAATTTGGGGAAGTATAAAAATAGTCATCTGATTTTTGGTAGTGATAAGTTGTGATAGAATTAATTTCATTTTATGTCAAATATGAGCTGTCATATAATAATTGACTTCTCCCACATTATTAGATAATTTCAAAACTCATCAAAATCATCAATTAAGAATATTAATAGATTAAGGGAAGTGTGGAAAGTCAATTTTTTTTTTTTTTTTTTTTTTTTTTTTATGACAAGTCATAGTTGCATTACAAATTTTAAACATCAATGTAATGTACCAATATTACTTTTCAATTAATAATTTTTGATTTCTCTAAATCTACTAGGGATGAAAAAAAAAAGTCAATTTCTTTTAATTTCAGAAATATATGTAGAACCAAAATACCTATCGCTGGTGCATCATAATCTTGCACCCATTAGTGTGGCATTGGACCAATGTAAGGAAGAAGAATGATGATATGTTGTATATCCTGATCAGATCTGAATAAAAGCATGCATCAAAGCTTCTTTTGAACTGTGCTTCAACTAGTACATTCATTCCTTGAACCAAATAAATTTAAGAAATTCATACCTTATCTGTTCGCATTTATCGAAAGATCAGTGTTAAGCAACTTTGATAATGCCTAGTTGAACAAATTTGAATTTTCTTTCAATATTCATCATTGAACTTTCTAAAAATTAAAGGAATAAGGCATTGCTAGCATAAAATGTCAATTGAGGCACTTAAAATTCGATGCTCAACGTACTATTGATTATAAATGCATTTATAATTTCATGCTTGTTGCAATGCAATATACTTGGACTTAGTCATTAGTCAGCTTATGAAAGCATCAATTCAAAACCTTTTTTTTTGTCCCTAACAAAAGCTCTTGACATTCTCATGATTTGTGAGAACAAGGGAAGTTTCAAAATTCTTTCTTTGAGGTCATAACTCAATGCAATCACATTCAGTGTCATTTTTTTTCAATATGCCAGGTACAATGTCCCTAAACTTTGGCTGATGGTTCTCTCCCATATGGACAATTTAAGCAAAGTATGGAGTGACAGTCCTCAAGAAACTCTCACTTTCGACAATTTAAGGGAAGTGCAGGTTCAGAATTGTAGGAGCCTTGAAAATGTGTTTCCGCATTGGGTGGCTACAAGTCTAACCCGACTTAAGAGACTTCAAGTGGAGTCTTGTGGGATTGAGGAAATAGTCGCTAGTGGGAATGAGACTCCACATTCCAATACTACTCAAGATCTTTTCCCAAAACTAACCTCTCTAGTGTTACATGATATGCCACAACTGAAGAACTTTTGCACCAACTTGCCCACTTTGAATTGGCCATTCTTGAAGGAATTGCGAGTGACTCACTGTGATAAAGCAAACATGCTATCTTTTGCAGCATCTATGAGCAATTGGACTCAAAAAGATTATCAACAGGACCTTTCAAACCAAGAAGCACACTCTTTATTTGAGACGGTATGATTTCAATTGCTCTCCCTCAGTTTCTATTTTGTTTTTTAAAGCACTCTATGATCTCATATCCATTGCATATCAAGTCCACGTTATATTGCTATAGAAAACATGATCTCCCTAACTTATTAGTTTGTTGACAACATTAAAATATTTATAATATCTTAAGAATAATTTTCATTTGTGGACAACCATAAGATTTTCATTACCTATAATTACAAAAATAATTTATAGATTTTTGTTGACAACATAATATATTCCTAATCTAGTCTAGTGGTGCTCCTTGGTGAAATCAATGAAAATTTGACATGAGGTCCACTTCATTGTTGACACGTGTTGCACATTTGAACTTTTCTTCTTTATTTTATCTTCTAAAAACTCTTAAAAAAAAAAAATCCAACGAACAATTTTAAAACAAAAAAAGATGAATTTGGTGTATTTTTTTAATACAGCTTGGTGTTGGATCTTGACAGATTCACTCTACAAACTTAACCATACTTAAACCTCTATTCGAGACTTTTAGTAAAGCTTAAGACTTGAATGTAGAGCTCTTGAGATATAATGAACTTTAAGAAGATAGACACTTTCCATGCAAATCATCTTAATAGGTTTACTTTTACAACACATGAATTATTGTCAAACCTTTGTTGAATTTACTTCTCTCTTCATGTTGGTAATTTGACAGGACTTCCCCAAGTTAGAGAGACTTTCATTAGACGATAAAAATATTCAGATTATACAAGATGGAAATTTTCCGGATGACATGTTTAGCAAGCTAGAAGCACTAACACTGGCATGCTTTCATGATAAAAAGGCCGCCTTTCCTTCCATATTCATCCTAGAGAGATTTCAGAATCTACAAAGCCTTGAGGTCTTCTGTAGCTCATTTGAAGATTTATTTTCGGATGAAGGGCTTGTTGAAGAAAGGAAACATTCGGTGATTGAAAATTTAAGAGAACTTAAGTTGAACAAGCTACACAACTTAAAGTGTGTGTGGAGAGAAGACTCTTTAGTGTCGAAAATTCTTCAGAGCATCAAAACATTTAATATTTGGGATTGTCCTTGTTTGACGACAATATTTCCAACTCGTGGCATCCTTCCAAAAGATGACGAGATTAGAGGTGAAAATTGCTCTAGATTGGTACATCTAATAACAGCTTCAGAGGTCACAAATTTGGTGCATCTCCGATGGATGACTATAATAGAATGTGAAAGAATGACAGAAGTAATGACAACGATGGAAATGGAGAAGGAAAAGTGATTTCTTTTGGAAATCTACAATATTTGACACTCCAACATCTGCCGAGCCTAGAATGCTTTTCCTCCATCCCAAGTTGCACTTTTAGGTTCCCATCCTTGTGGAGTATTAAAGTGGAAGAGTGCCCGAAAATGAAGACTTTTCTAAGGAACGCTAAGCACAAAAACACCATATTATGTGTCACTGTTCAGATACAAGTGGGAAGAGAACTGGGAGAGCGGTGATGATCTCAATACAGTCATACAAAAGTTATCAGCATAAACAAATGTACATGGAATTGGTAAAGATTCAATTGATGGCATTCTCATCCATTCTTTTTTTTTTTTTTGGCAGCACGGCAAGTCTTTTAAATTATCTTTTTGTAACTTTTCTGTTATTGATTACGTCTAATCAGCGCATCATCACTCACCCCTATCTATCAATCGATCTCGCCTCCTCCTTCGCCGAACAGAAGCAAACGGGGCTCTCCTTCTCCTTCTTGACGCTAGAGGCTCTCTCTCCATCTTTCTTCTTCTTTTTCTTCTTCTTCCTCCTCGATGGAGCGAAACTGGGGGGAACCTTTGCTGCCTTCACGGAGGACGGAGCGAAAATGAAGCATCAGAAATTGCCAGGACTATGAGAAGCGAATCTGCACTTAGCGGAGCGGAGCGGAGCGGAGCAAAGCAGATTCAACCAGACGATGTTGTTGTCGCCGTCATTGCCGCCGGAGGTGGCACAACCGAGTCTGGACAGTCAGTCGTCCACTCACTTCATCAAAGAAGAAGAACATCACACTCTCTCTCCGCATCTGCATCCAACAAATCGTAAGTTCGTGTTTCTTCCGATTTTGGTGCCTTATTGCGAGTGAATTAGGCTCTATTCTTCAAATTCGTTCCACATTCGAGTCTAAAAGCAGGAGTTCCTCAAACTAGCAATTTATTGCCCTTAAATCTACATCTTCCGTGCTTCCTCCCGAGCATTGGCGAGATTTCTGCATGTTTGAGCTCTCATCGATGGAGATGATATACTGTGTTCAAGGTCTCATGTTGAAATTTCTCTAGGCAGAGATATCCCTGTAATATCAGGTACAAATTTCTATCAGGAAAAAGGGACAAATCATGGAACTTGAAAATATTCGAGAATTCCATGCGTTGTCAAAAATATGAAAAGTCACTTTTATGCCTTGATCGTAATATAGTCTGGATTGTCTGAGGAATCACTTGTAATCTTGATTGGTTAAGTGATGTTGGAAGGATAAAATTTATTTCAATTTATGCTAAAATCTTTTTCATAGCAAGTCAAACTAATGAAGTGTACTTAAACTATCTCTAAAGTTGTCATTTTTTAAGTACAGGCTGGTCCAAACATTCGAGCAGATTGAGGTATCCGAGCTGGTTTTTATGGTCCCATTCGCCCAAGGCCTCTCACTGCTTTTACATCGGCCAACAAATTTCAAATGGAGCATCCCTTTTCCAAAGGTGGTGATGAGGCCTTCTTATGTTAAGTTTGGCTTGGTATGATCCCATGCTTGTTGAGTCGAGCTCATGTCTGAAAATCAAACATATGGATGTTGTTTATATCGTAGCTTATACTCTGGTTTATATCCAAGTTGACTTAATGTAATAAACCACATGACATGTTATTTTCCTTGAATTGTTTATGGGTGTATGTTTAAAACCAGGTATATATCTTAACAATGAAGTAGTTGAAGCAGGGAAAAGAATGAAAGGACGGTTATCGGGACATAAGCTGGTGGTCAAGGTTTGAAAAGATAACAATTGTCTCCTTTTTTGTGGATAGATGTTTTGGAAAGCAATTGCTGGAGCAAGTGTTAAGAATTAGAATCAAGTATATATGGAGAAATTTGACAATGTTATTCAATGCTGTAAAAGTAGTATTTATATAAATCATACAAGGGGACCCGTTGATACGGACAATCAAATTGCAAAGAATGTCGCTCCCTCCGTGGCTCAAGGAAAGACCTAAAATATAAAAGGGTGTGCAAACCACCAATTTAACACCCGAGACAAAGTAGTGAATGAATTGCAAGACTTACATTGTAATAACGAAAGCATTTGCAATATTAATTCAAAATTCAAATAAAAAGCCTTAGGTTTTTTAAAGTAACACTTAAATCACCGATTTTTTAAAGAATTTCTCTTGATTAATAAAATCTAATATATATGCAAATGCAATATAAACCAAATGACCTATAATTCTAATGACGGGAATTTTTTTAACTAAATGGATCTAGAGACAATCACTAAATGACGTGCATTTCATGAACCTAATTCTAGATGACGTACACATAATATTTTTTTTTGTGTTTTCTTAATAAGTATGCAATCTATCCTAGAGATTGAATTTATTTATTCTAAGATGATTTTTTTTTGGCATTTTTCATGAAATTCAAAATTAGAATATTGCTAAAAAGTCTATCAAGATTGTGATATCATCCAATTTATATTAGGAATTAGGTTAAACCAAACCGTAATTTAAACTAGAATGTTATCATAATTTAGAAATCTCTAGTGCAATCTATCTAAAAATATATAAACCTATAGTAAATTAGAAATATTATTTGGAATTAAACTACGTGCAATTTTATCCTAATATGTAATGACGCGCAAAGAATACCCTAATTCTAAGTTTTTTTTTTATATAAAATTCGAAATTAAAATTGCAAAAATAAATTAATGAAATGGCAATCTAACATCCTAAATTTATGTTTTTGGTATTTTTTATTTCAAAAATTCAGAATAAATACAATGCTTAGTCTAAATATGCAAATTACCCTAAAGCATGTGATATTCTAATATGAACCTAATCTAACTCAAACATATTTCAGGATAAATAAAGCAATCAAGACGAAGCAAGCACCAAGCCATTCAGAATCATCAAAGATATCATACATCGCTCAGTATCAAGGAATAATATTTAAATCAAACTTGATTTCTCGCTAATAAAATCGATAAATTGATCTTAAGCCTTAAAGATTAAAATATCAAATTTATTCCTGCTTGATTAATTATTCTATCTAAAGCCTTATAGATAAAGTAAAAAAATCATAGTGTGGTTGCGAATTAGGCAAATAACCCTAATTGGGAATAAGCCAACAATTCAAATATGCACGTAAGATATTGAAAAGCATGCATTAAACAATAAAATATCCAAATAAATTTAGATAGGATAATTACCTAATTTCGCAAATAATGTTACTAAATTTGAACCAAACGGAATCCGCTCAATGGGTGATGGCGGTGCGTAGTAGTGCTCGGCCAGATGCGGGGATGGGTAGCCATGGGTGGAGGACAGCAGCTACGAAGTCAGCGGCTGAGCTGCAGTAACATCGTCGGTGAAGGAGCTGCGGTGACGTCGAGGGATGCTCAAAGAGGACAACCTCCTCTCTCCTTCTGTTGACTTATTGACCGGTTGGCCCACACCACCTTTTCCATTCTCATCTCCTCTGTATGATGGCTCTCCTCCAATGGTGGCCATGTGTGGTTGGGGTGAACTAGCAAAACAAAAACTTGATAGACAATGCAACAAAACTCGCAAACCATGTTCTTCGTTGAAAATTCAGCAAAATGTTAGTTAATACATATAATTCTTTGATGCGAAAATTTAAAAGAAAACAATGATCTTTGATCCTCATGATTTTCACAAATAGATGAAAATGTACATTTATCCATAGTGTTACCCTTGATGACAATCGTTGTGGAAAATCAAAGAATTTGAACCAAATGAAGAAATCCGATTTCTTTCCCATAATCAACTATTATTTAATTTATTCTATTGATGGAGGAGAGAATACCAAGTTCTTTTTAGTTATTATTGTTCACATAGGTGAAGAGAGTGACCGGACTTATTTATACGCTCTATCAATAGGTGCTGCTCCATCAAAGCGCCTTTAACTTCCATAAAAGTCGCACCTCTTCCGAAAAGCAGTAACTTTCCTTGAGGATTATACCATTTTTTTTATTAAAGTCGCAACTTCCTTATAACCAATATTTATTTTTTATAGTATTTCAACAATTATTAAACTATATAATAAATCATATCATGTGGGCCACAATAATTTTACATTCTCCCACTTGGCCCATATGATTTTCCTTTCATGATTTAATAAAGACTGTAATGTGTACAATAACATTATGCTATAAAATTTTCATTAAATTGACAATTACATAATAATCATAATTAAGTAAAGAAAACTAATGCGAGTCATAGCGGTTGTATGTCATTAATCGACATAGTCCCTTCTATGCACTACAATTATAGCACTTTACTTAACATGATCCATAAATGAGAAGTATAGTAATAGTCCAACTATAATGTCTTTTAGAAACTATCCTATTTAACATTAATCTATTTTCATAATGTATACTAAAGAGAAAACAAAAAATATTAAAAGCATCTAAATGAGCTCAAAGTGTCAAATGCATCAATTTAATACAATCATAATACAAACATTAATGACGTCTAATAATGCCCATCTTTTCAACATGTTCATTAAATGTTTTGGGTGGCAGTTCTTTTGTTAAGGGATCTCGTTATCATAAGATTGGTGCTAATGTGCTCAATTGACACTCTTCGTTTCTAAACTTCTTCTTTAACAGACAAGTATTTGATCTACATATGATTAGCACCTTACAATAAATTTTCAGTAGTTTGGCAATATTGTCGACAATCACGAACCCTAAAATAAAATTCCACAGCCATAATCCATGAATAGTGGCCTTAAAGCATACCACAAATTCAACTTCCATAGTGGATGCAGCAATAATTGACTGCTTCGCACTCTTCCATAAATTGCCCCTCCAACTAGAAGAAACAAGCAACCAAACGTTGATTTTCTTGTATCGGCACATCCGGCTAAGTCTGAATCAGAATATCCAATCACCTCGAGATGATAAAATCTTTTATAAGTGAACATATGATTATTCATTCCTTACAAGTATCCAAGAACTTTCTTTGCAGCTTTCCAATGATCCATTCCAAGATTATTTTAATACTTGCCCCACATTCTGATAGCAAAAATTATATCTGATCTTGTGCAAATTTGTGCATACATTAAGCTCCCCACAACAGATGCATAAGGAATATTTTTCATTTATTCTAGTTCCAATTCACTTTTCAGACATTGCATAAGGCTAAATTTGTTACATTTCTGAATTGGAACTATTACTGCTTAACATTTACTCATTAAATCTCTATAAAATTTTCTCAATGTAGGCTTTCTGAGACAATTCTAATAATCATTGTGATCTATCACGAAATATTTCTATTCCTATCACATATGTTGCCTCTTCCATATCCTTCATTTCAAAATTCTTAGAGAGAAACTTCTTTGTTTCATGTAACAAACTAAGATCATTAGCAGCAAGGAAAATATCACAATATACAAAACTAGAAAAAAAAACTTGCTCCCGCTAATCTTCTATATAAATACATCGATCAATGGTATTTTCCTTAAATCCAAATGAAGTTATGGTATCATTAAACTTAAGATACTATTGTCGGGAAGCTTGTTTAAATCCATATGCTGACTTCTTTAATTTACATACCATGTATTCCTTTCCTTTAACTGAAAAGCCTTCAGTTGATCCATATAAACATATTCTTCTAAATTCCCATTAAGAAAAGCGGTTTTTACATCCATTTGGTGTAACTTCAAGTCATAATGAGCCACCAAAGCCATAATGATTCTAAGTGAGTCATTCTTAGAGACTAGTGAAAATGTTTCTTTATAGTCAATGCATTCTTTCTGCGTGAAACCCTTTGCAACAAGTCTAGCTTTATGTCGTTCAATATTGTCTCTGAGTCGCGCTTGGTCTTAAAGACCCATTTACACCCAACCTTTTACATCCTTTAGGCAATTCAACAAGATCCCAAACTTGATTTTGATTCATGGATTCTAACTCTCATTCCATGGTATCAAACCATTCATTAGAATTTTCATTCCATGGCTTGGGAAAATGAACCGGATCATTTCCAATTCCTAAGCCAATTTATAACTCTTGTAGATAAACCATATAGTCATCGAAATAGCCAACCTCATTTCTTTTTTAGATATTCTTTTAATGCTATTTTATGTGACTCAGCTATTGGAGGTTCAATATTGACATCTCCATTATGAAGTGTTTGTTCATTAATTTGTTGTTCTTAATTATTGTTAGGTTGTACTATAATATCAAGAATAAATAACTTTAGAAGCTTTGGATATAGAAACTTCTACATTTCCTTCTTGAATGCAAGCATCACACACTCTTTTCACTTCCACTAATGTCACAATGCTCAATGAACCTAGCATTTCCAGATTCAACAATTTATGTACTTTCATTAGGACAATAAAATTTATACCATTTGGATTTCTCTGCATAACCAATGAAATAACCACCGGTCGTTCTTGAATCCAATTTACTTCTGCTAAACAACCCCAAACATGTAGGTGTCATAAACTAGGTTTCATTTTTTCGTCCACAGTTCAAAGAGAGTATTTAGAACTGCCTTGCTATGAACCATATTTAATAAATACATAAAAGTCTTTAAAGCATACATCCACAAAGACAATGGTAAAGATGAATTACTCATCATACTCCTAATAATTTCTATTAAAGTACGCTTACGTCTTTTTGCTACACCATTTTGTCGTGGTTGGTATTGTGTATTGAGCACAAATGCCATCTCTTTCAAGGAATTTAGCAAATTGACGTGGATATTTGCCCGATTCATCATACTTTCCATAATATTTACCGCATCTATCCGATCTTACTATTTTCACATTTCTATCTAATTACCTCTCAACATCTTTAATATACACTTTAAGTACATTCACTGATTGAGACTTATCATGCAATAGATAAATGTAACAATAACGTGAAAAATCATTAATAAAGGTGATGAAATAGTTTTCTTTACTAAAAAAATGGAACATCAAATGGACCACATATGTAAAAGTATGTATAATTTCAAGAAGCTCTATGGTTCTTGTTGCACATTTCTCAGCGTGCTTTGTTTGTTTACCTTTAATACAATCAATACACACTCCAAGGTCAGTAAATCTAAATTTAGAAGAATTCATTCTTCACTAATCTTTGCATTCTTTTCCTTGGATATATGACCCAACGTTTATGCCACAAGTAAGCAGAATTTCCATTCACCAAATCGTTTAGTGCCAACATTATGATGCAAGGTCATTAATGTCTTAACAAAAGTATTATCAAATCTAAATTTGTAAAACCATCACATAAAGTTCCAATTCCAATAAGAGTATCACTCTTAAATAAACTGAAAGATTCATAATCGAACTTACAATAAAATCCTGCTACATCAAGTCTTGACAAAGAAACTAAATTGTGAGAAAATGTAGGTACATAAAGGGTTCGAAATAAATCCAAATAATGCTCAGTATCTAAGATCAAACGGTAAGTGCCAATGCCTTCAATTAGAGCTTTGTTTATGTTCCCCGTAATCACATAACTTTCATTTGGCTTTTATAGTTTGATCGTAAGAAATCCCTGTTATTGTATTTGATACATGAGTGGTGGTACTAGAATCAATTCACCAAGTATTATGAGGAACTTTAGTAAAGTTTGATTCAAAACATACTAAAAACACAAGACTTACCTTCTTTTCAAACCTAGCTTTACGTTTTCAGACACTTAATAAAATTGTGTTCCTTCTTGTGGATTTGAGAAGCCTTTGAAGAGTCATTTAGGACTTGTAATACTTTCTTCTTGCTCTTTCCACCTTTCCTTTTGAAATTCTTTTTGAACTTCTTGATGACTTGAGAGATGAACATAATGAGCCTTTTGATTCTTTTTATCCTTGTTTCCTTTGAATTAGCATACTAGCCAATTCATTCACATTTCACTTATCCTTTATAGTATTGTAATTTATTTGAAATGACCCATATTACTCACGAGACAGGAAATTAAGTATAAAATGTATTAAAAAGTACTTATCTACGTTCATTCTTAAAATTCTTAACTTTGCTACTAAATTTGTCATCTCAAGTATATGCTTATGCATGGTATGTGAACCATCATATTTCATGGTGGTTAGTGTGCTCATCAATGTACCAGCAAGTGACTTATCAGTAGTTTGAGAACTTTCTTGCACAAATTTCATAAATTCCTTAGTATTGTCAGTCTTGGGAATATAAGTTTTTAAGTTGTTTGCAACTGTCATTCACATGAACATTAAACTTAATATGTTTGATCTTTCCCAAGTTTTATGGAAAAATTTTCATTGTCGCTACTTTCATTAGTAATAGCAGTTGGTTTCTCAACTTGAAGCGCTAAATCAAGATTCAGGACACTTAAGTGAAACTGGACTTGTTCACTCCAATCAGGAAAATTCATCCCATTGAATAAGGGAACTGACGAAGCATGTGAATGAAGTGAAACATGTATAGATACTGCAAATATGCAAGAAAATACTCATACATTAATGCCTTGAGAATATCACCTAATCAAATTCAAACTAAACTACACATGTACATCATAGTTCTCCTTTGGGTGATCTTATGATATACAAATATATATGAACCATAATGATGCTAATAAATTTTATTTGGTAATTGTAAATATATCTTATTAAAATTTACTTGCTATCTTTTGGATATACAAATAAATTTGATAAGACCACCGCGCACACCCGGTAGCGTTGGCTTCGCGCTCTCACCCTCATCCGGGAGGGGGGGAGTTCGAATTCCACCATTGTCGTTACGAGTTCTTAAGTGTGGCACCCCGGTGGTGGGTCCGGGCTAGCGCTGCCCCTAGCTTCTACTCGCGCTGCCAGCTGTACGGGGTTCCAAGGTCATCAAATAAAAAAATTTAGCAAGTCATATTAATTATCAACTATCATGTTCATGAATTATAAGAAAATAATTAACCTTTGGGTTAATTCCTAAGTTCTTATAATAAATGAACTTTAATATATCCATAACACCAATAATGATATGAAACATATCGATTTTATATATATAGCATCAATTAATCATGGGTAATTGAATAAAAATTTACAATATCAAAATTCAAAAAAGACTTCAAGGTTTGGCCACTTTGGTGACTAATAAAACCATTCATAATATGAATTTTTAATATTGTAAAATACAAATATTTACCAAATTGCACACAAGGACAAAAACGTAATCAAAGCATAAAGGCAAAATCGTAAAATCAAAATTCCATAAGGGCATAACCATAAATTTAAAATTCAAAGGGCAAAATGGTAAATAATTAGCAAGGGCAGAATTGTAATTATAAATAAATAGGGGCATAACAGTAAATAAATAGCGTAGTGACAAAACTGTAATTTTCCTTTTTAAAGCGGCAAGGGGCTTAACTATAAATAACCATCAAAGAGGAGGGAAAACTATAATTTTAATATGGCATAGGGGCAAATAAATAAAAAGGCACACCATGGCACGCTAGGTGTGTGCAGAGCACGTGCCGCTCTGCCACATAGATGCGTGGCCCGTATGCGTGCCATTTCCGCCATGCACCTAGCAACTGCCGAGGCAGTTCCGCGCGCGTGGCCCCATGCACCAGCAATTGGCTCGCAAGGTGGTGGCCGCACGTGGCGGGTGGGTTTTCACGTGCCTACAACTACAGCACACGCCAAGTGAGGCCCACGCACCTCTTTCTTCACACCTAGAATGAATTTCTTCTCGCCATTTTTCACCGTTCCGCTGCGATTTTGCCGGCCATTTCTTCTTCGGTAACCCATCTCTAGCCATTTTCGTCTTTTTCTTCATAAAAATGTTCCATCATTCGGATTTTCTTCAACAGAACCCTCTGAAAACATTTCAATAACAACAAATAATATGAACAGGATCGTTCCACAAATCATCATACATAAATCATAATATTTCTATAAACGGAAAAATCATGAGATCATAAACCATGCTCGATACCAATTGATAGATGATATATATAATTCTTTTTGATGCGAAAATTTAAAAGAAAACAATGATCTTTGATCTTCATGATTTTCACAAATAGATGAAGACGTGACATTTATCCATAGTATTACCCTTGATGATAATCGTTAGGAAAACCGAAGAACTTGAATCAAATGAAGAAATATGATTTCTTTCCCATAATCCACTATTCTTTAATGTATTCTATCGATGGAGGAGATAATACCAAGTTCTTTAAGTTATTATTGTTCATATAGGTGGAGAGAGGACCGGACTCTATTTATACATTCTATCAATAGGTGCCTTTCATCAAAGCGCCTTTTAACTTTCATAAAAGTCGCACCTCTTCGGAAAAGCAGTAACTTCCCTTGGGGATTATATCATTTCTTTTTATTAGAATCGCAACTTCTCACAACCAATCTTTACCCAAAAAAAAAACTTCTCATAACCAATATTTATTTTTTTATAGCATTTCAACAATTATTAAACCATATAATAAATCATATCATATGGGCCACAATAATTCTTACACAAAAACCCATGCAACACAAGGAGGACCTGCCAAGAACAAAACACTAGAATGTACAGCAAGAGTTACTTCTTGCTGAGATCAAGAGCAAGTATTTAGATTAATGCCAGTGCTTGCTCGGCATCGAGAGAACTTGACGACCACAAGCAAGTGTAGGAGTCCCAAGAACTTGTTCCTTCTTGTATGGTTGGAAATAGGCTTGCGGTTGCAGTGGCAAGACTGTAAGATCACTACTATGATGGCACTAGGGAAACTGCTCAAGAATTGAGGTGAAGATCGACGTCACGAGGATCACTCGAGAATGGTCTTCTTCTCTATTCATGGATGTCGTGTTGCTTGCCCCAACTGAAGTCCCCACTTTCCACGTTCCTTTGCGGTTGTCTGTTATCTTGTTGACACCTAAATTTTGGCAACCCGTTTATTTATTTATTGTATTAAAAAATTAGGGATTAATTTTAACCCGTAAAAAAATATAAATCTAGGTGCATTTGCATTTTTGGACTGGTGGCGGATGGGTTTGAATTAGTGGTTATGAGCTTTAAATTGATAGGTCGGACTAAGTCCACGGCGAGCAAATTGGTCCAAGCCCTTTTTTTTTTTTTTTATGATCGGAAATTATCTTGTGAAAATAAGAATTTGAAATTTTCCAAGATATGATGAATTTTTCAGATAGAGCAAGAGGAAAATGAATATTTGCGTTCGGGCAAAACGAATATTGCGTTAGGCAAAACAAATCTTTGTGGATACCAATTTAGAAAGATTAAAAACCCTAATTCATGACCCATATAAATAGATTAAAACATATAGGGTTCAAGGGGGCCACACAATAGAAATACACGGCCACACAAAGGGGGTTTTTGGTTTTCAAAGAAGGGGTTTCTTCGGTTCTTTGGGAGAAAGAGAAGAAAAGCTTGAGAAAAGTCAAGAGACCAGAGGGAGAGGACGTGAGAGTGACGGGAAGAGAGAGAAAAGAAATAAAAAAGAAGAAGAAGAACAGTGTTCTTCTTCCCCAGCAGATTCATCCATCATGCCTGCCTCGCGCTCCACCCTTCACTCGCCGGAAGCCGCTACAGCACCGCGCTCCGCCAACACCGACCATCGCTGCTCCTCCCGCTTCGCCACTACCCGCCTTGCTGCTGCCTTGTTGACGCCTTCGCTCACCCTTCCGCGAGCCCCGCTTCCCGCACCTCTACCCGATCCACAGAGCAAGTGATGCGCCGCCGCCCGCTGGGATTCCATATCGCCACTTCGCAGCCACCCGAGTTTCTCGGACGACGCTTGCTGAAGTCGCGCTTGGATTTCCAAAGCCAAAGCCCATCGCACCTATACCAGCACTCACGTTCAACACCTTCAGCTGCTTGTCCCCCGTGACGCCACTATGCCTCCAAGCGCGAGTGTCTCCCTTTGTCGGCCACCATCACTCCGAGCACCCTCCGCGATGCCCGGCCGCTCCACCTCTCTGTATCACCATCGGGCCAAAACGCCCCTGCCTTTTGTCTTTGCCCCGTAGTACTACAGATCCTGAGCCCCCTCTGCCGACGCCACCGCCCGATCTGCCGCACCAAAGCTGTAGACCGCTCCGCTTGCTGCGACCTAACGCCAGATCGCTGGTCCCGCACTACCACGAGCACACCATTGCAACAGTTCGCTTGGAGCGCCACCGAGCCCTCGCCGCGCTACCAAGACCCTTTGCCGCCGTGATCTCTGCCCCTCACTAAGCCCCCTACCGCAAGTTTCCCTCTGCTGCATCGAACCGCCGCCACCGATCCACCCGCCGCCGGTCCTCGCTTCGGAGTTCTGAACGCCGGTGACCCGCCACACTTGGTGACTGTCGTCCTTGGTGATCCACCACAAGCACAAAGCTTAGAAGGGAAAAAAAGGAGGAAAATACATTAGGTAGCTTTTCTTTTTATTTTGTTATTATTATTTTTATGTCTTTTATAGTTTTTTTAGTGGAATTATTCATTAATGTATGATTGGGATTCTGACATGAAATTGCCTCTGAAATTAGGGATTGATAGTCCGATTTTCGTGCCCAAAATCAAATTCACAAACGCTTGGAAAATCGCTAGGAAAATCGCCAATCCGATCTCCCACCCGAGATTCGATTCGCGATTTATTTAAAAATTGACTAACCCGATCTCATGTGCGAGATATGGTTAGTCAATTTATGGATATCAATCTTATTTGGTCTAATTTGTCGTCGTGTTGGTTGAACCAATCTTATTTTCATAAAAGAAAAATCCAAAAAAATATTTGAGTTAGGGATTAGGTTTTTTTTTTATAATATTTCTTGTTTTAGGGTTATGTTGCATATTTAGAATAGAGATTTTATTTCGAATTTTTAAAAATAAATCAAAAAAAAAATGCATTCATTTAGGATGTTAGTTTTAAATTTGAATTACATGTTTAATTATTTGGCAATTTTAATTTCGAATTTCATAAAAAAAAAATTAGAATTAGGGCATTCTTTGCACGTCATTGCATATTATGTTAGATTGCATGTTTATTAGGAAAATAAAAATCATGTGCATGTCATATAGAATTAGGTTCATACAATGCTCGTCATTTAGTGATTTTTGTTAGGTTCATATAATTAGAAATTGCCGTCATTAGAATTAAGTCATTAGCCAATTTAGATTGTATATTTAATTATTGCATTTCTTTAGAAATGATTTTACTCATGTCATATAGCTTAGGTCATATTGCCATGCCATATCATCTTAGATTACTAGCATGCATGCATGACTCTCATTAAATAAATAAAAACAAAAATAAGTTGCGTGTTAATTAGAAATCATATCTAGGACCGTTGATGTGAATTTTGATCTAACACTGTAGATACTTTCATTACTATGAGGTAAGTCCTGCAATTTATTCACTGCTTTAGTTGGATGTTAAATTGGTGGTTTGTGCACCCGCATGATCGTCTCACATGTTAGGGACATATATTTAAAATCAATTCAAACTGCCTGCGAATTTTTTTTTTTAAAATAAAAGAGAAAGGTATAGAAAGGGCGTTAGAGAAATCTAGCGTAACCAAGTCCCCGAACTCATAAATCTCTAGTTCGTAGGAGTAAAATAAATCTCCCGTTACTTTACTTGGGTTTCTAATCGACCCATCAAAAATAGTTTAGTGGCGACTCCTAATTGAAAATCAATTACATGTTAAAAATTTGAACATAAGTCGTGGAATTGGTATGGGCTTGAGGGAGTCCGAGTTAAGTCTAGGCTTAACAATTCATTAGCAAAACTCTAGGTGGTTCACACTAAAAAATTTGGTCGCAATAGCTTGGCGACTCCACTGGGGACTTAAGTTAATACTCTGAGTGGACTTTGGCCAATTTTCTCTTTTAGCTGAAAATATGTTTGTTTGGCAGCAAGAATCTCAGGTATGTCCCTAACATTTAAGGTGTTAAATGTTCTTGCAGGAGAAGAGGTATAAGGGGAAGTGTTTGCTAACCTTTATTTTGCAGAGAGGTGTAGGAATGTATGGTTTATTTTCAAACTATTGAAGTGTTGTTTGATATAAATTATCATGCATGCCTTGCATTTAGCACTACAATATTGTACACACAACCTGCCGCCGGACCTAGGCCGCATAGGATCATCTAGGATGGTATGAGATGAACGCCACTCGACCGCCAGCCCGCAGCATTTACGAGTCGCCCATCTCAATCCCGAAGTTTCTTTTTGGTGTCAAGAGTACCCACCCGCTCCGCTTGCCTGCAACTTGAGTCCGCTCTTTGACCAAGCTGGAGTCATGAGGACTCAATATAGTCCACACGCCGGTGGCTAGTCCGATCATCCTTGTGGCTCCACTTTGATAAACCTTATAGATTAGAAATCGAGCCACTTACCATGCGCATGTCTATGTGATTGTCGTCGATTTTTCTTGGTGAAGTAAGCTTTCTATCCTTATATCATGCAATTTATTTTGTCATGTTTTTGGTATGTCCATGATAATCTAGGATAGTCATTTGATCTAATTCCTTTCAGAAATAAAATGAGGAAATTTCCATGCAATGAATCATTTGGAAAATAAAAAAAAACTTTGGAGAATTTGTTTTCAATTCATGTCTAGGAAATTTGATCTTACTAGGGTGTCTATTTTTCTAGCTCTATTTAGGAAATTCCTTTCTTGTAAGAGCTTTTCATGAAAAAAAAAATGAAAAAAGTTGATAGATCATTGTCATGGATTGATTCTCTATTTGCACTTCATACTTATATATTTTCATTCATTCACTTTAGGTGATAACATATCACTCACCCTTGCCCATTATTACATGATTAAGAGCTAGGATGGCCGATCAAGCTAAAGTGCGGGATCGAATGTCCATTATGGAAGAACAATTTCAACAGTTAGCCGCCTCTCTATAGCTTCTGACAACTCAAATCCAATCCCTTCGAGCGAATCCAACTCCCCGCACCCACTCTCCCCGAGATAGTTGTCCCGAGGCAGGCAAACAAGGCTCAATTGGGTGATGACAATGTGCATGGGCTAGAAGATGACCCTTCACCGACCAATGTGCCAAAGGCTAGGCTTGACAACATCCCTAAGAAGGAGCAGATGAATGCTTCGTAAAATTGGAAGAAACTGAAACAATTGCAGGAGTTGTAGAATTCACTCCCGTTCGATCTATCGTTGTATGTGAAGGTCAAGATGCCAAAAAGTTTAAAATACTAGACTTTGAGAAATACAATGGTATTTCATGGCCAAAGGCTCATTTGCAGAGGTACCATGTACACATGACCCAACATGTTAAGAATGAGCCCTTATGATCTAATCATTCCATGCGAGTTTGACCTGGACCCGCATTGAACGGTATGTGATCAATATTGTCAATCTTCTTGACACTGAATGAAGTGGCTGATGCATTTCTTAAGCAGTATAAGTTCAATATGGACATCACACCCTCCTAAGAAGATCTTGAGAGAATGGAGAAGAAGAGGAGCAAATCATTTAAGGAGTATGCCGTGAGATAGCGAAATCTGGCAGCTCAAATCACTCCTGAGCCTACTGAGAAAGAATTGATGAAGTTGTTCATCAAGACTCTCCCATTTGAGTTATGTAACCGGATGGCTAGCACATACGTTGAAAACTTCAACCAACTTGTTCCCGTGGGAGAACAAATTGAGATGGAGATTAGAGAATGATGGTTAACTCAACCATCTAACAAGAGGTTTTCTACCAAGAAGGAGATGGACCTTGAAGCTGAGATTAATGTGGCATATTCTCAACCGAATTGTGATACATCCAATCGCGCTCCAGTAATTAAGATTTCTACTAAGCAAGAAAGTGGAGGGTATTAGTTATCGAGTCGACAACGTAATGTTAGAAGACATTTCACACCTCTTCCTAGACCCCTATCCAAAATTTTGACTGTCCTCCAAAAGAAGGGATTACTCTCTATTGAGCCGAAGTGACCAAATCCCGAGCATTATCCTACATATAATCTCTCCAAAAAGTGTGACTATCACATGGGAGAGGTTGGTCACTCCACTAATGATTGCTATGTTTTGAAGCGTAGGGTCCAAGACCTCTTGGACACAAAGGCGTTCTCTTCAGTAGTAATCAGAAAAACCCTTTGCCCAGCCATGACGGAGGCGCAAACGCAGCCACCAAGTGAAGAAGTTCTATATTCACACTCCTCTGCGAAGGAGTCCTTTTTGTATGCTTTCTAGGATTTCATGCTTTCTAAAACTTCAATTATTGCTTTCTGTTTCTAGGATTTGCTTGTTTGCATTTTCTATTCCATAATGTAATTCATTTGACTCGTTCAAATGAAATTACAATTTTATTTCCAATTTTGAGGACATGATGGGGTACACCAAACTAGCCTGGTAACGATATCCAATAATGAAAAGAAAATATCATCCAAGGTGAATTCTGAGGACTAGGCTTCTTCATGCTTCCTCATCCAAAAAATTCCAAAAAAAAAAAAAAAAATCATTTTTCAAGAACATGCATTAGGTTAGACCTGTTTAATTTTTTGACCCATTTACTTTATGTTTCAGAGCATTACTTTATTGGCCTGATGAGAAAGAATCTAAAAAAACACATCAAGGGAAAAAGCGAGAATGAAGCTTCTATCCAAAATGAATACCGTATTTTCAGTCTCGATTGATCAATTAATGCGTGTGTTCCCTTTCAATAGGGGCAATCTAGGAACACATGCTATTGAGATGGTGCCTTCGTAGGACAATTCTTTGAATGAATGGCTAAAATTGTGCTTATGAAAACATTTTTGAGTGTGATAAATTGTTTGTTTTGAAGTCACAAAAGGTTTTCATACTTAAATTGTTGGACTGTTCTGAAAAGAGAATTTTGATAATGATTTTGCCTATTTAACTCACCAATTTCAAATGGAGATTTGTCAAGATAGACAATTTAATGGAGTGACATCAATGCTTAAGAATGTTGAATGAGACGTGTCAGGATGATGAAAGGCAAGCCTTATCTTATACACAGTTCCCTCCTTATACACTTGTGAGATGAGTCTATGAAGTTTCATATCTGCAAGGTAAAGAGTTCTCTTGCAAAATGTATGATGACCGAATTGATGAGGGGCAATTCATTTATCTATCCCAAACACAATAGGTGATCCATTGCTTAACCACTTTGAGCCTTATACACTTGTGAAGATTTTTTTCAAATTACGCCTGTCAAGAACCACCCCACATCGGGGCAAACTGGAGGGTAAGATAGCACCATAAAGTGATGGAAATGGATTTAAATTTTCTTGCCCTCACTTGCATCAATCTTCTAATCGTGCTATTACATTGAATTCATGTGGTAATTCAAATGCCTTAGGATGACGAATAGTATTTTTTCTCTATCCTACATACTTATATCCTTTGCATAGCCCACTTGAGCCTACAATTTCATCTCTTTAAACCAAGTTGGCGATCATCCCCCACATTAGGGCAAGGCAAAAGGCAGATGGAGACTCTTGAAAAGTTCGAGTGTCATTCAAAGTGTAATTACTGGATGCATGCATTGTGTGCAAGAATTGAATTCAAAATAGAACTAAGGGGCATGAAAAAGCAGCGTACCTGGTAAAAGCAAGGCCAATGCCCATAAAAAAGAAGTGAAAAAAATGAATGAGAACTAGGGGCATGAAAAAAGCGGCATGTCTGGCAAGAGCAAGGCCAATGTCCATAGATGAAAATGAAAATGAAAAAAGAGTCAAGATAGATGACTATCAGTTTCAAAGATTGTATCACAATGGAGAAGTACTCAAAGAGTCAAGATCAATAGTGCATTTATAATGACAATCTTTGGTGAAGGAAAAGACCGGTGATAATGCCTAGATCATCAACTCTCACCCCTATACACATTTTTGAGCCTAATGATCATTTTGTTTCTCAACCAATGAACCTAGCCTACATTACGTCTCTTACAAAGTCTCTTTTGATTATGGCACTTGAATTAACGTATAAATTCACATGTCATAAGCATCGCTTGAAGAAGAGCGAGCAAGACTATTTCTTTCTCATTTTGCAGGGTTCTTGACTTGTAAACCCGGAGATGATTACAAAATTGTTCTTTCAATTGCCTTGACTCAAAGAGTCCCTTTGTTAAGCCATTGACCATGCCCGTATTACGGTCCCTATTAAAGATCTCTCGATTGGTGGGGTCGCATCGCTTGCGAGAATACCTGACCCTTGGTATGATGATAGTGAGATTGAGTGATTCTCATAAAATAGCCATTTTAAATGAGAGGGAGTGAAAGTCCTTTCTAACCGAAAGTCTCTCATTTAGTATTCTTAGAAAATCCATGTCATGAAAATTGTCTTGAATAATGATTCTCTTCAATGGAAATTTGGGTAATGCAAAGGTCATTATGCATGAACCCCGATTGAATTAATAAAAACTTCATTAGATTTTGAAGTATGCATTCCGAGAATAGCCTTAATTGCTTATTTCTTTGATGGTGCATTTTTGCTCTAAATCATGTCTAATAGGTAATGTTTTCTCAAAGACCCAAGAGCTCCTAACATTTAGGTTCCTTTCAGAATGCCTCATGATGTTAGAAGATGAGAAACATTCATGAACATTCAAGGTGCATCCATGATGTTCCAAAAAATTATTTCTACCAGGAGGTGAAAGACCTACACATGATATCTAAATTCTAGAAGACATATCCCAAGAATCGTAGATATCACCAGTAAGTATATCTCTACCCATACTCTAAATACTTGTTATTGTGCAGGTATTCTCTCTCAAGTGCATCGACACTTGACTTGATCAAACTATCTTTTATATTGACTTGGCATGCTTTCGCAGCCTAAAGTCATTTTCATCGACTCGGCGTGCTTTTGTAGCCCAATGTCCCTTATAATTGACCTAGCGTGCTTTCGTAGCCCAGAGTTCTTTTCATCGACCTGGCGTGGTTCCATAGCCCGGCGTTCCTTTTCATGACTTGGCGTGCTTTCGTAGCCCAAAGCCCTTTTCATCAACCTGGCGTGCTTTTGTAGCCTGGTGTCCTTTATATTGACCTGGCTTGCTTTCGTAGCCCAGAGTCCCTTTCATCAACCCGGTGTGCTTCTGTAGCCCAGTGTCCAGTTCTTGACCTGGTGTGCTTTTGTAGCCTAGTGTCCTTTTTCATTGACTCGGTGTGCTTCCATAGCCCGATGTCTCTTTTCATTGACCCAGCGTGCTCCCATAGCCTGGTGTCAAGTTCCTAACCTGGCATGCTTTTGTAGCCCAGAGTCCCTCTTTATCGACCCGATGTGCTTTTGTAGCCCGATGTTCATTTATATTGACCTAGCGTACTTTCGTAGCCTAGGTTCCATTTTATCGAACCGGAGTGCTTCCGTAGCTTGACTTTCTTTTATTGACCCGGCATGCTTTTGTAGCTCAGAGTCCTTTACATCGACACTCAATTAAGTTGTCGCCCAAATATTTTTCTTCAGATTTAGTCTAATTAAGCACCAGAGAATGGTACGGGTCCTAGACAACATCTATTTCCCAATTCAGGTGACTGTAGAATGGTACGGGTCCTGGAAAATCAATTTCTTCATCAAGGCAACCGAAGAAAGATATAGGTCTTAGACACAACCAAACACTGCCATACTGGGCGATCGTAGAAAGGTACGGGTCTTGGGAAAGCAGTCTCTTTTCAAAGCCATGCTACTATTATGGGCGACCGTAGAATGGTACGGGTCTTGAACATGTAACACCCACTATCCCGAATTACTCTACCCTCCTTGAAGGTAAGTTATTTCAGGTAAGTTCATTTACCATTTGCATTAGCATTTCCATGCATTATATAAATTGCATTCATTTTTCGACCAAAAAAATTATTTCAATGCATATGTATAGTAAAAATTTAGGTCTCAATTTGTCTTTGAAGGCAACATATTCAAACTCACTTTCAAAGAGGGGCAGTTGTTGACACCTAAATTTTGGCGATCCATTTATTCATTTATCGCATTAAAAATTTAGGAATTAATTTTAACCCCTAACAAAAATTAGTTAATCAATTAATTGCATAACATATAGATTTAGGTGCATTTGCATTTTTTGCATTTATTGACCGGTGGCGGATGGGTTTGAATTAGTGGTCCCTGAGCTTTAAATTGAGAGGCCGGACTAAGTCTACGAAGCGAGCAAATTGACCCTTTTTTATGATCGGAAATTATCTTGTGAAAATAAGAATTTGAATTTTTCAAGATATGATGAAATTTTCGGATAGAGCAAGTGGAAAAACAAATATTGTGTTCGGCAAAACAAATACTGCGTTCGGCAAAATGAATCTTAGTGGATACCGATTTGGAAAGATTAAAAACCCTAATTCGCGACCTATAAATAAATTAAAACATATAGGGTTCAAGGGGGGCCACAAAAAAGAAATACGCGGCCGCACAAAAGGGGGTTTTTGGTTTTCGAAGAAGGGGTTTCCTTCGGTTCTTTGAGAGAAAGAGAAGAAAAAGCTTGGAGAAAAGTCACGAGAACAGAGGGAGAGGACGTGAGAGTGACGGGAAGAGAGAGAAAATAATTAAAAAAGAAGAAGAAGAACCAGCAGATTCGCACATCATGCCTCGCCTACGCTAAACCCTTCACCCGCTAGAAGCCGCTACAGCACTGCGGCTCCGCCAACACCGACCATCGCCGCTCCTCCTGTTCTACCACTACCCAGTTTGCTGCTGCCTTGTCGACGCCTTCGCTCACCCTTCCGCGAGCCCTGCTTTGCACCTCTACCCGATCCACAGGAGCAAGTGCTGCTACTCCGCCGCCTCGCTAGACACCGTATCACCACTTCGCAGCCACCTGAGTTTCCCTCGATGACGCCTGCTCAAGTCGCGCTCGGATTTGCAACCGAGCCAAAGCCCACCGCACCTGTACCAGCACTCACGCTCAACGCCTTCAGCTGCTTGTCCCCCTGCGACGCCACTATGCCTCCGAGCGCCAATGTCTCCCTTTGTCGGCCACCATCACTCTGAGCACCCCTCCACGATGCCCGGGCCGCTCCGCCCACTGTTGCATCGCCATCGAGCCAAAACGCCCCTGCCTTTTCTCTCTGCCTGTAGTACCACAGATCCTGAGCCCCCTTTGCCAACGCCACCGCCCGATCTACCACACCAGAGTTGCAGCCCGCTCTGCCTACTACGACCCAACGCCAGCACTGCTCGTCCTGGACTACCATGAGCACACCACCGCAGCAGCTCGCTTAAGCCGGGCCACCGAGCCCCTTGCTGTGCTACCAAGACCCTTACTTCCTGGGAGCTCTACCACTCACCGAGCCCCTACCGGCCGGGTTTCCTCGCCGCGTCGGACTACTCGCCACCGATTCGCCGCCGCGTCCTCACCCGAGCTCAAAATGCCGATAACCCGCCACACTTGGTGACCTGTCGTCCTTGGTGATCCGCCACGAGCATAAGGCTTGGAAGGAAAAGAAAAACAAAAGGAAAAATACATTAGGTAGTTTTTATTTTATTTTATTATTATTATTATGTCTTTTATAGTTTTTTTTTTTTAGCGAAATTATTCATTTACTGTATGATTGAGATTCCGACATGAAATTGCCTCTGAAATTAGGGATTGACAGTCCGATTTTCACCCCCAAAATTGGACTTGCAATCACTTGGAAAATCGCCAATCCGATCTCCCGCCCGAGATTTGATTCGCGATTTATTTAAAAATGGGAAAATTACACAAATAGTCCCTATATTTTCACTCAATGTCCAATTTCGTCCTGAACTTTCGATTGGCTCAATTTGGTCCCTCGAACTATTGATAAAATGTTCGATATAGTCCGAACTTTCGAATGGCTCAATTTGGTTCTTGAACTATTAATAAAATGTCCGATCTAGTCCCTGAACTTTCGATCGGCTCAAGTTGGTCCCTGAACTATGATGAAATGTTCGATCTAGTCCTTTGTTACTATTTTTTTTTTTTTCCTTTTTTTCCCTTTTTTCCCTTTTTTTTTCCTTTTTTTTTTTTTTTTTTTTTTTTTTTTTTTTTTTTGGCTTTCCTCCGCCGAAGCCGGCGGAGGGCCGGCGTCCGGCGAGGGCCCTTGCCGACGTCCCTCGCAAGTGGGCGAGTCCCTCGCCGGCGTCTGCGAGGGAGAGCCCCTCGCTGGCGTCGGGCGAGGGCGAGGGCGAGGGGCTCCCTCGTCGGCGTCCCCTCACAAGCGGTGAGGGCCTCTCCTCGCCGGCGTCGGCGAGGGGCTCTCTCGCAGATCCGGCGAGGGGCCATCCTCGCGGCGCCCGCGCGGGGCTCTCGCATCGCCGGATCGTGAGGGTGAGCCCTCGCCCGCTTGCGAGGGACGCCGGTGAGGGAGCCCCCGCCCTCGCCCTCGCCCGACGCCGGCGAGGGGCTCTCCTCGCTAGACGCCGGCGAGGACGGCCCTCGCCGATCTGCGAGGGGCCGTCCTCACCGGCGTCTGGTGCGGGCTCTCCTCGCGGATCTGCGAGGGAGAGCCCTCGCCCGCTGCGAGGGACGCCGGTGAGGGAGCCCTCGCCCTCACCCTCGCCCGATGCCGGCGAGGGGCTCTCCTCGCAAACGCCGGCGAGGACGGCCCTCGCCAGATCTGCGAGGGAGAGCCCCTCGCCGGCGTCGGGCGAGGGGCTCCTCGCAAGATCGGCGAGGGACTCACCCGCTGTGAGGGACGCCGGCGAGGGGCCTCGCCGATCCGGCGAGGGGCTCCCCTCGCCGGAGCCGCCCCCCGCCGGCTCCGGCGGAGGGAAAGCGAAAAAAAAAAAAAAAAAAAGGAAGAAAAGGAAAAAAAGGGAAAAAAGAAGAAGAAAAAAATGGAAAAAAAGGGAAAAAAAAAAAAGAAAAATAGTAACGAAGGACTAGATCGGACATTTCATCATAGTTCAGAACCAACTTGAGCCGATCGAAAGTTCAGGACTAGATCGGACATTTTATTAATACTTCAGTGGACCAAATTGAGCCATTCGAAAGTTTAGGACTAGATCGACATTTTATCAATAGTTCGGGTGGACCAAATTGAGCCGATCGAAAGTTCGGGACGAAATTGGACATTGAGTGAAAATATAGGGACTATTTGTGACATTTTCCCTTTAAAAATTGACTAACCCAATCTCGTGTGTGAGATATGGTTTGTGAATTTATGGATATCAATCTTATATGGTCTGATCTGTCGTCGTGTTTGTTGAATAAATCTTATTTTCATAAAAGAAAAAATCCAAAAAAATATTTGAGTTAGGATTAGGTTTGTTTTAGAATATGTCTTTTTTTAGTGTTACATTGCATATTTAGAATAGAGATTTTGTTTCGAATTTTTAAAAATAAAAATCCAAAATATGCATTCATTTAGGATGTTAGTTTTAAATACATGGTTACTTATTTTGCAATTTTAATTTCGAATTTCGTAAAAAAAATTAGAATTAGGCATTCTTCGCACGTCATTGCATATTATGATAGATTGCATGCTTATTAGGAAAAATAAAAATCGACATCATATAGAATTAGATTCATACAATGCTCGTCATTTAGTGATTTTTGTTAGGTTCATTTAATTAGAAATTGCTCGTCATTAGAATTAAGTCATTAGCTAATTTAGATTGTATATTTAATTATTGCATTTCTTTAGAAATTATTTTACTCATGTCATATAGCTTAGGTCATATTGCCATGCCATATCATCTTAGATTAGTAGCATGCATGCATGACTCTCATTAAATAAATAAAAACAAAAAAAGAAGTTGCGTGTTAATTAGAAATCATATCTAGGACTGTTGATGTAAATTTTGATCTAACATTGCATATACTTTCGTTACTATGAGGTAAGTCCTGCAATTTATTCACTGCTTTAGTTAGGTGTTAAATTGGTGGTTTGTACACTCGCATGATCGTCTCACATGTTAGGGAAATATATTTAAAATCAATTCAAACTGCCTGTGAAACAATTTTTTTTAAAGAAAAGAAAAAGGTACCGAAAAGGCGTTAGAGAAATCTAGCGTAACCAAGTCCCCAAACTCATAAATCTCTGGTTTGTAGGAGTAAAGAAAATCTCCCGTTACTTTACTTGGGTTTCTAATCGACCCACCAAAAATATATTAGTGGTGACTCCTAATTGAAAATCAATTACATGTTAAGAATTTGAACCTAAGTCGTGAATTGGTATGGGCTTGAGAGAGCCCGAGTTAAGTCTAGGCTTAACAATTTGTTAGCCAAACTCTAGGTTGTTCACACCCGAAAATTTGGTCGTGACATATCTCTTTGAATTTTCTAATGGACTCACGGCTGTGGCTTCCTTTGACTCTTGGGCTTGCGGCTTTCAACCCTCAACTTGGATAAGTCGGTTTCTCGGTGATGGAGGAAATCATGCACAATAATCGGTGGCTAAATTGCAGTTGCAGCGGATTGGAGATGACGCCGGTGCTGGACTGGAATGCGTCGGATTGCTGGGTTCTTTGTTGGGCTGAGAAATCGCTGCAGGTGGTGAGCTATGATTTGGGAGATGTGGGCGTGCTTCTTCACGTTCCCCCCGGCACCATCCCTCTCGCCACGCCGCAGGTTTGTCTCGATTGAAGCCCTTTACGATTTCTCCCTATTCTCTCTCGTGTGACTTTATCAATGGCCATCTATTCTATTGTGCGTGACTTTGTATTGAATTGTGTGGCCCCCCGTTCTTGCGTGAAAGTTCTTCCTTTTAAATGCAGGACCACGTGAGGATCCCAAGAAGAGAAGATGATCTGCTTTCTAATTCTAGATGCACTGAAATATATATATATATATATATATATATATATATATATATATATATTTTTTTTTTTTTTTCCTTTCAGGACTTGTACCTTCAACCATGCAAATATATTTATTTCCCTTCTTTCTTGCAAACATGAGAATCGGCCACTGCAGTGCTCTTATTAAAATATTCCACCAATTACCTATTTCCTTCTTCTTCTTCTTCTTCTTTTATGATTAACACAAGTACCTTGAGAATCATACCGATTGCTTGCTAGGTGACCAAAAGATTTCTTCATATCACTATCCTAGTTTGCCTCAATATTTCCTAAGATCACGCTTAATTAGCGATTTTCCATCTTGGCATTAAGACTGACCCATTTAAAGAATAATGAACTTGGCCAAATTCTCTCACCATGGACTTCTAACTCATTTAAAGCTCAAAACTATAGATTCAAATCCAACCCGGTCCAATGCAAATAAATAATAAAAAAATGCTCCTAAAACTATATGTTATGCAATTTAATTCTATTTTTTAGGGGTTAAAAATTAATTCCTATTTTTTTAATGCAATAAATAAATGCCAAAATTTAGGTGTCAACAAATGTCAGCTAAGAATTGCTTAGATGGAAAAGATCACGCTGACTATTTTTGTTCATTGAGTGAGAGTTTGTACTATTTGCTTTGGAACATATGAAAAGTGGGTGTTAATTTTGTCCATCAAAGGTAAAACTTCATTTCCCGATAACTTGTAACCAAGAGTACAACTCGGATATTGATGCCTGATTACAGGGTAACCTCATCAAGTTGCCAAGAGTTTGACCTCCCATGTCGAGGCGGCCTTGCTTGCTTGATAATACAAGTGGGTTAACAGGACTGTCTTCCTTATTTTATTGTCCTGTTGCCCACATTCCCACCAGCTACCCAATTGCTCTCTATATATTGTTCTTCTCAGAGAGGAGGGAATACAGGAGTGTGCAGCGGTCTCACCCTTAAGGGTTCTTCCCCCTGTAATTTCTCTCTTAAGCCTTTTAAGGACTTGGTCAGGTCCAAGGAGTTCAAATTTGTCCGCGAGAGATAAAACTTCATGATATTCTCTTTTGGGGATTTGGCCCTTTATCCATGCATCTTTTTGTATCAACATATCTCAACTTAAATTTCTACACTGTAATGTAATCATAACTATGCACAACTACCATGATCAACGCGTTCCAACTGGTGGTGGAGCTTGGTCTCATGGCAAAGATCGAGATGGATTATCGGAGAGATCTTGTCAAAGCAGTGACGCATTATATCAGGAGTCAACATAGATTTCAACTCGTTCAAACTAATGGTGCCTCTCGGCAGATATCAAGATGGATCATTGAAGAGATCAAGTCAAAGGTAGTGATGCCATCATTACGGTAGATGAGATAGATGAAGGGATAAGAAGGTTAATGGAGTGCAAGGAGGCCGGGGAGAGGAGGAAGAAGGTGAAAGAGGTGAGCGAGAAGAGCAGTAAGGCTTTGATGGAGGGTGGCTCTTCCTACCTATCTTTGGGTCGATTCACTAAGGATGTCTAGAGTTAGTGAGCATCCATTTAGCTTAGGAGGCTGTTGGTATTTTGATTATGTGATTACTTGGCAAGTGTGTTTCAGCATACTTGGAACAACAATCCATCCGGACTATTCTAAAATCTGGAAAGAAACAATATAGAACTCGACCTCAAAATTCTACCATGTTAATATTTTTTAGGATATGTGCACTAGAAGTGTTCAAATTTGTCATAAAATGTGCAATTAAGTCATAAAACTTACCAAATTGGTTTAATCTAATCCTTATGTTAATTATGTTCAATTTAGCTAACGGAAAATGCTTATGCGTCTTATTTTGTTACTTTCTTAAGACACGTGGCAAGGACATGGCACCCACTAAGCGCCACATCAGAAAAAAATTAAAAAATATGAACAAAATTATATTAAAAATAAAAAGATAAAAATAAAAATAAAAAAGGAAAAAAATCACCCACAGCTTGGCCAAGCCCTCAATAGTTGCCACTGCCATAGTTGTTGGAAAGGGCTGACGGTGGTTGTCTGGACCTACAAAAGCTTGGCGACCCTCGTGGGCCACAGGCAAAGGCTGATGACCCTCACTCAGTTTTGCATCAGCCTTTGCAGCAAAGGTCGTGTGCTCTCCCAAATCTAAGCTAGCGAGCCCTCATTGGGGCCGCCAATGCCTTTGCTTGGGGAGGGTCACTAGGCAACCTTTGCTGGCCCTTCTTGACAATTGTGGTGGCGACCATCGACAATGGCTTAGCCAAATTGTGGGTGCGTTTGTTTTTTTCTTCTTCTTTTTTAATTTTTTGTTTTTTATTTGTTAATCAAAATTTTTTTTTTTTTTTTTTTTTTTTGGATTTGGAACCTAGTGGGTGCCACATATCTTTAAAAAGTAATAAAATAATATATGTTAGTATTTTCCATTAGCTAAATTGGACGGAACCTTATAGTCACATCTTTAGACGTTTCCCGCCTTTTTAAATTCGCAATAAATTTGTCCAATTGCACTTTCGTAAAATGGCTTGTCTCACATATTTTTTTATCTTGTTAATGATGAGAGACCCTTAGGCGATAATTACGGGTCGGGAGCTTCTGGATGTCCTCAAACGTTTCCCACTTTTTTAAATTCGCAATAAATTTGTGCACACGAAATATGCGAGCCCTTGTTCGGAACCTTAGAGATCACATCTTCAGGTGGAAAAGAAATAGGATAAAGGCTATCTTTTCTACTTTATCCGCCCATCCTTAGGGCCTTTATCTTATTCTATCAACTTTCTTGAGCCGCCAATCCTGACTGCCTTTATCTTATCTTATCCTATCTTCGTTTTGCTTTTATTTTCTCCTCCAGCGACAACCGGGCAGCTGACGCACGGCGGGGAACTTCCTTGACCCGCCAATACTGACTGGCTTTATCTTATTCTATCTTCGTTTTGCTTTTATTTTCTCCTCCAGCGACAACCGGACAGCTGACGCACAGCGGGGAACTTCCTTGAGCCACAAAGCTCCGAACAGCGATTTGTGCAAAAAGGTTTGTACACTCAAATTGTGACGTTTTCTTTGTAGAAACATAAATGTTTCGAGTCTAAACACTATAGATTAGCAGTAATCTAAATGTGAAACATTCAGGTATGTGAGTAATTATAACTCTATAATTTTTTAATTAATTAGTGGAGTATTTATCATCTATTTTTTAATTAATTAGTGGAGTATTTATCATCCATTCTTTTCATGAAATAGATATTGATCAATCAAACTAAGTAAAATCTTAAGTTTTTTATTTATTATTTTTCTAGCAATTTTCTTATTGAGGATGCATCGGTTGACGTGAGCCGGGGTGGTTTTAGAATTTCTCGTGGAGTAAACCGACACCGAGCAATATCCAAACTTAGAATCCAACAAACGCAAGCTAAACTAGAGGGCGATTTCGACCAAGAAAAGGTGAACCAGACAGCTACGCAGACCTCAATCTGCACGACGTCTTCACCTCGTTTTGTAGATCTATCCCCATCTTTTTGCCTGCTTCCTTCATTCCCACTAACTGAAGACTCACAAATTGAGATCCATAAGAGCCTCCACCTCGTTATTATCTCCGCAACCGAGTGAACTCAGTTAGGAAAAGAAGAATTTTTGAGGCATCATCGTCTTTATGAGTGCTAAAATCGAGCTCGTGTTCATCCCATGTCCGGGGCCCGGCCACCTGGTGTCCATGGTGGAGATGGCCAAGCTCCTTGTCGACCGTGACGGTCGGCTCTTCATCACCGTCCTCATCATGAAGTTCCCTTCAACTCGGAGATTGATTCCCACATCGAGTCGCTCACCGCCTCCGTGCCTGCCCGCATCCGCTTCGTCCTCCTCCCTAGGCGAAGCCACTCCCCGAGGACGTCTTTCTTCGCCTTCGTCTATCACTTCATGGAGAGCTACAAAGCCGACCTCCGAGAAGCTGTCGCTGAGCTCTCTGCCCATGGGTCGCCACGGCTCGCTGGGCTTGTCCTTGACATGTTTTGCACCTCAATGATCGACGTGGCTGTCGAGTTCGGCGTCCCTTCCTACATTTTCTTCCCATCAGGCGCGGCGTTCCTCGGAGTCATGCTGCACCTCCAGTCTCTCCGAGACGAGCAACACATGGACCCAACCAGGCTCAAGGGCACTGACGCCGAGCTGGACTTCCCGTCCTTAGCTAACCCGCTGCCTGCCGCCAAGTTCTTGCCCTCTGAAGTGTTTATGGAAGAAGACTGCCGGATATTCTTGGACCTCCCCCTGAGGTATAGGGAAACCAAGGGAATTTTGGTAAATTCGTTCGCTGAGCTCGAACCGCACGCTGTGGAAGCCCTGGCCAGCCTTGGAGCATCTACGGTGTACTCCGTGGGCCCCATACTAAACATCAACGTTGAGAGCAAAAAGGGTTTCGAGATCCTGGATTGGCTCGACCAGCAGCCAGATGCGTCAGTGGTGTTCCTGTGCTTCGGGAGCGGGGGGTGCTTCGACGAGCATCAGGCAAAAGAGATTGCCTACGCGTTAGAGCAGAGCAGGTACCGCTTCCTGTGGTCCTTACGACAGCCTCCGGCGAAGGGCAAGCTGGAAGCCCCCCAAGACTACGCAGATCTCGCAGAGGTCCTGCCCGAGGGTTTTCTTAATAGGACAGCAGGGGTCGGGAGAGTGATCGGGTGGGCCCCACAGATCGCAGTCCTGGCCCACCCAGCCATCGGAGGATTCGTGTCTCACTGCGGGTGGAACTCCATCCTAGAAAGTATATGGTTCGGCATGCCGGTCGCCACGTGGCCGCAGTATGCGGAGCAACATTTCAACGCATTCCACTTGATGGTGGAGCTCGGTCTCGCGGCGGAGATTAAGATGGATTATCAAAGAGATATGCTTAAAGGTAGTGATGGCGTCGTGACGGTAGACGAAATAGAGAGAGGGATAAGGAAGTTAATGGAGGGGGAGGAGGCCAGGGAGAGGAGGAAGAAGGTGAAGGAGGTGAGCGAGAAGAGTAGGAAGGCTTTGATGGAGGGTGGCTCTTCTTACTTATCTTTGGCTCGTTTCATCGAGGATGTCTGTAGTTGATGAGCCTTGATTTAGCTAGAAGACAGGGTTGGCTAATAGGTAGAGCATTGTTGGTATTTTGATTGTATGATTATTTGGAGTGTTTTAGGGCTTCTGTGCCTACAGAAATTATGTTTGATTTTTCTAGTGCGTTTGTGGCTATAATCCATTCTTCAACCCTTGACGTGTTTTATGTGGAACCAGTCAATTTGGGATTGGCCCACGAGCTGTAATCTGCAAAGGTAACCACGAATATATAATGGATTTCATTTTGCTCTTGCTTTCCCCTCGCATGGTTTGTTGTCCTTCTTCTCTTTTGCGTCCATTGCTCTCCTCATTCCGGCTTCTGAAAGTTGGGGCCCTCTGCTCTTGCTTGGCGTGTAATAGAGAGGGGAGAGTATAAAGAATTTCGGAGTAGCATATTTAGCGGAATTAAACTTTAGTCGAAAATGTAAATTTGATTTGACCCCATGTGAAACGCAAAGGACCCACATATTCACGGACCAAGTAGAGTATCATAAGACGTGCTAGTCGGCCCTTCCTTGCCCATCAGATGAGATGGTTTTACGAGGAAGGCCATATTTAATAGATGTCAGAGGGTGTTAAATCTCGATTGTCTTATTAAAATAAGGGAATATCAATTTCGTTATAAAAGTTGAATATATGTAGTGTTGCCACGGTATTAAAAGCATCTTTTACACGTCTTCTTATATTAAGATCAAGGAGGGATGATTGCCTAGCTGCGACCAAAGTGGTCGACTAGTTTCACCATACATGGCAAGATCGTTACTAGGGGACCAAGAGATTTTCTTCAATGCTTGGTTTAATTTTCCTTATAGTGATGCAGACTTCTTTACATTGTACAATCTTTGATTTATATATTCGACACACTTCTTTACATTGTGTAATCTCTGATTTATAATATAGTGAATGGTTAACTAAGGAAATAATAAAGAAGATACATGGAATCAAATTCACCTTGGATTGATATAATTAATCAATCATAATCCTAGATACTCTTGGATTGATCGATCACAATTGACTATTGATCCTCGCATATCTCTATCGCAACCCGATCTCATCGCCAATCAGTCCTCTGGGAAAAAAAGGGGGAAAGGTCGAATTTATGGATACTTGACCACGGGAGTTTCCTCATGATTCTCATCCACGGAGGCATCATCACCTTGCCTTTCAGGTGAACTTGCGAGTTCCCTCACACATAGTCGTGAGCTCTCCTAAGCTTGTACCCTCGCGTGACAACGGAGTGTTGTGATCTATACCCACACGGGCGACACACTTTGAGAGAAGATGTCGGGTGTGGATATCGGATTTCGAGGTACTTTTACCACAATAACTTTCTCAATAATATGCTTCTCCCATAAGGATGACATCACTTCATCCTTTAAGGTACTGCCACATTGAGTATGCTAAATTGCGGTAAGCTTTATCAAGACCCATACCCCTCATGACGGGTTTATTTATATGATCTAATTATTTAAGATAACCTAGAGATAAGACGAGAGTTGCCACTAGTCTCGTTTTTTGAGGTCAGCTAGAGAACCCAATCGAGGGTTGACAGTAGTCCCTTGAGTCCTACGCAACTAGATATCTAGATTTGGGAACTTGGGTTACGCTAATATTTCTATTAGAGCCATTTTGGTGTCTAACAGTATGTCATGTTACCTAAGGTGTCCATGTATTTATTTATTTATTATTTATTTTTATCATTTTATCCTAAGCTAGGCGATCACACATGGATTGGTCATTTTCACGTCATTCTATTTTTAAGAAAGATAAAAGAAGACACTCAATTGAATTGAAAGTGTGAAACGGTAAGTAAACAATCAAGGAAAGTAGTAAATCTATCATGCAATCCTAATAAATATAGAAGAGGGAAAAAAATGAAGGGACAAGAAAGAAAGGAACCCCAACTTGTCGGGTTTTCTTAAAGACGAGAAACCCAAAACATATGTTGAGGATAAATAATACAATATCATGGTTGGAATGGACATCGACCTTCCACCGACTTCGTGTCCTCTCCATTTTCAGGATCCTAATCTAAGCCTAATCTAAGAACTATAACTAAGTGCATATAATGGGAAGAAACGACCATGCAAGTCAAAACAATAAAAAACATGACACGAGGGCAACATCAAACAATCCAACAAAACAAGGTTTACAACCAAGTTTGGGCCTTGGGGTCGGCCATTGCAATTCATGCATAGGTCCCTCTAGACACCTACTTGATTCTTTTTATGACTTATAACCATTATAGGCATTTTGTGTTATCACTTAGTCAATAATGCTTGTAAGTCCCTATGTGATCCCCAAGATTTTCCCTTGGTATCATACATTGCCCCTAACATACATCTAGAAATCACATGCATTGCAAGACTTAAACACACATGCCGGTCTTTTGAGCCTTATTTCCTAATCAATCAAACAAGTGAGTGAATCATCAGCGAATCACTTATCCTCAAGGCATGCGCCAATCATGAACATAGGGATTTTTAATGAATAACTTGATTATGCACAAGAGGTACATGTGAAATTTCAAAATGGGTTTTGAAATTATCAATAAGCTTTTTGAGACAAGATGATGTCTTGACTATAGAATGGATTTAATTGCCAAGACTAGCCCGGGGCTCGCATAAATGTACTCACAAGAGTTGCAAGCATTTTGAATACGGTCCAAGTCATGACTTTCACAATGTCAAATAAAGGTTTAAAGAGATTTGAAAACCTTTTAGACTGAGAAATATCTAGGTTATGGAATGCATTTAATTACAAAAGCTAGCTCGAGGCTTGCATAAATGCACTCATAGACATCACAAATATTTTAAATATGGTCCAAACCATGACTTTTCCTAAGTCAAATCAAGTATTGAAAATGAATTTCTAAATGTTTGCTTTTGGAAATATCATATGTACGAAAGTGGTTTCAAAGTGCAATTTGGAAAATCAATTTATTGAAATCATTTGACAACAAAGAATAAAATATTTGAAACAATTTTAATGAATATGACATGTCCTAATACCATACACAAACTAGCCTAAGAGGCCTAACTAAGCAATCAAAACCAAAGGTCCATAATAGAAATTTTCAGACCAATCACAGCAAATAAAGAAAATTGGATGGTACCTATTGATGAGCTAGTTATGAAAAAAATTTCCTAACATGAAAAACATGATATGGAACAACTTCTATGAAGAAAGTTTTCCTAAAAGAGCCGAGCACGATTTTATAAAAATCAGACAACAAGCAACAATGCATTAGGAAATTACCAAAACAGCAGGATACCAAGTCATTGCAATCAAGATTTAACCTACCAAATGAAATATAAAAATCATGAAATTTTTCCACAACATAGCCAACGAAGTAAAAACAAACTTTATTAAGAGACCAACTCAAGAATTCCTACCGAAAAATTGGCACAAAAATGGTAAAAGTCTGTCTAAACATGGGAAAAAACAAGGGTCCGAACTTAACACTAACTCTAAATTCTAATCTAGATAAGGAAAAATGGAAAGTAGATCTAATGACAAGAAATTTACATGAAATTAATGACACTTGAAAGCTCTAGGTGTGCTTTGTAATTTCCTAGAAAGGTCTGGGTTCAATCAAGGTCGATTTAGTACTCTAAGACTGAGGTTTGTGAAAGTGTGCATGTTAGTCATTAAAAACCAGAATTTAAAAATGCATTATTAAGTCCCTAAAAACGGCATGAAAATCACACACAACTTAGAATTAGATGTGACAAGGGATTAGTAGAAATCATCTAATCCTAAGTTGTCATGTGATAATGTCATACAATTCAAGGTCAATACATGATGATCTTAGATTTATAATGACATGCTTGAAAGTTCTTAAGTGTAATAAGTATTATTGTGACATGAATTTCAGAACCACATATACATACGAAGCTTGTTTGTAGTTCAAATGTCAAGAAGGTACTAAAGTAAAATTTGGTCTCTAAGAGACCCAAACAACCATGAAAAGAGGTGCACATATGTGGCACCCCTCGACGAACCCCCGATCTGATAGGGTCACCATAGGTACTTGTCACTTATCCTACTACAAGCCAATCCTTGAAACTTTTTAATTAAAGTGAAACCATAGTTCATGGGGGTTGATCAATAAAATTCTTCTCCCCTTTTCTCTCCATTTTTTTTTTTTTTTGTAAAGAACCCAGCACAGCTCATCAACAGAAGCATAAATGAGTCTCATCATCCCTCACTCCATTGACAATAATGCATGCAAACCCACTACACGCCAAAAGAAAAGACAAAGCCAAGTCACTTTTATTTATATTTTCACGATGGACATCTCGAGTCGATACAGCAAAAAGGCCAAGATTTTTTAACTATACTTGGCTATAACCCAAAAGAAAACTCGACCCTATATCGAACATGTACACCCCTTGTTGCGACCAATTTTTCGGGTGTGAACCACCTAGGGTTTGGCTAATGGATTGTTAAGCCTAGACTTAACTCGGGCTCTCCCAAGCCCATACCAATTCACGACTTAGGTTCAAGTTTATAACATGCAAATGATTTTTCAATTAGGAGTCGCCAATAATCTAGTTTTGGTGGATCGATTAGAAACCCAAGTAAAGTAACAGAAGATTTACTTTACTCCTACGAACCAGAGATTATGAATTCGGGGACTTGGTTACGCTAGACTTTTCTAACGCCCTTTCGGTACATTTCTCTTTTATTTCAAAGAAAATGTTTTGCAGGCAGCTTGGATTGATTTTAAATCTAATTATCTAACATGCGAGGCGATCATGCGGGTGCACAATCCATCAATTTAACACGCAAGAAAGCAAATAGAAAATGCAGGACTTACCTCGTAGCAACGAAAGCATCTGCAATGTTAATTCAAAATTCACATCAATAATCCTAGATATGGTTTCTAATTAACATGCAATTTCTTTTTTTTGTTTTCACTTTTGTAATGAAAATCATGCAATATGCAATGCAATATTAACTAAATGATCTAATTCTAATGACATGTAATTTCTAATTAAATGGGCCTAGCGAAAATACTAAATGTCATGCACCTCAATGAATCTAACCCTAATGACGTGCATATGATTTTTTTCTTTTTCCTAATAAAATGCATTTCATCATAAATAATAAAAACTAATTTAACCAATGACATTTTTTGTATTTTTCATGAAATTCGAAATTAAATTAAATGTGAAAACTACCTAATTAGATTAAGATCCTATTTAATTTATATTAGGAATTATGCTGAGCCATATCCTAATTTAAACTAAAATATTATCTTAACCTAAATAATCCTAAGATGCAGTCTATTTAAGAAAATGCCTAGAATTATAATAAATTAAGAAAAATATTATCTAAAATTAAACTAAGTGCGATTTAACCCTAATATGCAATGATGTGCAAAATATGTCCTAATTCTACATGACATATGCATGATGATTTTTTTTATTTTTTTTATTAATTTTCGAAATTAATAATTACCAACTAATTAAACATGCAACCTAAATTAAAATCTAACAACCCAAATCGATTTTTTTGAATTTTGATTTTTTTGATTTTTTCTTAAATTTGAAATAAAATTCATATTCTAAACATGTAAACCCTAAGACATGCAATATTCTAATTTAAATATATCTCGAGATGAACAAGGCAATTAAGACGAGACAGTTCATTCAAAATCATCAAAAATATCACACATCATTCATATCAAGAGATAATATTTCGCTAATAAAATCGATAAATTGATCTTAAGCCTTAAAGATCAAAATATCAATTTTACTCCCGCTTGATTAATTATTTCATGTAAAGCCTTATAGATGAAAAAAAATAAAAAATTGGCGCGGTTGCGAATCAGGTGATATATTGGGATCTCCAATTATGCATAGATGGTTATTTCAACTAAAGAAAATAGCATATAAAGAGATAATAATAACCATAAAAAAGCCTAAAATTGCCTAATAAAGTAAAGTAAAAATACCTAATTTAAAAAAAAAAAAAAAAAGAAAGCTTGGCCGGTTCGGAGATCCGGCGAGGGAGAGCTCGTCGGCTAGGGTTCTGGCGAAGGAGGCAGGGGCAGCACGACGGCGGCAGGGCACCAGGGCTTCGGGATCAGCACGGAGCTGGGTGCGAGCGTCACAGGCGATGGATTCGGCGGAGGCGAGACGTCACAGGCGAAGCTCGGACGTTGGCGCTTGGATCTGGACCAGCTACCGTCGGGGGAAAAATCGCCGGCTAGGGTTCCGGCGAGGGCTCTAGCGAGGATGAAGACGCGGGCCGGCATAGGGTTGACGTCGGATCCGGGTGCGGGCATCGTGGATCAGCACGGGGCAGCATCGGATTTGGGAGCAGGCGTCGCGGGGCTGTACGACGAGGAGCTCTGGCGTCTGGATCTTGGTTCAGTGACCTCGCGAGCGGAGCAGGAGCGGCGAATCGAGCCTACTGGACGTCGGCGCAGAGGAGGACCGCGGGCCTGGCTATTAGATGCAGGTGCGAGATCTGCGGGTCGCGGATCTCGGGCGAGGCGAGACCAGGTCGCGATGACGGAGAGAGATCCGCTACAGGAGGCGCTCGGGTTGCAGCTGCGGCAGTGGGCAGGACAGAGGAAAACCCAACAGCAGGGGGTCTCGGCGAGAGGCGGAGGTTCGGCGGTCGGAGACTCGGGGTTCACCCGCGAAGAGGATGAACAGTGCCGATTTTTTTTCTCAACGCCGTACACTCTCTTCTTTTTCGAAATTCTACTCTAAAAAATCAATTTTTCACCTATCTTGCTTTCAGAATTTTTGCTGACGGAATGGACCCCCGTCTAATTAAACAATACCGGACCCTTTTATAAGCCCAAAATTGTATCCTAGGAGTATATTTCATTTCTAATTTTCTTGAGCACGATACTCCTAAATATATCGATAAAATATTTTTCGCATATTCCATCAACAAAATTCCCTTTTGTGCAAAAGTGCATCTCCAGTGTATATTACCTAAATATGTGAAAAATCTTAATGAAATATAACAAAAAAAAAATTTTCTAAACTATATGCCATGTGATTATGATTTTTTATTTTTTTTTATTTAGCAAAAATTCCCCCAAAAATTTGCAAAAAGGTGTCAACAGCTGCCCCTCTTTGAAGGTGAGCTCAAGAGGTTGCCTTCAAAGAAAAATTGAACCTAAATTTTGGTCATGCTCATGCAATTAATGATTTTTTTTTTTTGTCGGAACATGAATTCCATTTTTTAATGCAAATTATATGATGCATGAAAATACTAATGTAAATGATAGATGAACCTACCTTCGAGGAGGATAGAGTAATTCGAGGTAGTGGGTGTTACTTGTCTAGCACCCGTACCATTCTACGGTCGCCTAGAATAGTAACATGACTTTGTGAAGATGCTGCTTTCCTAGGACCCGCACCATTCTACGGTCGCTCAGTATGGCAGAAATGAGCTGCTTTCTCAGGACCCATATCATTCTACGGTCGCGCAATACGGCAGAAAGGTTTTGTAAGAAACTACTTTCCCAAGACCCATACCATTTTACGGTCGCCTAAACGAAGATTCATTTTCAGGACCCGTATAATTCTCCAAGATCGTACCCTGAATGGGAGATTGCTTTTCCAGGACTCATACCATTCTACGGTCGCCTAGATTGAGGTTTTGCTTGGCTAGGACCCGAACCATTATTCGGTCGCCTAGCCTTGCGACAGAAATCATCCGACCAGGACCCGAACCATTCTTCAGTCGCCTTAATCAGATTGAATCTGGAGGAAAATCTTTGGGGGATAACTCAATTGAGTGTCAGTATGCTTAAAAGGGAATACATGTGTAATGACGAATATTCAAGGTATGGATAGAGATATACTTACCTGGTAACATCTCTAATCTTCGGGGATACATCTCCTTCAAAACATGGTCGTAGGAGAGGCAACATACATTTGTAATCATAAACATGCATAAATATAATTGAGGTTCATGATGATTTCCATTAATCTTGCATCACCTAATTTCCATTATGAACACATGAGTGTCATGAATGTGTCAAATGAGGGATCCTTTGTTCTGAAATGACTTTTCTCTCATCCTCATTAAAATGGCCATTTCATCCTGACCTTTGATGCAGGATTTTGTCAATCACTTTATCTCACCATCGTCATGCCAAACAATGGTCTGAGCAATCTCGCAGGTGGTACGATCTCACCAATCTGAGAGGTCTTTAAGAGGGACCGTAATGTGGGCTTGGTCATCGGCTTATCAAAGGGGACTCTTTGAGTTGAGGTTATTTGAAAAATGAGTGATATTCTGCAATCATCTTAGGGTTTACAAGTCAAGAAACACAAGAAACGAGGCAGAAATTATCTTACTCGCACTTCTTCGAGCGATGCTTTCGAACATATGAACATTTACGTTAATTTAATTGCCCAAATCTAAAGAGACTTTGTGAGGGACGTAACGTAGGCTCGGTTCATGGGTTGAGAAATGAAGGGATCATTAGGCTCAAAAGTGTTTAGAGGGTAAAAGTTGGTGATCATCTTGACATTTCCACAAATTTTCTTTTTCAATGTTGAAGATTTTTATTTACACTCATTGATTTCAACATCATTTGAGTTTTTTTTTTTTTTTTTCAATATTGCCTTGTTCGGGGTACGACTCAGGTGTTTTATTTTTCTTTGGGCAATCTGCATTGCTTTTACCAGGCACACTGCTTTTTCATGCCCCATTTTTGCACTCTTTTCTTTGGACAAAATCTCCATTTTTGTCGGCATCCTAGTTCATGCCACTTGAATGTTTTTGTCTTGCCCTAGTGTGGGGGATGATCACCAATTGGGTTTAAAGTGAAACGAATTCATAAGCTCAAGTGGGCTATGCAATGGATAAAAGTGTATATGATAGAGAAATTACTGCTCTTCATCATCCTAGGGTATTTTGAATTATCCACATGAATTTAATGTAATAGCACAACTAGAAGATTGATGCAAGTGTGAGTAAGAAAGATTTCTATCATTCATTCAAATATTATCCCAATGTGGGATGATTCTTGACATGGGATGATTTAAAAAATCTTCAAAGTGTTTGGGCTCAAAAGGGTTAAACAATGGGTATACCTGAAGTGGTTTGGGTAGAGAAAGAACTGCCTCTCGTCACCTTGGTTAGCGTACCCTTTGCGAGATCACCCTCTTCCTTGTGGGCATAGAACTCTTCCACACAACTCACTGAGGATTAGTGTATGGGATAATGTATGGAACAAGGCTTGCCTTTCATCATTCCAAGGTATCTCATTTGACACATTCAATTTATCTCACACGATTCATTAAGGAAGAAGAATGCAAAATTTATGACAAATTTGAACAATTTAGCTGATTAAGGCATCTTATTCATCATAAAATACTTGCAATTCGAGACAAGACATGGAAAATTGTATCATGGATAATACTTCTTGACAGTATCAGAATTAACTGGAGTGGAAAACTCACGACCATCCATTTCTGCCAAGATCAAGGCACCTCCAAGAAGTGCCTTCTTCACAACATATGGACCACTGTAATTTGGGGCGAACTTACCTCCAGGATCCGGAAATATCGGCAATAGCTTCCTTAAGACTAGGTCATTTACCTCGAAATGCCTTGGTCGTACTTTTCGGTTGAAGGATCTGGCAACTCTTTGCTGATAAGCTTGGCCATGACAAAGAGCCTTCAGTCTCTTCTCATCAATCAAGTTTAACTATTCAAGTCTTTGTTGCAACCATTCAGCTTCAGACAACTCTGCTTGGGATAAAACTCTCAAGGACGGAATCTCTACTTCCACAGGCAAAACTGCTTCCATGCCGTACACAAGAGCAAAAGGCGTTGCCCAGTAGAAGTACGGATTGATGTCCGGTATGCCATTAGTGCGAAGGGTAATCTGTCATGCCAATCTCGATAATTCTCGGCTGTTTTAGCTAAGATTTTCTTAATGTTCTTGTTGGCCGCTTCAATAGCCCCGTTCATTGCGGGCGATAAGGGGACAAATTCAAATGCTTAATCTTGAACTCGCTGAGCAACTTATCAATAATTTTATTGTTAAGATTTGTTCCATTGTCAGTGATGATTGCTTCGGGGATGCCATAGCGAGAAATTATGTCGCGTTTGATGAATTTTGCAACATTGCGGGCAGTGACACTTGCAAAGGATGTAGCTTCAATCCATTTGGAGAAATAGTCTATCGCTACCAAAATGAATCGATGCCCATTGGAAGCTTTCGGATTTATTGGGCCGATCACATCAATGCCCCACATTAAGAAGGGCCATGGCTCGAAAAACTGATGCAGCTCAGTTAGAGGAACGTTTATCTTATCACCATGGACCTGGCAACAATGACAACTTCGAACATGCTATATATAGTCACGTTCTAGCGTGAGCCAATAATAGCCTAATCTCATGATCTTCTTAGCCATCATGTGTCCATTCATATGAGGGCCACATGCTCCTTCGTGAATTTCTTGCATGATTTGAGTGGCATCAACTGCATCCACACATCGCAACAAGATTGAATCATAAGATCTCTTGTACAAATTCTCACCACTAACGAAGAACTTTGAGGCCATCTTCATGATGTACTTCCTATCAGCTGGAGTACTTCCCTCAGGGAATCCTTGTTTTTGAATGTAGTTCATGATATCGTAATACCATGGTTTTCCATCAGACTCTTCTGTCACTACCATACAATAAGCCGGTCTTGGAAGAATCTCTATCTTCAATGGTTCAACTTCTAATCCGTCAGTGACTTGCAACATAGATGATAAATTTGCGAGTGCATCTGCAAATTGATTGTGAGACCTCGATAAGTATTCAAATGAAACTTCATTGAATTTCTTGATCAAATCTTCTAAGTACTCATGATATGGGAGCAACTTAGCATCCTTAGTCTTCCATTCACCTATGGTCTGTAGTATGATCAGCGCGGAATCCTCGAACACTTTTAATTTGGCTACACCCATCTCGATTGCAGCTTGAAGCCCAAGGATGCAAGCTTCATACTCGACTATATTGTTAGTGCATGGGAATATCAATTTCGCAGCTATTGGGTGATGCTGTCCGTCTGGGGATATCAAAACTGCCCCAGTACCTGAACCAGACAAGTTCACAGCTCCATCAAAGAACATTGTCCATGAATCTTCATTTACACTCAAGATGCAGTCATCCAAAGAACGATCGTCATTATTTGAGGCTTCTGGATTCTCAGCCAATAGATCGGCAATTACTCGACCCTTAACCAACTTTTGTGGCATGAATTGCACATCAAATTCCGAGATCAAAATTTGCCATTTAGCCAACTTACCCACCAAAGCTGGCCGGTTCAGTAAATACTTGATAGGATCGTTCTCAGTTATGAGGAATGTCTGGTAATGCAGTGTGTATTGTCTCAATCTATGCAATACCCACACTAATGCAGCACAAGTCTTTTCCACATTAGAATATTTTAGTTCTGACACAGTGAATTTTTTACTCAAGTAACGGCTCGTTCTTTTTTATCGACGGGACATTCCTGAGCCAACATCGCACCCAATGACTCACCATGAATGGTGAGGTAAAGAATCAAAGGATACCCGGTGATGGTGGGACAAGAAGCGGTGGATTCATCAAGTCTTGTTTCAACTTGTCGAATGCTTTTCGACACTCATCATCCCAGTTAACTCATGCATTCTTCTTTAAGAGCTTGAAGAATGGCTTGGCGGTTTCAGAAAGTTGGGAAATGAATCGAGCAATGTAATTCAACCTCCCCAAAAGACTCCGGACTTCTTTCACTGTTGATGGAGGTTGCAACTCACATATGGCCTTAGCTTTAGCCGGGTCGATCTCAATCCCTTTACTGCTCACAATGAACCCAAGTAATTTACCAGATGTTGCTCCAAACACGCATTTAGTGGGGTTTAGACGAAGCTTGAACTCACGGAGTCGATCAAACAATTTCTTCAAGGTTTCGACGTGGCTTTTCCCAGGTCGAGTCTTAGCGATCATATCATCAACATAGACCTCAATCTCTTGATGCATCATGTCATGAAATAGTGCTACCATAGTTCGCTAGTAAGTTGCCCCTGCATTCTTTAGTCCAAAGGGCATGACCTTATAATGAAAGGATCCCCACGGAGTGATAAATGCAGTATTCTCTTTGTCTTCCTCCTTCATCCTTATCTGATTGTATCTAGAAAAACCATCCATAAATGAGAATAGTTCAAATCCGGCAGTACTATCAACAAGGACATCTATGTGAGGTAGCGGGAAGTCATCTTTTGGGCTAGCCTTGTTCAAATCCCGATAATCGACACAAACTCGAACTCGACCATCCTTCTTCATCACCGACACGATGTTTGCTACCCATTTAGGGTATTGCAAGACTTCAATAAATCCGACTTTTAGAAGCTTCATCACCTCTTCCTCTATTTTCTTCAAGAGCTCAAGCTTAGTTCTTCGCAACCTTTGCTTCTTAGGAGGCACGTCCGGGTTAGTAGGCAAACAATGCTCCACGATTGATTGGTCTAACCAGGCATGTCGGCGTAGGTCCATGCGAAGATGTCCTGATATTCCTTCAGTAACTGAATTAGGCACTCAGCCTCGTCTTTGGGGAGATTCGCCCCTATTTTCATCTCCTTGGCTTCTTCAATGTCACTTAAATTAATAGTGACGGTTTGCTCGGATGTGAGAGTCTTGGCTTTTTCATGTTGTTCCCAGCTTTGCTGCACCTCAATAGAATCTTCAATGGAATCTTTGATCGACTCTCCAAGATCATTATCAGCACTTGTTGCATTGGATTGGACCATTTCCATACCTTTGCATGTTATATGATCGTCCCTGAAACATGAAATAGAAGGATCAAGAAGACAAACATGGTTAATCAAATTTTTTTTTTGCGAAAGCATTTTTTTTTAGACATTTTGACACGAGGAAGAATGATGAAGCCTAGGCCTCAGAATTCTCCTTGGATTTTAATTTTGTTTTATCGGCTGGATATCATCACCGGGCTGGTTTAGTGTACCTCATCATGCCCTCAAAATAAAACTTGTAATTTCATTGAGATTCTTCAATCAATTACAATTTATTGAATGGAAAATGCAATTCAAGTCCTAAAAGAAAGTGAAAAAGAAGAAATCGAAACAATTCCTAGAAAGCAATAAAAATTCCCACGTAGGGGAATGTGCAAAAGTGATAAATGGGTTACTCTTGTGGGCGAGGGCCCCTTTCTTCCAGAGGCTCTCCATCAATGGCTCCAATGAAAAGGTCATCGAACAAACTTGAAATTCCTTCCAGGGTGTCGTTAGAGTTTTCCGTCTTTGAAGGCGTCGGATCATCCATGCCATCCCATCCATTTGGAACTATATTGCGGGCACCAAAGTAAAAGCTGGGAGGAGCTAAATATTTCACCATATAGTCGAATTTCCCACTTAGCTGTCCGAGAGTATCCATCACTTCAGCTTCATCTTGCATCATAATTGGAGGACCAGGGAATGTCTCATGAATGTTTGGAGGTGATAAATTTTGCCTCACTCGCCCTTGCTCAGGTGACGAGTTATGCATTCCCTGTCTTTGCCTTCCAGAACTTCCTCCACCTCTTCCATGGTACCCTAACCCAGCAGATCGGGACCTTTGAGGGGCTTCAATGGGGTTTCGAATGCCCTGATCATTTCTTCCCAAACCATTGCCAAGGACAAAACCATTCCCAACCATTACTCTTCCCACCATAAGGGAGGTATCTGAAACTTCAGGGGTGGGCGGCGATGCACCTCGGGAAGAATGTATGGTAGATACTAATTCAAATGAGTGGTAGCTTGATTCAAACTTAGAATCCGGCTCTACATAGGGGATAGCCGTCTTGTGATAAATCTGGTGGTCTTGCTCACCATACACAGTGACCAGCTTTCTTTCGATCACAAATTTCACGGCTTGATGTAGACTTGAAGGGACTGCTCCAGCAGTGTGTATCCATGGACGACCTAGCAAAAAATTGAATAGGGATATCCAGCACCTGGAAGGGAATGTTGAAGACGACTAGCCCTATTTGCACGTCAAGATGGATTTCCCCGATTACCTCCTTTTTTGTTCCATCAAAAGCTCTCACCAAAGTCTTCGCAGCATGTATCTTGGACGGGTCTACCTTGAGGCGGTGAAGAGTGGCCAATGGAAATATGTTTAGGGCAGACCCATTATCAATGAGCACTCGGGACACATGAGAAACCTTGTGCTTGGCAGATATGTAAAGTGCTTTATTATGCCCCCTACCCTCAAGAGGGAATTCCTCATTAGAAAAAGCAATCATGTCCTTGAGAAGGACTGATCCCACAAAATCCTCCACCTTATTTGCTTCAACTATTTCGGGTACACGAATTTCGCTTAACACTTTCATCAGCGACTTTTGATGCACAGAGGAGGTTTGGATGAGCTCGAGCAAAGAGATCTGGGCAGGCATCTTTTGCAATTGATCGACGATATTATACTCACTTGCTTTAATCACAACCAGAAATTCCTTAGCCGCTTCGTCAGTGACAGGCTTTGCATGTTGAGCATTATTTTGAGCATAAGTTCGACCAGACTTTGTAACGAGGTCAACATCTAGGTCATAAGATCAAGGCACCGCTTTATTATTGACATACTCATACGGCTGAGGTATTTCAATCACAACCTCCTCATCAGTTGCATCTTCTAGCGGGGGCATATTTGCAAGTGACGGATCTACTTCTTCCTTACCATTATCGAGAGCAGCCTACTCCTCCTCCCAATCAATGATGATGTGGGAAATAGTGGAAACTACGCAGTTATGGTCAGCATACACAATGATACCATCATCCACCATTCTGGCAACTCTTTCTTTCATCAATGATGGGGGAACATTTTCTTGATCTGAATAATATCCAGCTCTCACCAATCCATTGTAGGCATCTGCCACACGCACCTTCGAGTTCTTGATTCGTCTAACTTCAGGTTCTATGATAGCATTCATTGTACCCTCATGCTCCGGTAGCGGATTCTTCTGGACATTTGGCCGAGCAGTTTGAAATGAGAAGGCTTTTGTGTCCAAGAGATTTTGGATCTTGTGCTTGAGGGTGAAACATTGGTCAGTTGAATGCCCCAATTCACCGTTACGGTAGTCACACTTCTTTGCCGGGTCATAACCGCGAATGCTTTCGCGATTAGGATGCTTTGGTTCATTAGTAAGCAAACCTTTCTTTCTGAGGATCGTCAACACTTGGGATGGAGACCCAGGGAGAGGAGAAAATTGCCTTCTATTATTTGCTTGGGCAAATGATTGGCGGCTTGATGGTTTGTGGTTGTCTTGGATTCATTTGGATGGCCGGGGCACGTTTGACATTTTCTTGGCTATAAGCCACATTCACATCCACAGCCATTTCCTTCTCCTTCTTGGTAGTGAATCTTTTACTAGATGACTCAGTAAACCATCCTTCTCTTATCCCCATCTCGATTTGTTCTCCTACAGGAATAAGCTGATTGAAGCTTTCGACGTATGTACTAGCCATTATGTTCCGAAACTTGGACTGAAGGGTTTTCATGAACAACTTCATCAGCTCCTTGTTGGTAGGCTCAGGAGTAATTTGAGCCGCCAGGTTTCTCCATCTCACAGCATATTCTTTAAATGACTCGTTCCTTTTCTTTTCCATCCGCTCTAGGTCTTCTCGGGAAGGTGTGATGTCCATGTTGAACTTGTATTGTTTGAGGAATGCGTCAGCTACTTCGTTCCAAGTGTCGAGCAAGTTCACATTTTTCATCACGTACCAGTTTAATGCAGGTCCAGTCAAACTTGCATGGAATGATTTGATCATGAGGGGCTCATTTTTGATGTGCTGGGCCATGCGCACGTGGTACATCTACAGATGAGATTTTGGGCAAGATGTGCCATCATACTTCTCAAACTCTGGCATTTTGAACTTGCTCGGCATTTTGACCTTCTCATAAACCGAAAGGTCGAACGAGAGGGACCTTTGTGACTCCTGCAGCTATCTCATTTTCTCTTCCAGCTTCGCAACACGCTCATCCCGATCTGTCTTGGGAATGCCGTCAAGCTTGGCCTTTCCAACAATGACTGGGTCATCTTCCAGCTCGGGCATTTCGTCATCACTCATTTGGGCCTTATTTGCTTGCCTCGGGACTACTATCTCGGGGAGAGGAGGTGGAGGACTCGAGTTCACTTGGAGGGATTGAAGTTGAGTGGTTATAAGCTGCATAGAGGCAGCTAACTGTTAGAGTTGGCCTTCCACGGAGGACATGCGATCGCGCATCTCGCTTTGGTCGGCCATTCTTGCTCTTAATCGTGTGATAATGGGAGAGCGCGGAGGATCCATTGCCACCTAATAAAATATGAATACACATAAGCATTTCACATAAAACATGTCGGTCCATGACAAAAGTCTAATCGCTTTTATTCATTAATAAAATTGTTTGACATTGACAATGTAAAAACACTTGAAAAGCCTTAGACAAAAAGGTAAATGACTCAATTTCCTAAACATTAAGCTAAAGTAAAAAGATTAAATAGACTCAAGCCACTTTATTTGGATGGATCCATAAACAAATGAGAAGTCAGCGCTCGACGTAATTGCCTCTTCTCTTTGGCATCCTTCTTGGCTTGCTTCTCAAGTTCTTCAATCTTCCTCTCGTGACGATTAAGCTCTGCTTGCCGAGTGGACCTTTCAGTCACATCTGGGACCTTTGGGAGATACTCGGTTGGAATCTTGTGCTAACGGATGTATCGAGTAGTGGCATAGTAAGTCTTTTCCCTCCCTTCAAGCTCACCTTCAGGCAAGCTCAACTTTTTCTTGTGACATGCAAGCCAAGCTTGTTCGATACAACGGACCCATTTTTTGTGATCACCATCCTTGGCAGTGAATCGGACTTGGAACAAACCAAGCTTGAGAGGGGGCGGTAGATCCTGCACGACTCGATATTGACGGGCCACTCGGAGTGGGTAGTAGGAAGTAGCACCGGTGATCCCCCAATAGCGGGATCGGCTCATCATCACCATGAAAGAGACGTGCCTTGGAGATTTGGAACCATTTAGCATGCCATAGGAAAATCTTGGTATTGAGATTTTTCAACAATTTGACCCATTTTGAGTAAGAAAGATTTGGAGTTCGATTCTGATGATTTTTGAATACCTCGATGGGATGATGGGAATTAGTGACATTAATTATATTCATGCGAATATTGATCTTACTCATATGAGAAAAGAACCAAATTTGTAAGAGTTCAATTGGTGCATTAAAGGTTTTATCTTCATTTTCCTTAAATCGGGTGAGTGACAAAAATGTTTCAGCTAGAATAGTGTTGACAAAACTAATCTTAGCACACGCTTGTTTAACCACCCATGCGACAGCATGATTAATGGCATCTTTACGAAGGGGAAAAATAATAAACCCAAAAAAGGCTAGAAGGAATATTTTGCTTTTTAAGAGAGTGTTAGCACTAGCAAAACTCCGATCTAGGAAGGAAAAATGACATGCAAGACAATTATCTTTCAGCACTCTTTTAATCTGATTCTTATCCATCCTAAGAAAGTTAGACAAAATTGATTCAGGTTCTATTCCAAGAGGTGGGTTTATTATTTCCAATTCCAAAGGTTTTCCTATGGCAATGCTGTATTCCTCCAAAGTCGGGGCCAACTTGTGCTTACCTAATATGAACGTTGATGTTTGGGGGCACCAAAAATGAGCGAGTGCTTGCATGACGCCACTTTGAACATCAATGTCGAGGAGGGGAACAAGACGACCAAGTTTGCTTTCCACATAGCTTTGACCATCCCACCATGATTTGAGTTCACCCTTTGGTGTAGGCACAAATCGAATGTCGGATCTCCCCATTGTTTATAGACCAAGACTCGACCAACCTAACGTCAGGGACCGACCAAAGACATAATAAGTAAATTGCAAGAGTAAAGGGTAGGAAACTTACTTCACCAGACAATTAAAGCAACCACATAGACAAGGGCATGAAGTGTGAGGTTCGATTTCTAAGTAGGAAGGCTAAACAAGGTGGAGTTAAAAGGGTGGGACGACTTAGTTGCAGCCTCGCATACTAAGTCAAGTCCTCTTAACTCCGGCTCAGTCAAGAATGATACCCCAATGTGGTAAACATTCTTAACACCAGCCTCGCGGGATTGAGTTGGGCAACCTCTACTACGCGGCCTCGCGGTCGAAATCGTATCCAACTCAATACCATCCTAAATGTCCTAGTGCGGCCCAGGTCCAACGGCAGGTTGTGTGTGTAATAATGTAGTGTTAGATGCAAGGCATGCACGACAGTTTATATCAAGCAACACTTCGTTCATGAAAATAAACCATACATTCCTACACCTCCCTGCAAAACAAAGGTTAGCAAGCACTTCCCCTTATACCTCCCATCCTGCAAAAACATCTAACACCTTAAATGTTACAGACGTACCTGGAATCCTCGTTGCCAAACAAAAACATTTGTTAAAAAAAAGAAAAATTGGCCTAAGTCCACTAAGAGTTTTAACTCAAGTCCCCAGCGGAGTCGCTAAGCTGTCGCGACCAATTTTTCGGGTGTAAATCACTTAGGGTTTGGCTAATGGATTGTTAAGTCTAGACTCAACTCGGGCTCTCCCAAGCCCATACCAATTCGCGACTTAGGTTCAAGTTTATAACATGCAAATGATTTTTCAATTAGGAGTCGCCACTAATCTATTTTTGGTGGGTCGATTAGAAATCCAAGTAAAGTAACGGGAGATTTACTTTACTCCTATGAACTAGAGATTATGAATTCGGGGACTTGGTTACGCTAGACTTTTCTAACGCCATTTCGGTACGTTTCTCTTTTATTTCAAAGAAAATGTTTTGCAGGCAGCTTGGATTGATTTTAAATCTAATTCTCTAACATGCGAGGTGATCATGCGGGTGCGCAATCCATCAATTTAACACCCAAGAAAGCAAATAGAAAATGCAGGACTTACCTCGTAGCAACGAAAACATCTGCAATGTTAATTCAAAATTCACATCAATAATCCTAGATATGGTTTCTAATTAACACGCAATTTCTTTTTTTTTTTTTTCACTTTTGTAATGAAAATCATGCAATATGCAATGGAATATTAACTAAATGACCTAATTCTAATGATATGTAATTTCTAATTAAATGGGCCTAGCGAAAATACTAAATGTCATTCACCTCAATGAATCTAACCCTAATGACGTGCATATGAATTTTTTTTTTCTTTTTCCTAATAAAATGCATTTCATCATAAATAATAAAACTAATTTAACCTATGACATTTTTTTTTGTATTTTTCATGAAATTCAAAATTAAATAAAATGTGAAAACTACCTAATTAGATTAAGATCCTATTTAATTTATATTAGGAATTATGCTGAGCCATATCCTAATTTAAACTAAAATATTATCTTAACCTAAATAATCCTAAGATGTAGTCTATTTAAGAAAATGCCTAGAATTATAATAAATTAAGAAAAATATTATCTAAAATTAAACTAAGTGCGATTTAACCCTAATATGCAATGACGTGCAAAATATGTCTTAATTCTACATGACATATGCATGATGATTTTTTTTTATATTTTTTTTATTAAATTTCGAAATTAATAATTACCAATTAATTAAACATGCTACCTAAATTAAAATCTAACAACCCAAATCGATTTATTTGATTTTTTATTTTTATTTTTATTTTTTTCTTAAATTTGAAATAAAATTCATATTCTAAACATGTAAACCTTAAGACATGCAATATTCTAATTCAAATATATCTCGAGATGAACAAGGCAATTAAGACGAGGCAATTCATTCAAAATCATAAAAAATATCGCACATCATTTATATCAAGAGATAATATTTCGCTAATAAAATCAATAAATTGATCTTAAGCCTTAAAGATCAAAATATCAATTTTACTCCCGCTTGATTAATTATTTAAATTATAGATGAAAAAAAAAAAAAAAACTGGCGCGGTTGTGAATCAGGTGATATATTGGGATCTCTAATTATGCATAGATGATTATTTCAACTAAAGAAAACAACATATAAAGAGATAATAATAACCAAAAAAAAAAGCCTAAAATTGCCTAATAAAGTAAAGTGTAAAAAAGAAAAGAAAAGGATCCGGTTCGAAGATCCGGCGAGGGAGAGCTCGTCGGCTAGGGTTCTGGCGAGGGAGGCAAGGGCGGCACGATGGCGGTGGCGGGGCACCAGGGCTTCGGGATCGGCACGGAGCTGGGTGCAAGCGTCATAGGCGATTGATTCGGCGGGCGAGACATCACGGGCGGCTCGGACGTCGGCGCTTGGATCTGGACCGGCTACCGTCGGGGGAAAAATCGCCGGCTAGGGTTTCGGCGAGGGCTCTGGTGAGGATGAAGACGCGGGCCGGCATGGGGCTGACGTCGGATCCGAGTTCGAGCGTCGCGGATCAGCACGAGGCGGCGTCGAATCTGGGAGCAGGCGTCGCGGGGCTGTACGACAAGCAGCTCGCGGCGTACGGATCTTGGTTGGTGACCTCGCGAGCGGAGCGGGAGAGCGGCGAATCGAGCCTGCGGACGTCGGCGCAGAGGAGGACCGCGGGCCTAGCTGGATGCAGGTGCGAGATCTGCGGGTCGTGGATCTCGGGCGAGGCGAGACCGAGTCGCGACGACGGAGAGAGATCCGCTACAGGAGGCGCTCGGGCTGCAGCTGCGGCAGTGGGCAGGACAGAGGAAAACCCAACAGCAGGGGGTCTCGGTGAGAGGCGGAGTTTCGGCGGTCGGAGACTCGGGGGTCAGGTTGTCGCAGGCGGAGGCCGACCGAGCGCAACGCCGGTGCGGGCGGGGTTCACCCGTGAAGAAGATGAACAGTGCCGATTTTTTTCTCGACGCCGTACACTCTCTTTTTTTCGAAATTCTACTCTAAAAAATCAAATTTTCACCTATCTTGCTTTCAGAATTTTTGCTGACGGAATGGACCCCTCCTCCAAATAAACAATACATGACCCTTTTATAAGCCCAAAAATTGTATCCTAGGAGTATATTTCATTTCTAATTTTGCTTGAGCATGATACTCCTAAATATATCGATAAAATATTTTTTGCATATTCCATCAAGAAAATTCCCCTTTTGTGCAAAAGTGCATCTCCCAGTGTATATTACCTAAATATGTGAAAAATCTTAACGAAATATAGCAAAAATAAATTTTCAGTTAGGACCCCCTATTTTGTACTAATATGAGGTTGCTCTTGATAAGGTTATTTTGAAAACACTCCCTATTTGGCTCAAAGTGACTAGCAAGGGATACAGATAGTGTTTGGGATTCAGAAAGAAATGCCTTTATCATTTCAATATATGTATCTATTGTGAACGAATCCTATGCCCTAAGACAAGGTTCTTTTCATTCAAATCTCTCAAAGTGTATGTAAGGATGTGTTTGGTCAAAGGCTTGTCTCTAATCATCTTAGGCATTACCATTTGACATGTTTAACAATCATTTTCAAGTTTTTCAAAATATACTATGGTTAAATTCCACTCCCTGGGGAATAAAATTGCATTGAATGTCTTTTTTCCAAAAGATATGTTCCCTTGACTCTTCTAAGGAAAATTTTTGGAAACAATGTTGAAAGAGCTTGAACAAAAACTATTTTTGTTTGGCTAAGAGGTTTACTACTAGAGTTCTATCCAACTCTTTGAGTGTTCTAAGTGAGTGGGCCACTCCGAAGCTCTAAGAAGGTATGCAAGCTTTGGAGCTTTGCCTTCTTGAGGTTGATCTCATGAAGATAGGTGGAGTCTTCCTTAAGGATCCTTTGGTACCTGCAAGATGAACAAACATGCAAATGCATGTATGCATGAAAAGCATGATGTAAATTGAAATGGCTAGCAAGAACACCTAGATGGGGTGAATAGGTGTAAATAAAAAAAAAAATCGCAAGTCTAAATAGTAATAAATTGCCTTTTAAAGATAATTGACTAAGAATGTAAACAGCTTTAAACAATTATATAAAACAACAAATAAGAGTAAGAAGTTAAGGAAATGAAATTGGAACACAAGATTTATAGTGGTTCGGCTTAGATCAAGCCTACATCTACTCTCCCATGCTAACATCCTTTTAGCTGGATTCCACTATGCAATCAACAAGATATTACAACTTTGAGTGCAAACACTTAGTAGTAGATCACACTATCTCACTAAGTCACTCTTTTGGTATTTCTCTCATGATCACAAACGTTTAAGCTCACAAAAGACAAGTGTATGATCGAAGGTTGCTCAGACTTTGGAATTATAAATTCTACGCTCCATCTCTTACTTGCTCATCAGTCATTGGTCTCTTTAAATACTCCTCCACTTCCAAACTAGCCGTTGGATAGTATCTTGATGATCGTCTTCCAATCTACACATTGGACAGATCTGTATCTAGAAGATTTAGTAGCCATTGAGTACAAAAGTAGAATCCCAAATTGATTCCGATCGCCCATACAAACAAAATCTTAGTTTCCATAAGTAGAGTTTCTCCATATAGAAAGATCTTATCTTCAAGATCCAATTGTCAATCAATTAGATTAAGTCAATCAAATCAATCTCGATGTAGAATCCAAACCAGATCACTAGTTGTTATACATTTAGGGCTTGTGTTACGTTCTGTCTCATTCTAAATGTAACTCTGAGAGTAATAGACTTTACAATCTGAGTCTGAGTATCTTCATACTGAAATAAAGTCTATAATTTGGACTTAAGTCTAAACATATTTAGCTTCAGCATAGAGTTTGTCTTATAGTTCTTCCAAGTATAGACTTTGATAATACTCTTTACATGTTCTATCATCTGCATATTCTATTACTCAATTATTAAACACGTTAGTTGCCTTTGATTTATTTTATTATCTTCAAAACATCATAAAGATTTCCCTAACAATCTCTCCATTTTTGATAATGACAAAACAATCTCTCAATATGCAAATGTGTAATCACACTTTTAAAGATAATAAATCAATGCAATCTTAAATAATAATGTAATTCAAGATAGCAAATAGATTGAGCATAGAATTTATATATGTAAAGATAATCGCAGCTTAATAAATATCAACACAATGCATATTTATATTCTCCCCCTTTTTTTCATAATCAAAAAAGCGATAATAGTGGAAATAGTATCACATGGAGAATATAAAACGATAACAAATATATCTTATATGAAACAAATTTTTTGAAAATCAGTTTTTATAAAGTAAATCGAATATTAAAAGATATGCAATATGGTTCACTTCGATTATATATATATATATATCAGCAAATATCCAATAAAAATCACTGATGCATTATAAAATTCACTTTACCCATTTTTCCATAATAAAATGATGATATCAATAAGAGATTTGTTGATGACAAAAGGAAATAAAAGATGCACTAACCAGATTTTGTAGATCTTAACAAGTTCTGTCACATTTACCTTTTCCTTCCTTCCATAATAATCAAGATCATGATCAATTCAAAAAGATTTTTTCATAATTGATCAAAGCTCCCCCTCAATTTGTTGCCTTTTTGAGATGATCACAATTTTTCCTTTCTCTTGGATTCACCTTCTCTCCCTTTCATACGTCACATAAGGGATTTCCTCAATAATTTGCAAAAACTTTGCACATGGAAGAAAATCTTTGAGCCTCCAAAAAAATATTACAAAATCTCCACAATTTTCTGATCAAGATTTCTAAAATTCATATGGAAAATTCTATTGCCACCTACAAAACTTGTATAATAGATAATAATCTTTGCGAAAATATCACGTGATACCTTCCTCCGATTTGCGGATCAAAACTTGCTAGATATAAGATACTTTCTAAGAATATCCATAAATATGCAATAATATCTTTTAAGATCAAAGGGATTTCCTTAAGCATAAATCTCATATATATTATTGATGCATTTCACAAAAAGAAAGATGAATATTTCTATCACGTGCCAAATCAAGTAAAAACTTGCAATGCCTTGTATTTATAACAAAAGATATTTACAATATAAATCACATATAATTCATAGGCAATCATCTAAAATCATGATAAATGTATGTAGAGATTTGCAAGGTAGGATAAAAAAAATTCTCTTACCCAAGGTATATGGTTCAAATATACCATTGATTTAAAAAAAAAAAATCATTACCAATCTTCGCCTGAGATTCTTTTTTTATTGCACCAAAATCTACGTAGATTCGCAATCATTCTTGCCTTATTGAATTTCCTGCAATCAACTCATTTCCTTTTGGTATCCATTAATTTGGATCCTTCCTTTATATTAGAGCAAAATATAAAATCTCCATAAATAAAAAATATTATTTCTTAATTCATCATATGAAAGTATTTAAGGAAAGAATATCTTTGCACAATAAATTAATATCACATAAAGCAGATTTTCACTTTGCAAAATATGACAAAATTAGAGAGCATAAAATTAGAGAAAATAATTTGCATTATCTCTAAGAAAGATATCAAATCAATCACACAAATTAGATCAAATCTCAACTCACGAATCACAAAATAAATCACACGATTCTTTCTTCAATAAAACCAATCATAAAATATGGTCATAATAAACTCCAAATCAATCAATGAACAAAGAGAATATAAGTATAATGAGAATTATTGCCCAAATCAAATTGAGAATAAAAAAAAAAAAAAAAATCTTGGGTTATTGAGAGTTAGTAGAATATATTGTTTTTATCAAATCTTTCTTGATGGATCTCCAAAATTTAGAACATTCTTTCTCAAAGTGTTCTGAATCACCACAATTTGAACACTTGAGGGCATTTCAACCAACAGATTTTGTAAATATCCTTTGAAAATGCTTTTTGTACGTAAGTTTATGAGTTCTTTGTCTAAGTCTCTCCTTAACTTTAGGAAAATCTATTAGAGAATCACTTTCCTTATTGAAACCAAGTCCCGACTTATTATAGGAAGGTACTTGTATGGAAAGGATATACTCTAATGTTTTTGAACCATTTGAAAATCTTGTCAAAATATTTGAAAATTCTTTATTCAAAGAATCATTTTCTTTGACAAGTAAATCTCGACTTTCTTTTGTTTGTAGAAAATATTTTTGCAAAATTTCAAAATTTTCTTTTTGAGAAATATCATGTTGCTTAAGCCATGAATTCTCCTTTCTTAGTTCGGAGATCCTTTTGAGAGAAAATTTGAGATGTAAAAAAAGCACATTTATTACCTTGAAACTTTGATAGGAATTTTTGAATTGCTTACCTCGATTTCCTCATCGGATTCTAAGTCTATGTCTGAGTCAAACTTTGATTCTAAGTCTGTGTCTGAGTCAAACTCAGATTCTAAATGTGCCATCAAACATTTATTTTCTTCCTCATCATCTTCTTTTATTGTTCTTTTCTGGCTATTCTGCTTATATTGTCTTCTTCCACTGAATTTCCTTCCCTTTCTACTTAGCTTTTTGAATTTATTGATCATCAAAGCAAGTTTTTCATTGTCCATGTCATTTTCTGAGTATGTATCATCAGAATTAGTGTTAGATATTAAAGAAATTGACTTCTTACCTTTAAGATCTTCTTCCTCATTGATTTACTCCACTTCATATGATTAAATAGTGCCAAAAAGTTCGTCTACAAAGAGCGGCATGATCCTCTAGGTTTCTCTTATTAAAGTCTTCACGTGATTCCAATCTTTGGAAAGTCCATGCAGCAATTTATTAACCTTCATTAGTCTTGAGATTAGCTGTCCCTGATATGCTAGACCGTTTACAATTTTTGTGAAACGACTAAACATGTCAATGATAGATTCTCCTGGCTTCATCTTGAAGGCTTTATACTATCCAAGTAGAATATTGATTTTTTTGTTTCTTTAACTCGATCAATTCCTTCATAAGTAACGTGCAACCTATCCCAGACTTCTTTGGCTGTTTCACAAGATGAAATTTTGTTATACTCAATAGGAGATAAAGCCCAATATAAAGAGTAAATGGCTTTAGCATCAAGAGCTTGTCTCTTGGTTATATCTTCTTGTATCATTTCCCCAGCATTTGCAACTTCTTTTCCTCTTTATGAGGTGGATGTAGCTTTGGAAATAATCCCTTTTTTCTACTACGTTTCATTCCAAGGGATCTTTCGAACTCATGAATGCATTCATCTTGTTTTTCTACACATTATATTCTTTCCCATCAAAGTAAGGGGGTTTGGTGTTGTTTTGGCCTTCAACCAAACTTGGAGTAAAAATACTAGTCATAGATCTTTAACTCAGAAGTAAAACACTTTTATAAACCGAGCACTTGGCTCTTATACCAATTGAAAGGGCTAGTGAGAATACCTAGTGGGGGGTGAATAGGTATAAATAAAATTTTATCGCAAGACTAAATAGTAATAAATTACCTTTTAAAGATAATTGACTAAGAATGTAAACATCTTTAAACAATTATATAAAGCAATGAATAATAGTAAGGAGTTAAGGAAAGGAAATTGGAACCCAAGGTTTATAGTGGTTCGGCTTAAATCAAGCATACGTCCACTATTCCACGCTAACAGCCTTCTAGCTAGATTCCACTATGCAATCAACAAGATATTACAACTTTGAGTGCAAACACTTAGTAGTAGATCTCACTAAATCACTCTTTTGGTATTTCTCTCATGATCACAAACGTTTAAGCACAAAAGACAAGTGTATGATCGAAGGTTTCTCAGATTTTGGAATTATAAATTCTACGCTCCGTCTCTTACTTGCTCATCGGTCATTGGTCTCTTTGAATACCCATCCACTTCCAAACTAGCCGTTTGATAGTATCTCAAGATCGTCTTCCAATCTACCCATTGGACAGATCTGTATCTAGATGATTTGGTAGCCGTTGAGTGATAAAAGTAGAATCCCAAATTGATTTCGATCGTTCATACAAATAGAATCTTGGTTTCTAAAAGTAGAGCTTCTCCAGATAGAAAGTTCTTGTTTTCAAGATCCAATTGTCAATCAATTAGATTGAGTCAATCAAATCAATCTTGATGTAGAATCCAAACCAGATCACTAGCCGTTATACATTTAAGGCTTATGTTACGTTCTGTCTTGTTCTGAATGTAAATCTGAGAGCAATAGACTTTACAATCTGAGTGTGAGTGCAATAAACTTTACAATCTAAGTCTAAGTGCTTCAGAATGAAATAGAGTTTACAATCTGGACATAAGTCTGAACATATTTAGCTTCAGCATAGAGTCTATTTTCTAGTTCTTCCAAATATGGACTTTGATAATATCATTTACATGTTCAATCATTTGCATAGTCTATTACTCAACCATTAAACACGTAAGTAGAATTTGATTTATTTTATCATCTTCAAAACATCATAAAGGATTTCCCTAACATTAATATCTTAGAGCAGCCGGATTCCATCCAAAAGCAACTCAAAGGCCTTTCACTTTATTCATGAATAATAGTTCTTGACAACATTGTATTTACAGGCCTTGACAATTATTGGCCATCCATTTCTACAAGAATCAGTGCTCCACCAAGTAGCACCTTTTTTACAACATAATAACCTTCATAATTCAGAGTAAACTTTCCATGAAGGTCTAGAATGATAAGTAGGACCTTCCTCAGGATGAGATCATTGATGTCAAAGTGTCTCGATTGGACCTTGCAATTTAATGTTAAGCTATTCATCATGGGTAACTTTGTACATGGCACAAGGCTTTTACCTTTTTTATTGATTATGTTGAGTTGTTCAAACTTTATTGAACCTATTCAACTTCAAAGAGCTTGACTTGAGAAAGTATCCTCAGTGAAGGGATGTTTAATTCCATAGGTAACACAACTTCCATTTCATATACCAATGAGAAGTGTGTTGGCCTAGTTGAACTGCAAATAAAAGTTCAATAAGCCATCAAAGCATATGGCAACCGATCATACTAGTCACGATAGTTTTCAGCCGTCTTGCCAGGATCTTCCTAATGTTCTTGTTTGTCACTTCCATAGCTCCATTCATTTGTGGACGGTAAGGGAAAGAGTTCAAGTGGTGAATACGAAACTCAAAGTAATTCCTACACTATCTTATTATTCAAGTTTGATCCATTATTGGTGATGATCACTTTAGGAATTTTGTATCAAGTGATAATATCATGATGGATGAACTTTGCCACACTTTTTGGAGTAACATGAGCATAAGAATTGGCCTTAATTCATTTGGTGATGTAATTAATGGCAACCAATATAAAAGCAATGTCCATTCGATGCCTTGGGATTAACTGGACCAATAATATCGATGTCCCATATTGAAAAAGGTAATGATTCTGACATTTTATGTAGTTTATTAGGAGGAGCATTGATTTTGTCATCATAGATTTGGCATTGGTGACAACACTTCACATGTTGAATACAATCAACTTCCGTGGTCAACCAGTAATAACCAAGCCTCATGTTTTTTTTTTACTAGGAGATGTCCATTCATATGAGAACCACACTCTCCTTCATGTATTTATTTCTTCAATAGTTGGGTTTCTTGTGCATTAATGCACTTCAACAAGACAGAATCAAAAGATCTCTTATAAAAGGGCTCCTCCACTAAGAAAAATTTTGGATGCCAATTTCATCAAGTATTTCCGATCATTAGCTTGACTCTCTTAAGGAAATTTATGCTCTCTAAGGCAATTCATGATATCATAGTACCATGGTTGGTTGTCTAGCTCTTCTTTAATTAGCATGCAATAAGCAGGCTTCTTCAAGATGTTAATTTATAGTGGATCAATGTTCAAGACGTCAGTTACTTATAACATTGATGACAAGGTCACCATAGCATTATTAAATTGATTATGTGATCTTGGTAGGTAATCAAAGGAAATTTCATCAAATTCCTTGACTAGGTCTTCATGATACTCGTGGTAAGGAATAAGCTTTGATAGGGCTAATAAGGACACTTAGATGGGGGTGAATAGGTGTTAAAAGAAGTTTTGCTAGACTTAACAAATTAAATCGTCTTTTGAGGATAATAGACTGAAAATGTAAAAGACTATAAACAATTATATAAAGCTACGAAATAAAGTAAGAGTTTAGGGAAAGAGAATTGAAACACAAGGTTTATAGTGGTTCGACTTAGACCAAGCATACATCCACTCTCCCGCAATGACAGCCCATTGGCTGGATTTCACTAAGGATCAAAAAAAGATTTTACAGTCTCACGTCCTTGTTTCCACAGAGAAACTCTACTACACTTTCTCAAGGTCTCACAAGTGTTTGATCCCTCTTTTGAGTACAACTTAAGCTTAGTGATTGAAATAGCAAAGAACTAGGAGCTTCAGACTTTGGAATTTTTCTTTCATGCACACACTCAAATAATTTGAGCGTCCTCCTTATACTCCCTTATGCCTTCACAACCATTGGCACTTACCAAAGGAGTTCTTCCAATCTACCCATTGGACAGAATCAATCAAGGAGATCTCGAGTTATTTAAGGAAAATGATGATAGTCCACCAATCCTACTTGCCCATACAATAGGATCTAGGTTTTCATAAGTAGAACCTTCCAAGTATACTTCGCCAATCAATGGATCTAATTATCCGAATTGATAAAAATAATTAGTCACGAGGTGCTATCTCCAGCCGTAAGATATTCTTCAACCATAAGAACCAAATCCTTAAAGATAAACTTGTATTTGAATAAGTCTTCTCTTTGTTGGTCTAGACACTATCAATGAAGGTAGACTTTAAATCTTGAGTCTAGAGGTCTTTAGACTTTAACGATAGAATCTGCAAGTCTTTAGACTATACTGATGGAAACATTTTGTCAACTTCAAAATAATAAGAAAGTTTTCTCCAACAATCTCCCCATTTTTGATGATGACAAAACTTTCCGCAAATTTGAACACTTTTGTCCTGCAAAACAACACTTAAGCAAAACAAGATATCTCATAAAAGATAAATAGATTAGGACATGGATAGTAACGATTCTGCAATCACAAAAAACCATGTTAGTCTTGCAAAATAATTATCCTTCCATAGTCATTATCACGACCTAAGTTACTACAGGCATCAAAAGGTCAAATCAAACAGTCCAAAGTCAAAAAAGTTCAATCCACAACCAACAAAATAATCCAAAATAGTCCAAATCAAAGTCAAATATGCTTCAAATTTCTCCCCTTTTTTGTCAACAGCAAAATGTGGAGAACAAATAAAAAAGTTGTTTGAAAATAGTGAGGTTTGAGTCAAGGCTGATTGGGAAGGCGAACAAGCTGGAATTCCCCATAGAGCTCATTGTCTTCTCAAGCTTCTCAATAGTCTCCTTTAGTTGCTTGAAATCTTCACCTTTTACATGATCTTGCACTTGAATCTTCAGGGTAAGTAACTGATCTTGCAAAGAAACTAAAGTAGCTAGGAAAGCCTTTTTGAAATCTTTTATCTCATAGTTCAAGCCAAATTGACCCTTCTTTAAATCCATCAAAGCATCCATTATGCATGAAAAGTCCGAATAATGAGTTAATGTAGCACTAAGTCCAGCCGAATTTGTTCCTGGAATTTTGAGAGCGGAGGGGTCTTCAACAGTTTTTCTATTGTGACTTGGAGTGAATGCTTCAAATTTTGGTTTTTGATGGTGAGAAGCATACACATCCTATGGATCTGCTACAGATCGACTAACATCACTAGTGAGAATAGGCGAAGAAATACTTCGTTTGTCCACAACTCCCCCTGTTTGTGTGCCTTGAGAAGGAGAAATGGATTCTTCTTCATGTTTTGCTTCAGCAAGAGAGTGATGTTGTTCTTTTGCTTTCTCACTAGCAGTTCCACTCCTTATCTTTTCAGAGGTACTTGACAAGGATACAGCCAATGTAGGCTCAAGAGAGTCATCTCGAGCCTCTTCTTCCTCTTATTCTCTTCTTCCTTCCTCTTCCTCTTTTTCTTCTTCTCTTCTTTCCTCTTCTTCTTCTTTTCTTCTTCTTTCTTCATCTCTTCTCTCAGTCTCTTCTCCATCCTCGTGAAGCTGACAAAACTTTTCAAGTTTCTTAAGGCTAAAAGAGTCATCCCGTCATCATCTTCTCCATCCTACAAGATGAGAGTTTCTTTCTCTTTGCTAGAGCACTCATGGGTTCCTTGTCTTTTCTTTTGGCCGCTATAGAATCATGTTTCACCTTGACGGGAGACTTCTCCTTCATGCGCTCCAACACCCTATTAAGCTCTTTCAGATGCATCTTGGTGACCATTTTAAATCCAATCACCAGTGGAGAAATGTTTTTCAAACATAAAGGTGCAAAAATATGGATTTTAAAATGTCTAAAAAGGCGCGTGATAAGAGCAAAATAAGGGATTTGTCAATTGACTTTCACCACTATCTTGTACATATGAAACAGGATGGTGTGAGGCAGAGAGAATTTGTATCCAGCATTGATAGCATACATCAGCTTTACTTTGGAATGAGAGACATCAGTCTTTGAAGTAGATTTTGGACGGATGCAATTGATCACAATTTTGTGCAGCAAGATGTTTGGGGCATTCATCCTAGAATAGGAGATCTTGAGATCAACATCCATGTCTCATACCAATTCCAAGGTAGCATGAGCAATGGACACACTAATTGGTTGGAAACACCCTCTTTCCACTCCAATTAGGTCAACCAAAGTGTCCATATCCACCAAAAACTCATTATCCCTTACTGTGAAAAAGAAACTGTTCGCATCCAAAAAGGATAAGTTCAAATAGAAATATGCTATGAGTTCCGGATAAGCAATTATAGATTTAGAACAAAAGCGCTCCAATTGAAGAAGTGCAAACTTCTCTCGCAAATTTACTTTTACTAAATCAAGAAAATCAAAGTCAACACTCCTAGGGTTCATCATCCCTCTTTTAGCAAATTCAAATAGACTTTCTTGTGCTCCTTAGAGCGGAAAATGCTCTCTCTATCACCAACAACATTAACAGCCACTCCCATCCTAGGTTGAAAATGTGCAAACATTTGTTCATTGTCGTCCTGTCCTTATGGTTGATTAGTAGTACCAAAACGTGGGTCACTTGAAAAATTTGCAAAGGTCTTTTCAACTGTCCCTTTCTTTGCAACTCTTAACTTTTCATCTCTCGCAAAAATAAGGTTTCATTCTTGAATCCTCTTCCTCTAAGAAACTCGTCAATCAAGGACATCGCAGTACCTCCTTCTTTCAACTTAGAATAAAGTGAGAAAGCAACATTAGGTCTTAGCGTTCTTACAGGTTCAATTTCTTCCACTACTTCTTCTTCCGGTTGAGGCGATGGAGATTGACGTTGTTGAGAATGTTGTTGCTTGCTTAGATGTTGCTGATGTGAAGAGTCTTCTTCCTCGATCAAGTCAAAGTGACTAGGACCCTCAGGCATCTGTCATGGTCCCCTACTTGCGATTCTCGAAGACTTTCTCAAAGACATTGTCGCTTCAAGGGAGAAATTCTCAAACTTGCTCGAAAATAAGAAAATTTTTTGTGTTAATTGAGGATGAGAGTGAAAGCAAATGGGAGTTTAGCATTTTAGGGTTTGAGAGTGAAAACGAAGAAAAAGAATTTCAACAGTATATAAAGCAAGTGAAACGAGGTAAACGAATCGTCATAAAAAAAAATGCTTTTTCGAAAATGAATAACTGCCTTTTTAAAAATGAATAAATGCCATAAATTCAAACACTTGGAAAGACAATTTCAATCAATTAGTAATTAAAAAGTAATTGTACCTTTTTCAAATCTTTAACCAAAATTAAATTGCTAGTACTAAAATAACTTACAGTCGTAACTCTTGTTTTTCTAAGTCAAAACACCGTCAGACTTTACCTTTGAGTCTGAGCACTTTCAGACTTTAAAGATGTGATGTTCAGTCTGGTGCGAATAGACTCAAATAGGTTTTTCTCCAATGGTTTTGTAAAAATGTCTGCTAGTTGATTCTTTGAATCAATGAAGTGAATCATAACTTCTCCATTTTGAACACGATCTCTAATAAAGTGATGTCGAATCTCTATGTGCTTTACCCTTGAATGAAGAATTGGATTCTTTGTGAGATTTATTGTGTTGGTGTTGTCACATTTGATCTCGATGCATGAGTTTTTGATTCCAAAGTCTCTCAATTGTTGTTTTATTCATAAGATTTGAGAACAACAACTCCCAAGAGTCACATACTCTACTTATGCTGTTAAAAGAGTTACAGTACTTTGCTTCATTGATAACCAAAATATTGTCCTATTTCTCAGCAATTGACAAGTACCGAAAGTACTCTTTCTATCAACTCTGCAACTCTCCAAATCTACGTCTGAATATCTAAGGAGAGTAAAGTCTCCTTCTTTGGGATACCACAAACCTAACTTTGAAGTAGTTGCAATATATTTGATGATGCATTTTGCAGCACCTAGATGAGATTCTTTAGGATCTGATTGAAATCTAGCACAAATACAAACATTAAACAAAATGTGAGGTCTAAAAGCAGTAAGATAAAGAAGTAAACCAATAATACTCCTGTAAAACTTCTAGTCAAGTTTCTTTCCTCCTTCGTCTTTATCCAACTTCGAAGAACTTGACATCGGTATCTCAATCTTTTTGCAATTCTCCAATCCAAACTTTTTAACGAGATTTTTTGCATATTTTTGTTGATGAATGAAAATTACTTCCTTCAATTGTTTCACTTGTAATCCGAGAAAGAAAGATAGTTCACCCATCATACTCATCTCAAATTCATCCTCTATAGACTTATAAAACTTCTTGCACAAGTTTTCGTTAGGTGGTCCAAATATAATATTATCGACATAGATTTGAACAAGTAAAAAAATTTTACCTTCTCTTTTAATAAATAAGGTAGTATCCACTTTTCCTTTGACAAAATCATTTTGAATTAAAAACTTACTTAATTTGTTGTACCATGCTCGAGGTGCTTGCTTCAATCCATATAGAGCCTTTTTCATTCTAAATACTGAGTCTGGTCTCTTTGGGTCTTCAAATCCGGGAGGTTGTTCCACATAGACTTCTTCTTGCTACTAGAGTGTAGGTCTTATCATAGTCTATCTCTTCTTCTTGTGTATATCCTTTGTCCACGAGTCTTGCTTTATTTCTAACCACCTTTCTTTTTTCGTCCATCTTGTTCATGAAAACCCATTTAGCTATAATAATTGATTTACCTTTTGGTTTAGGAGTTAGTTCCCAGACATCGTTAATGCTAAACTATATGAGTTCTTCTTGCATAATTTCAATCTAGCTTTCGTCAACTAAGGCTTCTTCTATGCTTTGGGGTTTTATTTTAGAAATAAGTGCCATGGCGCTAGACTCTTCTTGCTTTTTGGATCTGGTGCAAATCCCTTCATCAATGTCACCGATGATGAGTTCTTTGGGATGACTAGACTTGTGCTTCCAATTACTGGTCAGTTTGACAGTTTGCTAATCTTCTACTTCAGTTGATTCTTCAATTTATGTTCGTTGTTGTTCTTCAGAAGTCTGAGCCACTTTGGGAGGTAGACTTTGTAATGTCTGGAGCAGGTTTAGATTCTTTAGTTTGAGTCTAAATCAATTGATTTTGCAAAGAGTCTTGGAATTTGACGTTCATAGACGTTCTTTTTATTGAATATTCTGTAGGCTTTCCAGTTGAGTAGTCAAGGAAAATTTCTTCGTCTGATTTCTCTTCAAACTTACCAATTCAATCATTTGCATTTTTCAAGATAAAACATTTGCAACCAAACACATGAAAACAAGAAACAATTAGCTTCTTTCCTTTGAATAACTCATAGAGGGTTTTCTCTAGAATAAGCCTTAAGAATACTCTATTAATAATATAACAAGTTGTACATACTGCTTCAGCCCAAAAATGAGAATAAATATTACTTTCAATTAAAAGAGTTTTTGCCATTTCTTGCAAAAATCTATTATTTATTTCCACAACTCCATTCTGTTCTGAAGTGTATGGAGAGGAGAAAACATGCTAAAAACCAGATTCATCACAGAATTTGGCAAAATCTTGATTTTCAAACTCACCTTCATAGTCTATCTGTGTGCTTGAAATAGCATATCCTTTCCCATTATGAACTTTCTTAGCAAACTTTGAAAAGTGAGAAAATGTTTCAGACTTACTTGCAAGAAAGTAAACCCAAGTAAATCGAGAATAATCATCCATAATTATTAGGCAATATCTCTTTCCATCAATGCTTTGAGTTCTAGTTGGTCCAAAGAGATCCATATGCAGAAGCTGCAAAACACGATTAGTAGAAATCTGATTTATTGGTTTAAAAGAACTTCTAACCTATTTTCTCAACACACATGGTGTGCATAAGTAAGATTTTTTATACTTCAGGATTGGGCAGTCCACGAACAAGCTTCTTAGATGAAATCTTGGCAATTTGCTTCATGTTGACATGGCCAAGCTTTCGATGCCAAAGATTCACTTCATTTTGAATTGATATTAAACATTGAGATCTTTCTGGTTTTATATTAAGAAGATAAATGTTCTCATTTCTTCATCCAGTAAAAGATTAAGAAAGATCTTTACTAGTTCATGAACATATTCCTTTCTTGAAAATTGATTTTGAATCAAGTGTCACACAGTTGGCTAATGTTGAGTAGATTATAATTTAGTCCTTCCACCAAAGAAACATTGGTGATTGTAAGACTTCAAATCTTTACAGTTCCACACCCAATAATTCTTCATTTATTGTTTCCACCAAAAAAGACTTTTCCACCATTTATTTGCACAAATTTTATAAAACAACTTGAATCTCCAGTCATGTGTCTCGACCAGCCACTATCCAAATACCATTTAACATTTTTCTTGATAGTGACCTACAATTAAAAAATGAACCAAAGTTTTCTTTGGTACCCACATTTTCTTAGGTCCATGGGAGTTAGTGCAATATACAGTTTTTGCCCATTCCTTCTTAACAAGTCTCCAAATCATAAGACATTCTTTCTCAAAATATTTTGAGTTGTTGCATTTTGAACACTTGAGAGCACTTAGGCCAACAAGTTTTACAAAGACTTTTTGAAAATGGTTTATGTAAAAAGTTTTTATAGGTCTTTGTTTGATTCTTTCCTTTAATTTTGGAAAATCAATTAGAGGAATAGTTTCTGAAGTCATTCACAAACCTGATTTGTTGAAATAAGGTCTTTGTACTGAAAGAATCTTTTCCAAGTTTTCAGATCCAATTAAAAACCTTTTTGAGATATTTGAAATGTTCATTTTTAAAAATGTATTTTCTTTTGAAAGAGAGTCTACATTTTCTTTTAAAACAATAAAACTTTTGTCTAGATTTTCAAACTTTTCTTTCCAAAAATTTTCCTATTGCTTAATTGTAGAATTCTCCCTTTTTAGCTAGGAAATCCTTTTAAGAGAGGTTTTGAGACTAAGACAAAGTTCATCAATGTATTTCGAGACTTTAGTATGAGTTTTTAAATTGCTTACCTCGATTTCGCTATCTAAGTCTGAGTCTGAGTCTGAATCTATCTTAGAGTCTGAGCCTAATTCTGATTTTGTCATTAGACAAATATTAATATAATATTCATCACTTTCTTCACATTCAATATCATTCAATGTCTCTACTTTGAGTGCCTTTCTGTATTTCTTAGCTCTTCCCTTTTTCTTCTTCAACTGAGGACAGTTGGGTCTGACATGTCCCTTTTTTTTTGCATTCAAAACAGATCACATATTTGTTGGCTTCATCATCCTCAGTTGATTTGTTTTGAAACTTTTGAATGATTTTCTTCTTCCAATTGAATCTTCTTCCCTTTTTGTTCAATTTTCCTGAACCTCCTTATCATAAGTGCTAGCTCTTCATTGTTCATATCATCTTCAGAGTATGTATCATCATAATCATCGTTAGATTTTAAACAATTGACTTCTTACTTTTGGGATCTTCTTCCTCGTTAATTTGCTCAACTTCATAAGACTGAAGAGTGCCAACCCGCTCGTCTATAAAAAGCAGCATGATCCTTTGAGTTTCCCTTATTGAAGTCTTCACATGATTCTAATCTTTGGAGAGTCCCGCAACAATTTGTTAACCTTCATTAGTCCTGAGATTGGTTGTCCCTAATACTCTAGACCATTTACAATCTCTGTAAAACGACTAAACATGTTAGTGATAGATTCTCATGGCTTCATCTTGAAGGCTTCATACTGTCCAAGTAGAATATTGATCTTTGTTTCTTTCACCCGATCAGTTCCTTCAAAAGTAATATGCAGCACTTCTTTGGTTGTTTCACAAGAAGAAATTATGTTAAACTCAGTAGGAGATCAAGCACAATATAAAGAGTAAATTACTTTAGCATCAAAAGCTTGTCTCTTTATTATTTCTTTTTGTGTCATCTTGCTAGCATTTGTAACTTCTTTTCCTCTTTCTGAAACTAATGCAGCTTTAGGAATGATTCATTTTTGTACCACATCCCATTCCAAAGTATCTTTCAATCTTAAGAATGCCTTCATCTTGTTTTTCCAAATATTATATTCATTTCCATCAAAGTAAGGAGGTCTAGTGTTGCTCTGGCCTTCAACCAAACCTGAAGCTAACATACTAGCCATAGATCTTTAACTCATAAGTAAAAACACTTCAATTGAATGAGCACACAGGCTTTAATACCAATTGATAGGGCTAGTAAGGACACCTAGAGGAATGTGAATAGGCGTTAAAATTTTTTTGCTAGACTGAACAAATTAAATCGTCTTTTGAGAATAATAGACTAAAGATGTAAAAGACTGTAAACAATTATATAAAGCTACGAAATAAAGTAACAGTTCAGGGAAAAAAATTAAAACACAAGGTTTATAGTGGTTCGGATTAGACCAAGCCTACGTCCACTCTTTTGCACTGACAGTCCACTGACTGGATTTCACTAAGGATCAAAAAAGGATTTTACAGTCTCACGTCCTTGTTTCCACGGTGTAGAAACCCTACTACACTTCCTCAAGGTCTCACAAGTGTTTGATCCCTCTTTTGAGTACAACTTAAGCTCAGCGATTGAAATAGCAAAGAATTAGGAGCTTTAAACTTTGGAATTTATCTTTCACGCACACACTTGAATAACTTGAGCATCCTCCTCATATACTCCCTTATGCCTTCACAACCATTGGCACTTACCAAAGGAGTTCTTCCAATCTACCCGTTGAACAGAATCAATCAAGAAGATCTTGAGTTATTTAAGGAATGTGATGATAGTCCACCAATCTTGCTTGTCCATGCAATCAGGATCTAGGTTTCCATAAATAGAACCTTCCAAGTATATTTCACCAATCAATGGATCTAATTATCCAAATTTATAAGAATATTTAGTCACAATGTGCTATCTCTAGCTGTAAGATATTCTTCAATCGTATGAACCAAATCCTTAAAGATAAACTTGCATATGGATAAGTCTTCACTTCATCGGTCTAAATATTGTCAATGAGGGTAGACTTTAAATCTTAAGTCTGGAGGTTTTCAGACTTTGACGATAAATTTGCAACTCTTCAAACTAATAGAAACGTTTTGTCAACTTCAAAATAATAAGGAAGTTTTCTCCAACAAACTTCATCTTGTTTGACATTCATCACCTATCTAAAGAATGATGAGTGTGGAATCACCAAAACTTGGAGTCTTTTAACTTAATGTCAATGGGAAACTACAATCCAAGGATACAGGCTTCATATTCAAAAATATTATTGGTACAAGGGAATATCAGCTTTCCAGCCACTAGGTAGTGTTGGCTAGCCGAGGATATTAAAATTGCTCTTGTACTAGAACCAGAAAGGTTGACAGTACCATCGAAAATACATGGTCCACTTGTCATGTGAGACTTGGTGGATTTGTTCATCAACTTCATCCCAATTATCAGGCTTCTCAGGATTTTCAGCTAGCATATCAACTATGGCCCAACCTTTAACGGACTTATATGCCATGTTTTGGTTATCAAACTCAAAAGGTGGTATTTTTCATTTAGTGTGTGACATCATGAAATTCGAGCCCTCTAAGGGGTGAATGAATGTGAATTTCGTCAATGCATTATTGATTGATCTCTACTAACCTTGAGATGAAAGGCTAATGAGGACAAAACTCGTATGACTAAAGAAGTTGACCTGGGAAAATGACTTGACCGTGAGACTTGTGTGAAGATGATCCTGTAGATGAGACTTACATGAGGACGATCACCAAAAGATAGATACGGGTGATTTCGTTTACTGTTATCGAGCAAACTTTCGAGGTCAAACGCACTTTGAAATAAGAAAGTCAATTCAGTTGTACAAAATGGCATTAATGGAACGATGGGACCCAAAATGGCATTAAAGTGAAATTGACATGGCATTAGGAATATCCGGGACTTTGGAATATCCGGACTTTGTTCGGACCAAGGAAATGAGCCCATGTGGACGTGGGCCGAGCAAAGCTAGTGTGGGCCTTAGTCCCAAGGTGGGACAGCCATCATAGTAGGCCCAAGGCAAGCAAGTGAGCCCATTGGGCCTAACTAACCATTTCTTCTTCCAAGCCCATTAGTAAACATTAAGTCCATTTGAGCCCAATCAATTCCCCAGCCCATTTCTTAGGCATGCCTATCATTTTTGGCCCAATGGCAAATTGAGAATTTGTATAAGGTGGAAATGACCATTTTGTCCTTAAAAGCATGTTGATAAGGCAAGAGAAGAGAGAGAAGATGAGGTTATCTTGCATGGGGACTTGGGGCATGTTTTATGGGACTTAATGAGTGCAACAGCTTTCCCATCACTCTCTCTCTCCCCTCTTTCGGCCCTCTCTTGACCGACCTCTCTCTCCCTTATTTTCCTTATTCTCCTCTTTTGGCTCCAGCAGACCTTCCTTCAAAAACGTGAGTGGCGTTGGCAATGGTGTTCACAAAACATCGTTCACATGCACTGTTCACCTAAGAATGAAAAATGTCTAATTTCATGTGCTTTGACATTATTAGGTGATTTGAATGTATAAATGTAACAACCTCCTCTCTTGTCCCACATCGCCTAGGGAGAGAGATCTTGGTCAGCTTATAAGGCTTTGGTCCCTCTAACTGGGTAACGCGTTTTAAAGCCGTGAGGGAAAAGACCGTGGCTGGGATGTCGGTTCGTCCGCGCCAGGGCGGGTGACCCAAAGCGGACAATATTACACAGTGGGGCCCGGGATGTTACAAGTGGTATCAGAGCCGACTCCCGACCGCGTGTGGGACCACAGCTTGAATGCTGTTCGATGCCCGTGGGGCCATAGCGAGGGACGCTATTCTGTTAAGAGGTGGAGAGTGTAACAACCTCCTCTCTTGTCCCACACGCCTAGGGAGGAGATCTTGGTCAGCTTATAAGGCTTTGGTCCCTCTAACTGGGTAACGCGTTTTAAAGCCGTGAGGGAAAAGACCGTGGCTGGGATGGCGGTTCGTCCGCGCCAGGGCAGGTGACCCAAAGCGGACAATATTACACAGTGGGGCCTGGGATGTTACAATAAATGCATGGGCATCTGCATGAATCAAGTGATTTTTACAAAAAGGAAATAATGGATTGTCTAAGAGACATTGGAGATGGACTGCTTTTACATGATGAGTATGGTGACATAGAGCCGATCATCACGGTCAACAAGGAGCTTAGCCATCTCCACCATTGACACTAGGTGGTTGGTGCCCGGACATGGGATGAACAGGAGCTCAATTTTAGCACTCATGAAGATGATGATGCCTTCGAAAATTCTTCTTTTCCTAACTGAGTTCACTCGGTAGCGAAGATGATAATGAGTTGGAGGCTCTTATGGACTTAGTTAGTGGGAAGGAGGCAAGAAGGCAAAATGATGCGAATAGGAAAAGAAAATTATAATTAAAGGTAATATGGAGGGAATATAATGAATTATTTTTTAACATATAGTGAAAATAAACTATATTCCCTAATTTCTTATTATTATTTCATACCATTAGTGCCATTCATAATATTTTAATCAACAATTTCTTTACCTTAAATAAGGGAAAATTATAAATAAGGGCCCAAAGTATTATTGTTTTCTCAAATAAAAGTCTGAAGTAAATCTTATTTCAAATAAGAACCCGAAATAGTCAAATCATCTCAAATAAGGAGCTAAAGTAACCAAATCATCTCAAATAAATGCATTTTGTTAGCCAGCAACATTTCGGTCATCAAAGAAATGGTATTTTGGTAAAAAAATTATAACTATATTTTAAAATATTTTTTTATATTTCTTTTCTTTTCTTTGCCTTTTCCTTTCTTTTTTCTTTTTTTCTTTTTTCCTCTTTCCTCACCGAGCCATAGCCATCGATGGCCGATGGAGGTCACTCACCTCATGGTCGAGCCGCCCTCGCCGGTGCCGGGGCAACCCAAGCGAGGTGACCATCGCCTAACACTAGATTAGGCAAGGGTAGCCTCACTTAACATTGGTGAGGACGACCCTTGCCCGATGCCAAGGTTGCCCTCGCTGAGGGAGGGGGGGCTACCCTCGCCAACCTACGTGAAGGTGTCCTTCGCCTAAGCTGGCAAGGAATGCCCTCACATGATGCCAGCGGAGGCTTCCCTCACTAGCCTAGGCCCTCGCCTAATGTTGGTGACCTCCTCCATGGTTGGCGGAGGGAAAGGGGAAAAGGAAAAAGAAAGAAGAAGAAATAAATAGGAAAAAAATTAAGTTAAAAGATAAAAATGTCATTTGATCTAAAAGGTTATACCCTTTTTTGAAATTAATATAACTACTTCAGACCCTTATTTAAGACAAGCTCCATTTCGAACCTTTATTTGAAACAATTTGATTACTTCAAATCCTTATTTGAAACAAGGTCCATTTTCAGGTCCTTATTTGATTAAAAAAAAGCACTTCAAACTCTTATTTGAAATTTTTCCCTAAGAAGAAGTTACAATATTGCAAATAGAATGGAAGTCTTGGCTATTCTGTGAAAATTAGAGAGATTATGCACAAATTTGACGGTTATCTCATTTAATCTATACAATTATAATTTTTAAAGAAAAAGGACAATTTGAAACTTAAAAATTAGAAAAATGTTTTCTAAAATATAGCAGAAATTGGCTAGTATATAATGAAAAGAAGAGCAATAAAAAATGCATAAATTGTTGTAAAAGAAAAAATAGTAAAGTTTTTCATCCTCTCAAAGTATTATTAGAATGCCATCATGCTGGGATCACCTTAAGTTCTAATGTAAATCTGGACATGTATAACCCTAACTCATATGTTATATGATGCACCTAATGTGACTAGTATAATAGAAAGTCGTGATCCCATTCCATTCTTGGATTGCTATGAGTCGATTTGAGCATAAAAATTACAATATTTTGTGGCAATATCTTTTATCTATTTAGTCCTTGCTTATTTACTTAATGATGAGTTATAAGTATGTTATGTTCTATATTTGTTTACATGTAATGATGAGCTAGTCTCAACATGAACTTGGCACTTTGTTTTTCTACAAAGTGGTCTTCAGATGATCACCATACGAAAGTCATTTTCCCCATTTTGTCGTGCCTGGCAGTCCATCGATTCCCGTGCCCGAGAAGCTGGCTTTCATGGCATTTTTTAGATTAAGTTAAATAATTGGAGTTAATTTCTCGTTCTTAGGTTTAAGCGTGCCTGTCCGGGCGAGGCGTTGTAGAATTTTACCGGTTCAAGTTATTTTCTGTTTCCATACTATATTTGTTCAATAATCGGTTTGTTCATTTTTTATTTGCTTTAGCACCGATGCAGGATATTTAGATACATGTTTTAAGAATGAAAAATTATAATATATATACGAAATAAGTTTTGGAGGATAGCAACGCATGCAAAGTATTTATTCTACTCAATCACATTCTCCATAGTCAAGAGCATACACAAAATGTAGAGTGCGCAACCTTACTCTGATACCAATTATATGAAATTTGGAGATGGAGCTCCGATGCTCCTTGTTACGTATGCGAAAGTATTGTGGCAGTAAAATAAGATAGCTCGAGACACGCTCGATATACCAAAGTCCAATTAGGACTTTTCTTTTGACCAATGAATTGCACCTTGAACGATTCCAGCTGTCTTCAAAGATAGAGTCGTATAAGGACCAAAGTCCAATATGGACTTGAACTATTGTAAGCTCAGGTCATTGTCCGAGAGATAGACACCATGCAATAACTTCTCAATTGAAAAGATATTATATGGTCCATAACAACTACATAAGCCGAGCTCATTTAAATTATTGATTATGTAGACTATATTCTATAAATTATTGAGTCGAAACGACTCACGGACCATGCAATAACTTATAAATTTGTCATGATGTGACATTTATCATATGAGCCGCCCCATATTTTCTTCTTGGAATAATTGCTCGAGTTTATCGAATGAATGTGAACCCGAAGCGTCCTAATTTTTAAATTTTGTCGGTGTCATGGGGGATCCATTAAGCGTTTTTAATGAAGTAAAAAGATGGCAAGCTAGCAATAATCCAACAGACTCGAGTCAAACTAACGGCGATTCCGGCGACAACTAGCATATTGAGGTCTATAAGAGCCTTCTCCACCTGGTTATCCTTCGCATCCAAGCTAACTCGGCAACGGAAGACAAGAAATTTCGAAGGCGTCGTCATCGTGATATGAGTATTGTTGGGAATAACGGATCCCCGAAAAGCGGATTCGACACTAAATCAAACCCCTAAATCAATGCAGAAGACAAGCCCGGGAAAACAACACGTATCACCGATCCTAAAGCACACCACGAATTCGAGCGTACCTTTTAAGCCACAAATTAAACACCGACGCCGATAAAGGAAGAGAAACTTGGTCCTGTTCGATCCGGTGAAGTAAATTTGCCTTTGCGCTTCACTGTTTTCCTTTTGGGAGAGAAAGTGAGAGAGAGAGAGAGAAAAGGAGGGATGCGTACGTACATTTTCTGTTTTCAACGGGTACGTTCTCTCTCTCTCTCTCTCTCTCTCCTCCGTTTTATATGTCCTTCCATCCACGGGCCGTATTCCCGTGGGCCGGGCTTTTTGGGCCCAACTTGGGCGGACGGGCCTTAAGCCCATCACTAATAAAACCATCATCTCCCACTTGCACATGGTGGGCCGAACAGGATTCTCTTTACCTCTCTTCAACATTCATACCGGTGAATAATCCGTGCGACCAGCATACTTTGAGAGCTTGTTGCTATACATCTGTTAGGAATATATAGCAGCTCATAATGGGCGTCATGCTTTGAGTAGATTTATTATGCAGTACCCTAGATCGATCGATCACATTCTATATCTCTCTTGATCTCTTTTAAACGTGATATATATATTGTATTCACAATTATAATTATCCCAAAGACAGTCATAATTGGTCGACCAGTGAATACAAAACTACAATGTGATTCCCCAAAATCGATCTTCCTCTTTCCTTCAAACTCTCAATTTCAGTTAAGCTTGCTTCTAGAATTGTCCCATTAGATCGAATCAACTCATGACCATTGGCAACATCCTAAAATAGCAAACACTAAATAGAAACCTTGAGAATAAGTAAAAGTCATGAGGGCACTCAAAATTTGAGGAACTCTTTTCCTCAAGAGTCTCACACGTCCTAAAAGTTTAGATCAAACTTTTGCCACTCTTATTGGTCGTCTTATGCATACGTAGTATGAAGTACGTATTACGGTATTAACTCCTTTCCCATGGAGCGTATGTCTACACTTTTCAATACCGTACATATAATAGTTCAAACATACCCAATGTCTAACTTGAGTTCACGTATCTACTCATTCACAAAATTCATCAGAACTCACATCTGGCATCTTAGACATATAAAGTAAAATATGTGGGGTATTTTACTTTCGGACATCACAAGTATTATGTCCTCATCTTAACACTTAGTTAAGACGACATGCGTATTTTAAACTTGAGCTCTCGATTATCACCTAGATAATAAGCTTAAATACAGTCTCATCTCTATTTATCGCACAGTAAATAGAGGCGATTACCCGTGTGAGTGGGCTAATCTTTTATCTGTCCGACATACTTCCTCAACTTAAAATAATATACTGAGTATTAAGATGCATAAAGATCAAACAAAGATTCATAGGCATTAACAATGAAAAAACAAAAGTTCATAAATGTGAACAACTCAGGGAAATTACAATCCAGTACATCAGACTCTACGCAATCCTAGAGATTTTACATGACCACAAAACACATCTCTAGATATTGGCTTTGTCATAGGATCCGCTACCATTCTATGCGTAGATATGTACTGTAAGTTCACATCCTTTCGTGCAACCATATCTTTTACAAAGTTATACTTGGTATCTATATGTTTGGTCTTACCATGATATTTTGGATCTTTGGTGTACGCTATAGTTGCTTGGCTATCATAGTTAACCAATAATGGATTTGCAACTTTCTCAATAACACCTAAATGATCCAAAAATCTCTTAAGCCAAACTCCTTCTTGTACCGCTGCTGATAATGCCACGAACTCAGCTTCCATCGTGGACAAGGCTATACATGTTTGCTTCTTACTGCTCCATGATATGGCGCCATTGTTCAGTAAAAAATCAAATCATGAGGTAGATTTTATTTCATCTAAATCTCCTCCCCAATCAGCATCTGAATAGCCTTCAAGTCGCAGATCCTTTCCTTGATAATTCAACTTGAAATCAGCAGTTCCCTTCAGATACCTCAGTATTCTCTTAACGGCTTTCCAATGTGCTGGATCTGGATTGAATTGGTATCTACTCATCATTCCAACTGCAAAACATATGTCGAGTCTTGTACACATCATAGCGTACATCAAGCTCCCAACAGCACTAGCATAAGGAACATGTTTCATTTGTTCCTTCTCTTGTGGAGTCATTGGACACAATCTATCGCTCAATCCTTCACCTTTTGCAAAAGGAGTGTCTATGGGTTTACAATCTTGCAGATGGAATCATTCAAGAACCTTATTTATATATGTTTCTTGCGAAAGAGACAACGATATCTTCGAACGATCTCTTGAAATCTTAACTCCAAGAATGTATGCAGCCTCACCCATATCCTTCATGTCAAAGTTGGAAGACAACCAACTCTTGACAGTATTAACAAACTCCATATTGCTTCCGGCAATCAGTATAACATCAACATATAATGATATGATCACAAATTGACCCTTAGATCTTTTGATATATACACAATGATCCTCATCAATCATCATAAAATCATATGCCATTATGGCATTATGAAAACGTATATACCATTGCCTTGATGACTGTTTAAGACCATATATCGACCTCAAAAGTCGATATACTTTTTCTTCTTGGCCTTTCACTATGAAACCAACAGGTTGTTCCATATATATTTCTTCCTCTAATTCTCCATTGAGGAAAGCAGTCTTTACATCCATCTGATGTAACTCAAGATCCATACTAGCTACTATTGCCAGAATAATGCGAATCGAGGTAAATCTCACTACAGGAGAAAACTTATCTTCATAATCAATTCCTTCCTGTTGATTATACCCCTTCGCCACAAGGCGAGCCTTATGCCTTTCTATCAAGCTATCAGCCTTTCGCTTTATTTTGAGAACCCACTTGTTCCCAATAGCTCCGTGTCCTTTTGGAAGATCAACCAGTTCCTAGACTTGGTTTGATTTCATTGACTCCATTTCCTCTTCCATTGCATGAATCCATTTTTCCTTACTAAGGCAATTTAGAGCCTCATTAATATTTCTTGGCTCATCCTCATCTTGTGGAGCAACCATAAAAGTTTCCCCTTTAATGTCCAAACGTCGACGGGGAATACTTTGGCGACTTGTTCGCCGTATGGGAGATTGTACACTTTGCACATCATTCCCCATTATGCTCCCACTTGGATTAGGTAATGATGATGTCGTCTCATCATGTGGTTGCAATTGAGAATGATTTGAATTCAATTCATCACTTCTCATATTACTCCCATTTGGACGAACTCCACTAAGATCATTATCTTGATCCAAGGTTTCAAATAGGGAGTAATCTTCCCCTATTTCGCCCTTCTTAGGAAACTCATCCTCTAAGAATGTGACATCCCGTGATTCAAATTCAGTTATATTCTCACTTTCCTGCTCACTTATGAACACATACCCTTTCGAGTGTTCTGAGTACCTTATGAAAATACTTTCTTTCCTCTGGGACCCAATTTCCCAAACTTGCGAGAGGACTCATGTGTATAGGCAGCACAACCCCATGGCTTAAGAAAACTTAAGTCCGATTTTCTACCTATCCATAACTTATATGGAGTGGAAGTAACTGATTTGGAATGCACACGGTTAAGTATATAAGCAGCAGTTAACAACGCATCACTCCAAAAGGTAATAGGTAAGTTAGCATACGCCATCATGGACCTAACCATTTCCAGTACAGTTCTGTTTCTTCTCTCTGCAACACCATTTTGTTGAGGAGTATATGGAATAGACAACTTTCTTTCTATTCCTTTTTCATCACATAATTTTCAAAACTCATAAAATAAATATTCTCGACCTCGATCGGATCTTAATGCTTTTATTTTCTTGTCTAATTGATTCTCTACCAGGTTCATAAACCTTTTGAAACAACTTATTGCTTCAGATTTATGAGAAATCAAATAGACATATTCGAATCGAGTATAATCATCTATAAAAGTGATGAAATAAACAGCCCCATGCCTTCCTCTCACATTAATTGGACCACAGACATCAGAATGGATTAAATGCAGAGGAAATTCAGCTATTTTACCTTTTCCAAATGGTTTCCTTGTTGTTTTCCCTTCTAGGCAATGCTTACATATGGGCAAATCGACTTTTTCAATGTTGCCCAACAAGCCCTCTTTGGCTAGTCTATTCCTACACTGTTGGCCAATGTGACCAAGTCTAGCATGCCATACATTCACATCATTATCATATGTATTAGGAGACGTGAGAAGGGAATAACAAACATTTGCATTAACATAATCAATATCTAATACAATGAAACCATCCAGAAAATAACCACAACCATAGTAATTTCTATTCAAAAACAAATCAACACCTCTATTATAGAAGTTCATATTAAAACCTAATTTAACCAACACTAAAACAGACACTAAATTTCGACGAATCTCCGGAGCATACAACACATCATGTAGGAACAAAGTGCGTCCACCACGCATATTCAGTTGGCATGTGCCAATTCATTTCACTTCAGCTTTGGAGTTGTTTCCCACATAGATCCACTTAGTTCCAGTTGGTACTCGTCGGAATTCCACGAAGGATCCTCTATCCTTCACTACATGGTCTGTCGCTCATAAATCCACAGTCCACAAAGGATTAGACTCAGTTAAGAACATAGAACTCGACACAAAAGCAAAGTTCTGAAAAGTACAAGGGGTGCATACCTTCTTTGGCTCATGACAGTCGCGAGCATAGTGACTCTTCTTATCACAGTTGTAGCATTTCACCCTTGCAAGCTTCTTCATGCGAGGACGCTTTCCTCTTTCATGTTGGTTAAACTTAGGTTTCTTCCCTGAAGGACCAGCTTCCTTGCATTTCCTTTTATCAAACCAGTTAGGGCGTTTGCGCTTGGAGCTCGAAGCTCCATGTGAGCTAGAACTAGCATGATAGAGTTCAGCATCCGGCTTAGCCGCCAAGAGGCGGTCCTCTTCCAGCTCAAGATGGTGCATTGCATCCTCAAAAGTTTTGATATTTTCATTATGGGTCAGGTGCACCTTCATATGCTCCCAACTCTGAGGCAAGGAACGAATCACTACTTGCATTTGCTGCTCATCTGTGAGGACATGGCCAGTATCTTTCAGCTCATTTATCATGTTTGATATCTTTCTAAGATGTTGCTTCATGGTCTGACCGTGAGGCTTCTTGTAAGAGTCAAACCTAATAGTGAGCTGTCTTAGTCTGGTCATCGAAGTATGACCAAATATGGCTGCCAATGCCTCCCACATTTCTTTGGCATTGTCAAAACACCTAAACTCGCATGACATAATTTTTCATGATGCTCAGCAACGTGATGCAAGCAAGAGAGTTCTTTCTTTTCCATGCAGCAAATGTTTCCTTATCTCTTTTGTGCTGCGCAGTGTTTCCTTCTTCAGGTTCTACCATGGTCAGGTTAAGAGTTTCAAGTGCCTCTTGCTCTTCCAGCACATATTGGATTTTCATGTGCCATATCTCATAGTTGTCACCATTGAGCTTTTCACCTTTGTTCAGCTCGGCAACTATGCTCTTCGTGGCTGAAGCCATTGATCTGAACACATTAGACATATATGCACGAATTATTAATGCCTATCATTTATGCATCCCTTTTTGCATAGACCCATCATATTAATGAATAATTTCAAGTAAGGCTTCAGAATCAAAATGTCACTATGTTTCCAATCATCCTCCAAAATCCTAACTTAAAACTATTATTAATATAATTGTCTTATGCAAAATAAATTCTTTGAAGTTATAAAAAACTTCTATAACTACCCACAGCTAACTACCCACATCAACCAGCAATAACAGAAAGCAACAGATAATTGATATACAATATAATAATGCTTTCATATAATACAACTAACATATAGGTTGTTACATCAACAATAATCAGGTAGTAAGCATTACATAAGATGTCCACAAAGCACATTTAACTAAGAAAACAACAAATACATCTAACACCAATCCAGCACACGAACTGGGAAAGATCTTCTTTTGTTCAATTTCTTGATCTTTTCCCTTGTAACAATGCAATAATATTCATTTACAAAATCCATCACAATTTTCTTATATGAAGCAGCTCCGTTGACATCCCATATGCGATTCAACACATCTTGCCATTCAGGTGGAAGAGTGTTTATCAAAAATCGCACCATCTCTGACTGTGGCATAGGACAACAATTCCATATGACCTGTTGAATTTTCTCGTTGACTTCAAGGACGTGATCAATTAAGTCACCACTCTACCATCGATGATTAGTTAGCTCAGCTATCAACTTAGACAGCCTATCCTTTTGTTCATCGGTAACTGCGCGAATAGCTCATCAATTAAGTCACCACTCTACCATCGATGATCAGTCACCACTCTACAAATGCAGAACTGTTCCTGCAACAAATGCAGAACTAATAAGGGATAAAAAATAATCCACATAGACTTAATTGAAAAAGAAACACATTCTTTTCCTTCTTTCTTTTTTTGGGTCAACGGTCAACGATCGTCGGTCAACGGGTCAACGGTCAACGCGTCAATGATCAACGATCAGGTCGTTGGTCGTCGGGCCGGTCGGGCTGGTTCAGGCGAACCGATGGCATGTGCCGCATGCGTGCATGGGCTGACGTCACGCAGACGTCAGCCGGCACGTGCCAGACGTCCGCGGTCGGGTCGGGTCGGGTCACCCGCCGATGACCGCCCGGCCAACCGTCGGTGCGACGTCATTGATGATGTCATCCCAGCGGTTACCGACCGTTGGGTGACGTCAGCACGCGTCGGTTCGTCCACCGGTGCGTGTCAATTCGCCGGCCGGCAGCGAGCACGTGCCGGTTCGCCAACTGGCGGGTGTGTCGCACGCGCTGGGTGAGCCAGCGCTTCCGGGCGCGTAGCGCCCACGCGCAGCGGCTTCTGGCCGCGCATGTGGGCGCGTGCGGCGTCTCCCGGCGGCGTTCGACATATCACCAAACTCGTCTCGACGACCCCTTTCTCTTTATGCTATCAGAATTTGATTTTGACTTACGAAAACTTGGAAAAATGGGCGAACAGCGCTCGGGTGTCGGGATTTCTCGCATCGATCCATACGGTCGAATTACTTTCGTGAAAAATCAATCAAAAAACATCAAACGGGTCGGGAAAAAGTGAACTAGGGCTCTGATACCAATGTTGGGAATAACGGATCCCCGAAATGCGGATTCGACACTAAATCGAACCCCTAAATCAACGGGGAAGATGAGCCCGGTAAAACAACACGTATCACCGATCCTAAAGCACACCACGGATTCGAGCGTACCTTTTAAGCCATAGATTAAACATCGACGCCGATAGAGGAAGAGAAACTTGGTCATGTTCGATCCGGTGAAGCAAATTCGCCTTCACGCTTCACTGTTTTCCTCTTGGGAGAGAAAGCGAGAGAGAGAAAGAAAAGGAGGGATGCGTACGTAAGTTTTCTGTTTTAAACGGGTACGTTCTCTCTCTCTCCTCCCTTTTATATGTCCCTCCATCCACGGGCCGTATTCCCGTGGGCCGGGCTTTTTGGGCCCAACTTGGGCGGACGGGCCTTAAGCCCATCACTAATAAAACCATCAAGTACTAAATCTCATCTCGTGTTCATCCCATCGCCGGGCCTCTGCCACCTGGTGTCGACAGTGGAGATCGCCAAGCTCCTTGTGGACCGTGACGGCCAGCTCTCCATCACTATCCTCATCATGAAGTTGCCCTTTGACTCAGAGGTTGACTCCCGCATTGAGTCACTCGCAGCTTCCATCGCTGTAGGTATCTGCTTCGTGATCCTTCCTCGGCGGAATCCCTCCCCAGATACGTTCCGAGTGGCCTTCCTCACTGACTTCATTGAGAGCCACAAAGCTGACGTCTGAGAAGCCGTGGCTGACCTCAATATGTGCGGCTCCCCACGGCTAGCCGGGCTTGTCGTTGACATGTTTTGCACCACGATGATCGAAGTGGCCAGTGAGCTCAGCGTCCCTTCCTACGTGTTCTTCACGTCAAGTGCTGCAGCTCTCGGCTTGCTACTGCACTTCCAATCGATCCAAGACGAGCACCACATGGACCTGACCGAGCTTGAGGGCTCAGACGCCGAGCTGGACTTCCCGTGCTTCAGGAACCCACTACCTGCTGCCAAATTCTTGCCCTCCGATGTATTCATAAATGAAGCTGGCCGGCTACTTTTGAGCCACGCCCTACGGATAAGGGAAACAAGAGGTATCTTGGTAAATACATTCACCGAGCTAGAACCGCATGCGGTGGAGGCCCTGGCGGGCCTCGGAGCGCCCCCGGTGTACCCTGTGGGCCCCATAGTAAACATCAAGGTTGAGAGTAAAAGGGGCACGAAAGGTAATAACAGTCTGAAGGGTTTCGAGATCTTGGAGTGGCTCGACCAGCAGCCAGAAACGTCTGTGGTGTTCCTGTGCTTCGGAAGCTTTGGGAGCTTTGACGAGGACCAAGCGAAGGAGATTGCTCGCGCGTTGGAGCAGAGCAGGCGCCGCTTCCTGTGGTCCCTACGTCAGCCACCTACGAAGGGCAAGCTGGAAGCCCCCCATGACTACGCGAATCCGGCAGAGGTCCTGCCCGAGGGGTTCCTGGACAGGATAGCCAGGGTTGGCAGAGTGATCGGTTGGGCCCCACAGGTTGCGATCCTGAGCCACCCGGCCATTTGAGGGTTCGTGTCCCACTGTGGGTGGAACTCTACCCTAGAGAGCATATGGTTCAGCGTGCCAATTGCCACATGGCCGCAATATGCAGAGCAACAACTCAACGCATTCGAGCTGGTGGTGGAGCTCGGTCTGGCGGCACAGATCAAGATGGATTATCGGAAAGATCTTGTCAAAGGGAGCAACTTCGTGACGGCAGACGAGATAGAGGGAGGGATAAGGAAGTTAATGGAGAGCCATGAGGCCGAGGAGAGAAGGAAGAAGGTTAAGGAGGTGAGCGAGAAGAGTAGGAAGGCTTTGGTGGAGGGTGGCTCATCTTACTTGTCTTTGGCTCGCTTCATCGAGAATGTCCAGAGACAATGAGACTTCGTTTGGCTAGGAGACTGGTTTGACTACTTTTCTTTACTTGCTTTTATAAGTTAGTATTTTGAATCTTCGAGTACTTGGGAGTGTGCGTTGTAGTGATCTTGTGACTATAATCCATGTTAAATATGTCATAAGGAGAGAACAGATCGTCTGGGTCCGGCCATGAGTTGCTGTTCATTATGGTGATGTCTGTTATTTGCAAAAATCACAGATATAAAAAGTGTTCAAATATCAGTTAATATCAATTAATATCTATGAAGTTTTATGCAGCCCGAAAGAGATTTCCGTGGTAGTCGCACCCCTCAGTGACCTGCCTCTGATCATGAAGTTGCCACGCGAGTTTCGGTCTTGCCATTCACGACTGGACGCGATGCCTCGCTGACTCTCGATGGCCACACCCCCTTTCGTTTCGATCATCTCCCTCGGCTCCGTCCCATTTCCGAGACCAACACTAGCAAGGTCTGCACCCGAAGGCTGCAAGCCCAACGTACTGGCCCGAGTCCTGATCAAGTCCCAACTCACCTCAGAGCTCACCGGGCTGTCCTCGACATGTTCTTCACGTTGCCGACGGATGTGACGAGCGAGCTCCAGATCCCCATCTACGTGCCCCTTCGGACCCCACGGAACCGTAGAGGATCGTTCTCAGCCGGAGTACCCAGCTGGGGTGGGTCACACGGCGGTCTGACAGACTTCACTATGTTTTCCCTCTGATTTTTTATGCTGCGCTCATCCTGCGGCCCCTCGAGATCGAGCATCAGCGCAGGAAAGTAATACCCACTTTCCTTTGAGCAAGTTTCTGGTGTGGGACTTTTCGGAGGTCATGACTGGTAAGTGCGCTCCGTCAATGGTAATGTGATATGGATGGAATAATGATTAAATAATCTTTAAGGAAAAACGGAAATAGAACCAATATAAAAATTTTTAAAGAAAATTACACCTCTCCCTCCACTGCCTTTTTCTCTTTTGTTTTATTGTCTTTTTAATTGTTTATGAACTTGACAAGGGGGGATTCATATTATTTTAATGGATGATGATAGCATAACAGTCAATGTTATTGTTAAAAGTAACGGTGATATGTTGAATCACCAGTGCTAGCATAACACCAGCTGCAAAGGAGGGAAGGAAATTTTTTTATCCTGCCTTTTCTATCAATTAGATCTCGTGGCTTACATGCCATTGTTACTCAACAATAATAACAGTGACTGTTACTTAAGCATTTCCCTATTTTAATTGAACTGATCGGACATTTCTTCTTGTCTTCATGCCGGAGCGAGAAAGAGAATCCCAAACATGTTAAATGGGATAGACGGTGAGAGCCATAAAAAAGGAATCTAATCTACTATCTTAAAAAGAAATGAATGAGCAGCAGCTTTTAGTATATTATGAGAATAATAGTGTATTCTTGATCATAAAAAAATTAAATAATAAATAACTATAAATTGTTATGGGGTTCACTCCTTTAAAAATTTGTGGCTCACAACAAATTATTATTCTTATAGTAACCCAAAAATTGTTATGCTAGCAAAGCCCTATCTTAAAATAGGCAACCCAAAAAACTCTAAACTCGGTGCCTTTGTTTCACAAAAATTGAGTTTTTTGGAAAATATTTTCTAAAAAATGATTGTTTATATTGTAATGAAACAAAAAATGATTTCATCATCGATAACAATCTATGCCTAACCATTTTCATGGGCAATGAAATTTTTTTCATTCATTTATTTTTGGAAACGATATAAGTAATTATTTTTCAGAAAATGTTTTCCAAATCACTCATCTACGAAACGAACGCACCCTTAAATCTTGTCCCAATTCTATCTCAAACTATAAAAACCACCAATTATAACTTTATTCCCAAACCTACCCTGAACTTTTTGTTAACTAAAAAAAAAAACACACCACTCCTAATTTAGTTTCAAATCTGCCTCCATTAACCCTTCATTCAAAAATATCTAGATGTTGATTTCGAGAATCAACACAACCCGCGAAGTCCACATCCAAATATATCCGTATGTTGATTTTGAGAATAAAAACAACCCGCGAAGTCCACATCCAAATAACTGACTACTTCCAATTTATTAATCTGTCTATACAAAAGCATGTAGCCTTTGGTACCTTGAAGGTATCTCATCACTTTCTTTGTAGCTCTCAGTAATTTATATATGGATTATTCTAATATCTTCCCAATAGTCCCACAGCAAAAGCGATGTCAGGTTGAGTGCAAACCTGAGCATACATCAAGCTTTTAACAATAGAGACCACCTGCACAAGGAAGGGTGTATGCGATCACCCAGGAGGAAGCGAAAGCTTCCAAAAAGATTATCTCAGGTACGATCCTTATCAATGGTGAAAAGGCATATGCATTGTTTGATACGGGTGCAACGCATTCGTTTGTGTCTGAAAGATATAGACGTTTGAATAAGATAGAGGTTATGCCTCTTGAGACGCCTCTTTGTGTTTCCACGCCTTTAAAGGATATGGTATTGTCTACGCTAGTGTGTAGAAATTGTAAGATTTTGACGTTATTATAGGAATGGACTGACTTCGTAAGTATCGGGCTAGAATGGATTGTTATAGAAGAGTGATTCAATTCGTTTTACCTAATCAGTCTAGTTGTGAATTTTTAGGAGGTCAGACCCATCTTCTTGTAGCACTTATTTCGGCAGTAGAAGCTTGTAAGTTACTTGACAAAGGATGTCAAGGGTACCTAGCCATAGTTAGAGATTATGCAAGGGAGGAGCCTAAACTTGAGGAAGTTCGTGTAGTTAACGAATTTCAAGATGTATTCCCTGAAGAATTGCCTGGATTACCGCCAGAGCAAGAAGTTGAATTTGAAATTGAATTAATGCCTGGAACATGACCTATATCAAAAGCCCCATATAGGATGGCCTTAGTCGAATTGAAGGAGTTGAAAGTGCAATTGCAGGAGTTGCTTGACAAAGGATTCATTAGACCAAGTGCTTCACCTTGGGGTGCACTGGTCTTGTTTGTGAAAAAGAAAGATGGATCGATGCGCTTGTGCATTGACTATAGACAGCTGAACCAGGTGACTATTAAGAATAAGTATCATTTGCCTAGAATTGATGACTTGTTTGACCAACTCCAGGGAAGTTCGGTCTTCTCTAAGATTGACTTGAGGTCGGGATACCATCAGTTAAGAATTAGGAAGGAGGACATTCCTAAGATTGCGTTTAGGACTTGTTATGGACACTACGAGTTTCTTGTTATGCCATTTGGATTGACTAACGCACCGGCTGCATTTATGGATATGATGAATAGGACATTTCAGCCTTATTTAGACCAGTTTGTGATTGTTTTTATTAATGATATTCTGGTATATTCAAAAGGGCCTAAAGAGCATGAGCAACATTTGAAGATAGTTTTGCAGACCCTGAGAGAGCATAAGTTGTATGCTAAGTTTAGTAAGTGTGAGTTCTGGTTGGACCAGATAATATTTTTAGGACATGTGGTGTCAAGAGAAGGAATTGCTGTAGACCCGGAAAAAGTTGAAATTGTAGTAAATTGGCCGAGACCGACGACACCTATTGAAATACGAAGTTTCTTAGGAATGGTTGGTTATTATAGGAGGTTCATTGAAGGATTTTCAAGACTGGCAGGACCTTTAACTAAGTTGACCCGAAAGAATATGAAATTTGAATGGAATGGGGAATGTGAAAGAAGTTTCCAAGAGCTCAAAAGAAAATTGACTTCAGCTCCAATTTTGACTATACCCTCTTGGACACGATGGTTTTACGGTGTATAGTGATGCATCTCACAAAGGACTAGGATGTGTGTTGATGCAGCATGGCAAAGTTGTAGCCTATGCATCCAGACAATTGAAACCCCATGAGCTGAATTACCCGACGCATGATTTAGAGCTAGCAGCCATAGTGTTTGCCTTGAAGATATGGAGACACTATTTGTATGGGGAGAAATTTGAGATTTATACAGATCATAAAAGTTTGAAGTATCTGTTCTCACAAAAGGAATTGAACATGAGACAAAGGAGGTGGATGGAGTTGTTGAAGGATTATGATTGTGAGATAAGATTCGTCCAGGAAAAGCGAATAAAGTAGCGGATGCTCTTAGTCGTAAGTCGGCTATGGAGATGGCCAATTTAAGGATGGCGGAATGGGAATTGTTAAAGTCTGTAGCATACTCAAAATTTAAATTGGAAATGGATTGTCTTACTGGCATGCTTAGTGCATTAAGGATTGAGCCGGAGATTATTTAGAAAATTAAAATCCTACAAGAATCTAACCCAGAGATTTTGAAAGTGAAAGATGCTATATCTTTAGGAAAAAGATCGGAATTTCATGTCTCTGATGATGGAATAGTAAGATGTCAAGGACGACTTTGTGTTCCCGACAATGAAGAATTGAGGAAGGAAATTTTGTCGGAGGCACATAAGAGTAATTATAGTATCCACCCAGGTAGTACAAAGATGTACAGAAATTTGCGTCAGCAATTTTGGTGGAATGGTATGAAGGCAGATACGGCTAAAGCACGTTTCTCAATGTTTGACGTGCCAGCAAGTGAAAATGGAACATCGAAAACCCACGGGATTCTTGAGACCATTAGATATTCCCGAATGGAAGTGGGAGCATATAACGATGGACTTTGTGCAAGGATTGCCAAGGACGTCAAGCAATCATGACTCAATTTGGGTTATAGTGGATCGTTTGACTAAGTCGGCTCATTTCTTAGCAATTCGCATGGACTACTCAATGGATAAGTATGCGGACATGTATGTAAGTCAAGTGGTACGCTTACATGGTGTTCCAGTGACTATTACTTCAGATCAGGATTCGAGGTTTACTTCGAACTTTTGGCGAAGTCTTCAAATTGCATTAGGGACTAAGTTTCAGTTTTGTACTGCTTTTTATCCCCAGACATATGGTCAATCAGAAAGAGTGATCCAGATATTAGAGGATATGTTAAGATCTTGTGCAATTGATTTCAAAGGAAATTGGGATGAAAGATTGCATTTGGTAGAGTTTGCCTATAATAATAGTTTTCAGAAAAGTATAGGCATGGCTCCCTATGAAGCATTATATGGAAGGAGATGTAGGACTCCTGTCTATTGGAATGAGGTTGGTGAGAGGAAATTGACAGGACCTGAAATGGTACAAGTTACCACTGAAGCTGTTAAAATTATTAGAGAAAGACTTAAAACAGCTTAGAGTAGGCAGAAAGGCTATCTAGATAGGCGTAGAAGGCCTTTGGAATTTAGTGTGGGAGACCATGTATTCCTTAAGGTATCTCCAATGAAAGGGATATCTCGATTTGGGATGAAGGGTAAGTTAAACCCTAGATTTGTTGGACCTTTTGAAATACTCGAGAGGATAGGGGATGTAGCTTATCGCTTAGCGCTACCTCCTAAGTTAGAAAATTTGCGCGATGTGTTTCATGTATCGATGTTGAGGAAGTACCAGCTGGATCCTGGTCACATACTCGATCATGAAGCCATCAAAGTGGATGAGAAAGTAAGGTACATTGAAGAGCCTGTGCAAATATTGGATCGAAAGGAGCAAATTCTTAGGACTAAGAAGATTCCTCTAGTTAAGGTATTATGGCGACATCATGATATGGAGGAAGCCACATGGGAAAGTGAGGATTAGATGAAGGGAAAATACCATTATTTGTTTTAAGAAGGCACGAGTGGTGTCTAATTTCGAGGATGAAATTCTCTAAGGAGGGGAGAATTGTGGCATCCCAAAATTCAAAGTCAAGCCATAAGGTGTGTTAAAGCCTCTAATTAGGTAATGAAGATACCTATGGTTTATGCTTTAGCTATTAGTCTCTTTTTGAGATTAGGTGATTTGTGCATATGTTTGTGAGATTTTAAATTAGATGGATTAATGATCATAATCTAAGCTTGGCCATGCACTATATAAATTAAATAAAAATGTCACAAGACTTTGGCCATGTTGAAAATTAAAATTTAAAAACTTATAGAAAAAAAATTTGATTGGGCCTTAAGCCCAAGAGTGGAACTTTAATGGGCCAAGTTGGCCGGCCCATTGAAGCCCACAAGTGGGCTGTCGACCGGCCCATTGAGGCCCAAGGAGGAGTGGCCGTCGGCCACAAAAGGAGGCCCAAGCCAAAGCCCAAAAGCCCAAGCCCATTATGCATGCAATGAGACAAGTGGCACAAAGGAAGATGGCATGCATTGGCCATTGGTGAGGCAATCTCATGATTGCAAATGATGAGGTTTAGGGGAAATAAAAGGGAAGAAGAGAGAGAGAGAGGGGTGGCCGGTTCATTCGCCCAAGAGAGTGAGAGAGAGAGAGAGAGAGATTGTGCGAGAGAGAGGGAGAGTGGCCGAGAGAGGAGAAGCCAACGAGGGAAACGCCGTCGCTCACCGTCCGTCCGCCGTGTGCCACCGTTCGTGTGGTCTAGAGGCAAGTGGGAGTCCTCTAGCTGCTCTTGCACGTGTGTTTGTTACATGTATGGTTGATATAGTGTCGAGTTTGGGTGATTAGGTGAGGAAAACCGAAGTATGGATGGATTGTTCTTGGGTGGTATGGCTGTTTTCGCTTGAACAGTTTGAGTCAGAATGTTGTGTGAGCTTGTATGCATGTTTGGAGTCCGATTTTGGCTTCAATTTCTTCATGAAAGTTGTAGCTATCATCTTAAAATATAATATACTCAAATTTGGTGGAAAATTATGGAGATTTGAGTGGTTAAACTCTCATCCTACGGAGACCTCAGATCTGGAACGATTTTACTGACCTCTTGTTGGATTTGTGGTTTCATGTTAATTTTTGCTAAGAATCGTTCTTCGATCTCTTCATGAAAGTTGTAGGGAACATATTAAAATACAACATACTCAAATTTTAAGTGAAATGAACAAGTATAGCCTAGTAAATCGACTAGATCTTGAAAACGGTAATTCTGGAGATGTATTACAGGACCCCCGAGACTTCATGGACCTAAATGTCGACTTTACTCTGGATATTTGACTTGTATCTCTTCACGAAACTTGTAGATAATATCTTGATGTAGAACATATCCAAATTTCAGAGGAAAAAAAGAAGAGTAGGTAGATGAAAACTCAGTATTTCGGAGAATCATGTACTGGACGATTCGGTAATGGATCCAGGAGCTTCGTGAGACTGTAGAAATTTATCTAAACAGAATCTGACTTGGAAGTCTTCATGAAAGATGTACGAAAATTTCTTGGCTGTAACTCGGTAAAATTTAGTAATTTATGGAGGACGTATGGATATTTTAATCGAATTTCTTCAAAAACTGTGCATTCTGATTTCACCCGAAAATGACATGCCATTTTGTGAGAATTGTGAAATTGTGTGAAATTCTATTTGGCCATGTATTTTGCATGAAATTATTATTCTATTGTCTTTTTATCACTTGCATTAATTTTTGGGAATTTATAGATATTAATTTAATATTTTTGAAAATGACAAAAGCTGAAATTTAATTAAATGAAAAAGGATATGAAAAATGGATTATTTTATTGGCCATAAATTCCATTAAATTTTATTTCATAAAATTATACCATGTAGCATGTATGATGAGGTCTTGAATGCATGACATTGAAATGAGGTCATGTATAAATTTCATGCCAAATATGACTTATTTGACATCACATAATATGCCATGCTAAATTAAGACTGAAATTGGTAAACAGGGATAATGGTAAATGAGGAGGTGGTTGTGGTGGAGGATGATGCCCGGATTGTAGTGAGATACAAGGCCGGATGACCCTGGGAGATTCAGGATGCCCGGAATGTGGGGGGCCGGAAGCCCTGTCAGAGGTCTTTGCCCGAGGGGAATGCCTCGCAATGCCAGGATTTGGGTGCGGGATGCCTGGCCAAGGAGTGTAAATGCCGGAAGCCCTGTCGGAGGTCTTTGCCCGAGGGGAATGCCTCGTGATGCCAGTTGGGATGCGAGATGCTCGGAATGTGGGGGGCCGGATGCCCGGTGGCTTGGAATGGCTGAATGCCGGTGTTTTTCTCGCATGGGATGAGAGGGTATAATATGAGATGAAATTGATGATCCGAAGAAGGATGATGTGGTGATCAAATTGAAAGTTAAAAGTGGAAATCAAAGCATGATGATGATGATATATGATATGGCATGATGATATGGCATGATGATGATGATGATGATGATGATGATGGTAATGATATATGATATGCATGATGATATGCATGATGATGATGATGATGATATATGATCAGGCATGATGACATGTGTGATATGACGATGCCATGATGATGATGACATGTGTGATATGATGATGCCATGATGATGATGACATGTGTGATGTGATGATGTCATGATGATGATGACATGTATATGATTATGATAATGATGCATGATAGTATGCGCATGGCTTCGAGGTAAGTAACGCCTGCAATGCATGTATAATTTGCATGATGCATTGAGTGGTTGTTGGATTCCTTTACCTGCTGAGTGGTTGTACTCACCCCTTTTGGAGACCAACATTTTAGATTAGTAGCATGCCGCTCCCTGCCATCACGCGGGGTGTATTTTACGGTCTACCATCCGATGTCGAGGTTGAGTGCGAGGAGTTTGGCTGTCCTTCTGTGCCTGGATTGACGTATATACGAGTGCGCTGTTTTGTCACATACGACATAGGCCTAGCTAGGGGCCCGATTGTCCAGGAGTTCATCTCCGTCCACGTTCGTCGCGACGGGGTGATGGGAGGGATGTTGCCACCGCCACCGCCTGATGCACCGGATTGGGTGTGAGGCCCGTGCGTGACGAGTAGGAGCTGGATCTTTTTGGATAGTTAGCCGACACTGATGATGGGAGTTGTGCACATGAGATGTAGCAGGTCGAGGGTTCTTTTTGGGGTTTTAGGCAGAACATGGCAAAGTCCTGGCATTTCCTTTTGATGTATCGACCAAAAGAAATCCCATCTTGAAAATATATGTAAATAAAGTGTCGTGGCTTGTCTATAAAATCATGATGATTAGTGGTGTGTATTTGTATCATGGTTGGTAGGGGAGAGATGGTGATGTTTTAATTTGCTTCCGCTAATGAGTCGCGCTAGGACCGTTTAAAAAAAAAAATATATATATATATATATATATATATATATATGTCTATGAATTACGATGCTTCTTCTAAGGAGAAAGGTAATAAGGTGTAACATTGGCGCTGGTGGCGACCTACGAAGGGTTCGGGGTGCCACACTAAATTATCTTTATTAAGAACAATGTCCTTTAATTAATCGCTCCCACTAATCAAGTCACTTTCAAGGAACTTAGAGTTTCTTGATTCAACAATCCTAGTGGCGTGAGATGAACAATAAAACTTGTATCCCTTGAACCTTTTGGCATATCCAATAAAATACCCATTTATGGTCCTTGGGTCCAATTTATTTTCCTGTGGATTGTAAACTCTTACTTCAAACGGGCATCCCCAAACACATACATATTGCAAACTCATTTTCTAATCTTTAAATAACTCACAAGGTGTCTTTGGGATAGCTTTGGTTGGAACTCAATTTAATATATACATTGTCGTCTTAAGTGCTTCAATCCATAAAGACTTAGGAAATTTTGAGCCACTAAAAATACTTCGCACCATGTTTAATAAAATTCGATTTCTTCTTTCTACTACATCGTTTTGGTCCAGAGAACCAAACAATATATTGGACAACTATCACATGCTCTTGAAGAAACTTTGCAAATGGATCAGGTGCTTGTCCATCTTCAGTGTATCTACTATAGAATTCTTCACATATATCTAATCCCACGATCGTAATTTTCTTGCCACAATATTTCTCTACTTCCGCCTTAAATATCTTAAAGGCATTTAATGCTTCATCCTTATTATGAAGCAAGCAGAGATATAAGTAATGTGAGTAATCAAAAATGAAATAGATGAAGTATTTCTGACCACACAAGTCCATATCCAGACACAAATATCCGTATGTATGATTTCTAATATTATTCATACTCTTTTGACACATTTCTTCATCTTATTGGTTTGTTTTCCTTTCATGCAGTCCACACAAGTATCACAATCAGTAAAATCTAAAGTACTGAACACTCCATCATTTACCAATCACTTAATTCTATCTACAAAGATATATCTCAATCTCCAATACCATAACATAGAGGAATCTTCTTTCACAACACATCATTCTATACTGGTGTTATCATGAATATGCATCCCATTATAATAGGCATTATCTCATAAATTAATTCAAAAAAAAAAGAATCATAAGACAAAGTACAACTTCCAACAATTTTAGATTTAAATGATAAACAAAAATTTGAATCTGAAAAATTTAAAAAGTGACCCAAAAGTACAAGTTTTGAAATTGAAATTGAGTTTATAAAGAAATTAGGAACATAAAAGGTCATTTCCAAATTCAAAATAGAGTCATTATTGACGCATCTTGTTTCCTGAATAAATGTTTTGTTCAATACCCACTAGCTTCTTGAGGTTTTGAAAACCCTGTAAGATTCAAAATGTGGATTGTAGATCCAAAATTAATCCACCAAGTGTTGTAACTCACATAGCCATATTAGATTCATGACAAACACAAAATATTTGGATTCCCTTTCTTCTCAAGGCATGCCTTAAATATGACGCAATCCATCCTTACATGCGCTTTCTTTTTACAGAAGAAACAATTGAATTCTTTCTTAATGTCAACTTGGAGAGATATCTTACATTTTCCCTTATGCTTGCCATGGCCCTTATTCTTTCATTGTGTTGCCAAATGAGCGCTTTCTCCTAATTCCATAATCGGTCTTTTTTCCTCTTGAACACATATGATCATAAGTTCATTAATTGACCATTTATTCTTATGTGTGTTATAAGAGATCTTAAAATGTGCATATTGTTGCGGGAGAGTGTTCAAAATATAATACAGAAGAAAAGATTCAGATATCTCAACATCAAGGTTCTTAAGCTGAGTCACAATGTCCCTCATCTTCATGATGTGCTCATGCATACCTCTAACACTAGTGAGCTTCAATGATGAAAACTTCATATTCAAAATCATGACGTGCGCCTTCTCTGAAGTCTCAAATTACACATCAATGGCCTCCAATAAAGCCTTAGCTTTGCTATGCTGAGCAACCAAACCATGGATACTAGAAGATATTTTAGCCCTTGTAAACATCGCATAACGCGATTGGACCACTCCCATTGATTATAAAGGGCTATCTCAGCTGCAATGCTCGAATCGGTAGGAACAGGTGGTTCGTCTTTCCTTATAGCATAGTCAATGTCCATCCACCCCAATTGAAGAAGAACTAACTCCTTCCAAACTTTATAGATTTCACCATTTAGTATAGGAACATTACACTTAAATTCAAAGAAATTCATAAGTTGCAAAATTGCATATCAAACAATCATTGCTTATGTCACAAAATTTGAGACAAAATATACATAAATCGTGTTTTACCAATATAAACATGTCACGAACATGAATCACATAACATAAAAACTATCTATGGGTTAAGTTTTTAATTTAAATAAATTCATAATTACATTATAAAGAAACTACCATATTATATACATTTTCTTAATCCCCATGGATAAATTAAGAAAAATAATTGATCATAATTAATCATATTAATATAATGAAAATTCCTATGGGATAAAATTCATCATATTAATATAATTAATCACAATCAATGTCCATTTCCAAATAGGATCCGGACACTCTTAATATATAATTAATTAAGATATTGTGGCTACTCTTTAATTAATTAACTATATGGATCAGTGGACATTTGATTTCATGCATAAAATATTCATAAAAATGCATGAAAGGGCAAAATAGTTAATAATGCACCAAGGGGCATAACAGTAAATAGATCGGCCAATACAATTGTAAAATTGCAAGAAGGGCAAAATGTGAATTTTAAATGTAGCTGAGGGGAAAAAAAATAAATAAAGCCACCAAGGGCATAAATGCAAAAATGGCAAAAGAGATGGACAAAATAGAAAATAATAATTAAAAATAAATACTCATGGTACGTGTGGATCCCACGAGCCTACGATTTCGCGCCCGTGGCCCCACACGCTTCTTCCTCCACGCGAAGAGAATGCCTCTCGCCATTTTTCTCCATTTTCCACTGAGATTTCGCCACCCATTTCTTCTACGGTAGCCCATCTAAGACCGAAATAAATAATAGGTTTTGGAGACCATGTCGGCGCAACCACATAGATCCAAGTTTCGGTGAAAATGACCAAGAAATTGGCTCTAAATCAAACGAAAATTTCCCAAAACACAAATCCTTAACCACTGCAATTTCTGCTGCCCGATTAGCCTCCGTTGAACACCAATATGCCAAAATAGCTTACGGATATTCTTCTTCATGGTGGTACGATTGTAACGTTCCTAAGTCAAGTAGTAGGTCCTAGGAATTTGGCCGGAATCAATGATTTTCCTCTTGACCACAAAATGGGGGTAAGCATACTAGAAATGCCAAAAGTTATGTACGGCACTCACTTTAGTGCCAAAAGTTTTTTTCCGGATCACTTAAGTGCTACTTAAAAAAAAAAAAAGATCATTTAAGTGTTAACACCAGTCCAAATTGCCGGAAATTTGACATGGCTATATTTTATTAATTTCTCAATCCTACGTGGCTCACCAATGTGCCTAGTCAACATATAATCCCTAAACGACGTCGCCTAAAAGTTATAAGTAGTGACCATTTAAATGCTAAATTTTATTAAAAGTGATCATTTGAGTGTCAAATTTTATTTAAAGTGATCACTTCAATGCCGGTCGTTGTTAAAAAACAATCATTTCAGTGCCAAGCATACCACGTGGAAATGCCATGTGGACTGGATTTTTTAAAAATTTTGTCAAGTCATATTATAATTTTAATTATAAATGACGCGTAATCAGTTTGGTCGGAATTTCTCACCGTTGACACTAAAGTTATCGTTTTTCCTCCGATTTAGCACTTAAGTGAGTCAGCGAAAACTTTCAGCACTAAAGTAAGCGCCGTACATAACTTTTGGCACTTCTAGTGTACTTATCTCCCCCAAAATGGCTGAATTACTGTTCACATTTAAAAGGCCCGAAAAGTACACCAAAAATTCAACAAAAACAAGGCAGAGGCACTAAACATGCTTTGATACCAAATGTTAGAATTAAAAATCAAATGTGGAAAATGTAGATTAACAAACCTCCAGCCATTGTTTGTATTCATGTTCGTCAGAAAATCCCAAAGATTCACTGAAATATTAGGCACACTCTACTAACTCAATCCCCTCGCGTACTGATAGTGTATTTTAAAATTGAAAGGGTTTATGTTAGACCTTGTGATTACCCTTAAGAAATGAGTGATCGTTCATTTTATATAACATCTCACATCAAGGCGGTTACCAAATGAGTGGTTGTCACGAAGAGATACAAGGCGTGGAAAAACTACATGTGGAATAACCGTCACTTTAAAGAGAATATGAATCCGAAAATGTGGGTTTGCATTATATAAATAACATGAAGCAAGCGTTGCTTCTTGTGGTCCTTATGGCAGCCACCTGGGAAGGGCAAACTGGAAGCCCCTCGAGATTATGTAAATCCCGCAAAGCACCTGCCTAAGGGGTTCTTAGACAAGACGGCCAAGGTCGGGAGAGTGATTGGGTGAGCCGCTCAAGTAGCGATTATGGCCCACCCGGCCATCAAAGGATTCGTATCCCACTGCAAGCGAAACTCTACCTTAGAAACCAGATAATTCAAAGTATCGATCATCACGTGGCCCCAAATTAGGGAGGAACAATTCTATGCATATGAGTTAATGGTGAAGCTCGGCCTCGTAACAGAGATCAAGATAGATGATGAGAGAGATTTCTTCAACAAAGGAAATGACATCGTCGTGGCAGCAAACAAAATAGAGGGTGGGATGAGAAAGTTAATGGAGGGCAAGGTGCCTAGGGAGAGGAGGAAAAAGGTGAAGGAGGTGAGTGAGAAGAGCATGAAGGCTTTGGTGGAGGGTGGGTCTTATTACGTCTCTTTGGCTCATTTCATTGAGGACGTCTGCAAACAATGAGCCTCCATTTGGCTAGGAGACAGTTTGAGTGGTATTTTGTGTACTTTTCTTTATTTGTTATTATTATCATTGTTTTCTGATAAGTTGGTATTTTGAGTCTTGATTTCTTGGAGTGTGTCTTCTAGTGTTCCTGTGTCTGCAATCCATCCTCGATCTCCAATAAATGAATTCCATTTTGGATTATCAGAGTAAGAAAAGTTGCGGATTGACAAGAACTCATTCGTGTCGAACGTATATTAAAGAAGAAAGAGGAAGTACAATAATCAACCATGCCATTCTTGAAATGTTCATCCACCACCTGGGCGACCATCTCCTTGCATGTAAGAACCCTGAAACCCATAAGAATCGTCATCATGGTCAAAGCAAAGCTCATGTTCGTTCCATCACTGGGCTCCTCGTCAAACGCGATCACCCTCCACCTATTAATCACCATCCTGATCATGAAAGCTGCCACACCAGTCTCAGACCGACATCAACAATCGGAGGCAATCACTCGCCTGACTCTGATGGCTGGGGCTGCTTCCATTCTTCCATCTCATCGGGGGTCATTCCCGTTTGCAAGACTAACCCTAACAAGGTCTGTAATCTCTACACCCGGCTATAAGCCACACGGAGAAAAATAATAAAAAAGATGAATGGGAGGAGTCTGTCAGATCGTTGTGTGACCATCCCCGCTGGAGACTCAGATTGAGAACGATCCTCTACGACTCGGAGGGGTTCAAAGGGACCCCAACCAGAGCTGTTAATCATACTCTGGTTACACGGCCATGGTTCATCTCCCAGACTTTAGTTCCTATCTCCTTAGGTCTCAAGGACACAAAGGTACTAGTCTATAGAACATATCCTATTTAAGTATGTTGGCACATAAATTTTTGCCCAAATATCATTTTCAAAAGATGAGAACTTGTTTTTCCACGCAAATATTTCATGTCAAATCCTTGTATATAAATTACATAGGCGTTTAGTATTATTTTTAAATGGAATATGTTTTTCTTGAAATAAAAAAAAAAAAGGAAAGAAGAAGAGAAGGTTGGAGCCGAGGATCTGAGTGTGACCAACCAAGCCTTGAGGGATCAGATTGCAATTGAAACAGTAAATGGGGGCCCAAGTGCAGTTTTCCAAAGTTAGGGGACCAATTTGCAAATTTTATAAAATTTCGCTCAAGCTATCATCATTTCCATCATCTTGGCCACCAATTGAGTTGAAATTGAACATGGGCTAAGTCAAATTGATCAAATCAAGCCAAAAAAGACTAAATTAAATTAAATTAGGCATTCTCAAATAAGAAAGTAGCCAACTTTGAAGGACTTCCTTGCAAAATTAGGTAGGAACAATTGCGAAGACTATTCAGGATCTTCAATTACTACATATAAGCTTGCTAATTGACCAAAAATTTCTACCAAATTGATTAATTAAAGCACTCAAACTAGTAGCCAAAACTCAATTCATGATTCAGTCTCAATTCGAAGCTGTTGAGTAAGCACTTTGTGGCCCCACCATGTCTTACTCAAACTGCCCAATAAGCTTAATCTCTGCTTGTGATGGAAGACCATAATTAGGAGTGCAAGTGGACAAAAAAAAAAATTGGCCAAGGATAAGCCACTAAAAGCATGTGAAAATCATGGTAGAATCCACACACTCAATACCTGCAAAAGTTGAAAAATTTTACCAAGTCATAATAGACGAAGTAGCTCATTTGGCAAGCTTGGTAGGGAGACAAAAACTGACCAAAAGATTCCTTAATTCAGTATACAAAATCTATAAAAGAGGCTCTTTTAGGTCATAAAATGTCAGAAACAAGAGGTATTAAGGGAGGCTCTCGGTCATCCTAAAAAATACACCCCTCACAAGCAACTTAAAAAAGGCTTAACCCAGAAAATTTCAAACTGACCCTTGCAGAAAAAAAAAATGAAATTTTCACGTACTTACATTCAAAATTAGCCAAAAATTTCAACTATAGGTCAAAACTTCACTAAAAAATCCTTCCAATCATAAGTCGTACATTCCAAATGGATATCAGGAAGGCCTCCTAAAGCCTCCAAAAAAAAAAAAAAAAAAAAAAAATACTCTCTTGGTGGTCAGTAGGATAAGCCTAAAAAATTTTTCCAAGTGTTGAGCCTAATTATTCATGGGTGAGGGAAAAGTAAGCATTTTTGAGAAAAATGAGGGACAACGAAGGGGAAAAAAGACCTCAACCCTAAACTAGAATACATATAATTTAGTTTAGGATTAAATTGGTCAACAAAAGAGGTCTTAGAGTCCAATTTTTGAGGCCAACAAAGTCCTTCGTTGTCAGTTATTTATTTGTAGATCTCGTTTTTTAGTTTCAATGAGCCAACTTCCACATGCCACTGGGAGATAATTTCTTAGTTTCCTCGGCTAAGAGCAAGTGGCAAAAAAAACTAAAAGGCAAGGTAAGAATTCTAGATGTATTTTTGTTCAAATTTGAACATGTTTTGATCATGAAAAATCAAGAGGAAAATGAGCCCAGAAAACTAATTTATGAAGCTGGAATTTTTCTAAGTGTTTGAAGCCTCTTCAAGAGCCCTATATGCTTTACTTGCTACTCCCGTTTGCATGCGTTTTCTATCTTCATGGGTTTGATGAATGTTATATAGGAGTACAAATGATGGTGTGGTCAACTTGGTTTGGTCTGTAAATCCCCGTGTAAACCATAAGATCATCTACAAACTTGAGCAAAAACCAAGCCTATCGACATTGAGTCACGGCTAGTCTGTGAGGACTATGCATGTATGCTTCTTGGAGAGGTCGTTTTGATGTGTTCGGTTGATCATTTTCTATGATGTTTTATTACATTTGAAAGTCCATATTAAATTTTGTTCCCATAGATCTCTCATGCTATGAGTGTTGAGGCTTGAATCTAGGCACACAACCTGTTTGCTTGACCTGAGTTAAAATCCAAAATTGCAAAAAAAAAAAAAAAAAAAAAAAAACTCAAACACGCAAATTAAAGGCCAATTTCAACTTGGTTCGTGTGTGTTTTAGGCTCTGATTTTTAGCTAATCTTGTTCTTTGCATGTAGTAGTATAACTACTCTGATTTTTTTGTTCCACATAAGATTGCTTATTGGTCGAGATTGAAGGCCACGAACATGGCTTGAGGAAGTTGCTTGGAGTAGTTTGATGTGACCAATGTTAAACAAAATGCTTGAACCAAGTTTCGATCTTGAGATGATTGATTTGAGTTTAGTTATTGTGATATTCTATTGTTCCACATTAGTGTAAATCAAGCACAAATCGGTTTGGGGAATTATTTTTAAAATAAAAATATTGAAAATATAAAAATATAAAAAAAAATTGTTGGATGGTATCAAATTATGGCAGAAACGACATCTACATCTATGAATTTTTCCTAATTTTATAAGGTCATTTTTCCTAATTTAATAATATTTTGGTTTTTTATAGTCATTTTTTTTATAAATAATCTATTTTGTGTAGAATAAAATTATCTAGAATACCTTCATGCAATTAGAGTAATTTCATGTATATTTATATTCTCATTTCGCTCACAGGAGTCCTATCCGGGGATGTGATAACAAGGCCATGTAATATCCCTTGCCCCACTTGTATCAAGTTTTCCCTTTCTACATTTACTTTCAAGTCTTTTCAATTTCATAGATGTTTACTTACCGCACCGCTTTTTGATAATTTGAGTGCAAATTTCCTTTGTAAACTAGGTTAGGATTGGTCTAGACATTAAAGAAAACAATTCCACAAAAACATTTGCATTGACACTTAAAGGCTTTGATAAGGATTATAATCGGTAATTAAGATTGCGTGGCCATTTAGATAAATAACCTTTCAAGTTAATGGTACTGCAAGGGTGCTAATAGAAACATTGGTGTAAACAAGTCATCGTTTCTAGAAATCTTTGGTTGCATAGGAATCGAGACAACACTCCCCCATCTCAATTGGTTTCTAGCCAACCCCTATGGGCTAGTGGCGACTCCTAGACAACCTCGATGGACTAGTGGCGACTCTTAGAAATACTTAGGTTGTTAAAAACTAAAATACAAAATCTAATGTCACGATGTATGGACTTAGAAGGTCCGCGCCTAATCCAAGCCATTAGCCTGGCTCTTTAGGCAATACCCTTGAACCTCTTCTTTTTCCCCAACAGAAAAAAAAAAAAAAAAAGTTGCAACAAAGTAAGGTCGTGCTCTCTTCCCTTCACTCACCCCTTTAAATACCAAATTCCCTAGTACATCTTTTCGATGTGGGACTTTGTCGACATGGTGCATGTTAAGTGCACTGTACCATTACAATTGTGATGGAATATAATAAAAAAAAACAAAAATTTGAAGATAAGGAAAATAAAATGGATATGTTGCCTTTTTCTAAATTATTGTTTCGTACCAATGGGGCCATTCATAATAATTGAATTGGCAAATTCTTTACATTCATCAATGATGTGGTGTTTTACTATTTACATCCATCCCTCTTAACTATTCCTATTAGGCATATCATTGGAGATTTTTATTTTATTCGCTCAATGTCACGATAATGTAGTTGATTATACAAAATTTCTCTATGTCATATGGCCACAATAATTAAGAATTTTCTAACTATTAGCAAGTCCTCTATATTTTACATAAAGATATCACACAAATAGAAAATTCCATCTTTATTTTATTCAAAAACTGAACAATTCACATTGTTACAAAATCGCATGTCGATTCCAAAAAAATAACGCAAGCAAACAATCCACCATGCATAATATAATAATTAAATAACACACCAAAAAAATTTGTTATCAGAGCTCATCCAAACTTAGATTACATCTCTGTGCAGAGGCACTATGCCAATCCACTAGATTTCAAATAAAGTTGGAATATAGCAATAATCTTCTTACAAAGAGATTGAGAACCCTTATAAAGAAAAAAAAAACTCACTTTTTCCTTCTCTCTTTTTCTTTCATCTCTATTTTCCTTTTCAGCGTCTTGACGGTTAGTGTCTCACTATCATTGATATAAAGATGTAACTTTTAACCTAAAAGTAAAATCAATTGAAAAGACAAAAAAGCCCATAAAAAGATTTAGTTTCATTTACCAACAATCTTCCACTTGAAGAAAAATATGCCAGATGCATGAAACAACTTTGCATCCATATTCTTCAAAAGCTAATAATTGAAAAAAGTTGTGCATTTGCAATACTTCTCATCAATCAACACAGTGTAATACCGATGGAAATAGTACCAAAAAAAAATATGTTTTTCTCTATCTACTACCTTGGTAAACATATTAGTTGGATTTTTCAAGCCATCAATCTTCTGTAAATTTAACTCATTATCTTTCAATGCTAACCCGATAAAGTGATAATGTTTATTAATATGTCTAGTGATTAATAAGCTGCATTCTTTGTTAAGTACACTGCACTTTGACTATCACTCCATAGTGTACTTATTGACTGCTTTCGATGAAGCTCCTCCATATAACCACATGATTTCCTTGGAGACTTCCATCATTGCCAAGTATTTCACTTCTGTCATTGATAATGCTTCTACTTTATGTAGTTGAGATAACCAACTTAATGCTATACATGTAACTGTAAAGACATATCCAGTAGTACTCTTACCACTATCCAGATCACCCAAGTGATATGCATCCACATAACCCAAGTGATCTACATCCACCTGAGTGTTGATCATGAGATTTCTTTATTAAGATATTCAACAAATATTAGAACCCATTGGGACTCACTAATCAACATTAGTTCTAATACCATCTATTGAGAACGTGCAACAAAAGTCCAATTCCTTTCCCTAGTGAGATTATCAAGAGAGAGCCTAAATTCGAGTTCATCATCATATTCAAGTGGATACACTTTCATTCAAGTTGATGTGTTATGAACCAACTATGATATATCAATAACTCCAAACTGAGATAGCTAGTATAAGCACCTAGAGGGGGGTGAATAGGTGCACTAATAATTTCTCGAGATACGGAAGCGATTCTAGGCAAACGATAGAAAGGAAGTTCTCTTTTGATTAATAAAATACGATCAAAGTAAAGTAAAGAGTAGGGAAGAGAAAATTGAACACAAGGTTTATAGTGGTTCGGCTTATTCCAATCATACGTCTACTCTTCCGCACTGACAGCCCATCGGCTGGATTTCACTATGAACAAAAGAGAAGTTACAGCACAGCTTTTCCTTGATTTCACAGTGTAGATGTTCTACCACACTTCCTCAAGGTTTCTCACAAATATAGACTCTCTTTTGTTTACAAGATTTTGCTCAACAAATGAATGGAGTAAGAACAAGGAGCTTCAGATTTTGGAATTCTTCTATCATGCACCTTCTCGAACAACTAGAACGTCTTCCTTATATACTCCTTCATGCCATCATACCCGTTGGCACTTACCAAAGGAATTCCTCCAATCTACTCGTTGGACGGAATCAATTAGGAAGATCATTCGAGCTATTAAAGGAACATGTCGATAGCCCATCAATCATGTTCGCCCATACAATCAGGATCTCGGTTTCCATAAGTAGAACCTTCCAAGTATACTTTGCCAATCATCGGATCCTTAATCTTCGAATCAATTATGATCAAATAAAGGATTCCGTTATGTCATATCCAGCCAAGAGATCTTCTCTAGTCGATAAGGTCACATCCTTAATGAAACTTCCAGTTCTGGATAGCCTTTCTTCAACGGATTATAAACTGTCAATGAGGATAGACTTTGAGTCTTGAGTCGGCTATCCGGAAGTCTTCGGACTTTAAATAGCAGTAGCCCGCAAGCCTTCGGACTAGGACGGAAATGTTTTGTCAACATCAAAACACTTCAAGAGGATTTCTCCAACAATCTCCCCCTTTTTAATGGTGACAAAACTTTCCTGCAGATTTGGAAAACTTTGACTTGCAAAACATTTCTCAAACACATATGCATATCTTATAGAGATAAATGGCTAAATGAATAACACTAGAATCTGCAACCATAGAAAATATGTTAGTCTAGTATGCAATAAAGCCATCCATAAGATATCAATAGTAGTTAATAATAAGCAGTCAAATCCAAATCCCAAATTCAGTCCACATCCAGACACACAAGTCAAGTCAAAACAAACCACAAACCAAACAAGCCAAAAGCTCGACAAATTTAAGTTCAATTTTTTTCAAATCTCGCATCTCTCCCCCTTTTTGTCAGCATAAAAAAAAGGTTGAGTTGAAAATGGAGTAGAGTCAAGAATGCTTGGGAACACAAACAAGCTGGAAATCTCCCATTGACTGAACGATGCCTTCCAGCCTTTTTAAGTCTTCCTTTAGTTGTGCAACATCCTCACCCTTAGCATTTGCCTGAATCTGAAGAGAAAGGGCTTGGATTCTGCAAGTTCTGAACTTCGCATCCCAATGCATATATCTGACCTTGCATCTCCAAGAGAATATCCATAACTCTACGAAAATCTGTTGAATTATCGATCTGCGTACTAGCGTCGGCATGATTTGATGGAGTAAATGCAGACGATGGTAGATCAGCATAATCACGCAGATTTGGCGATGAAACATCATGACCTTCCTTAGGAAATTGAGAGGCATAGATGTCCTCTGGATCTGCTGGAGAGCGACTGACTCCCTCATTGGTTGCAGGATATCAGGACATTCCTCTTTTCTCTTGATCTCCCCCTGTTTCCATGCCTTTAGGTGGAGAAGAGTGCTCCTCATGTTCTCCTTCTTTTTTATCTCTTTTCTCCTCTTCTTCTTTTTCAACTCTCTTTCTCAGCATATCTTTCTTCTTCTTCTTCTTCTTCTTCTTCTTCTCTTTCCTCCGTTTCTTTTTCCTCTACTTCTTTCTCTTCTCTTTCTTTAGTCCGCTGTTCTGAGTCTTTTTCTGGAATAGAACGACTCAGATTCTTCAATGCCATTGCAGAAATAGTGATGCTTTCCTCATCATCTTCATCCTCAACGATGAGAGCTCTTCTTCTCTTGGATGAACCATCCATGGGCTCCTTCCCTTTTCTTTTTGCTGCAGAAGAGATTTGATGAGTTTTGACTGGAGTCTTCTCCTTGAATTTCTCCAACGCCTTGCTTAGTTCCTTCAGACGCATTTTAGTCACCATTTTCAGTCCTACCACCATATGATCGCACGATCTAGCACTAAGAATTTGTGGAGGCTGAATGTTCAGATGTTTGAATAACTTCGTCACAAGACTTGGATAAGGAAGTTGACCTCTGTCCTTCATCACTGCTCTATACATGTGGAACATAACAGTGTGAGGAAGAGAAAACCTTTTCCCAGTGATGATGGCATACATCAGCTTTGCCTCTAAACTTGAAACATCAGTCTTGGAAGTTGATTTCGGTCTGAGGCAACTGATCACAATCTTGTGAAGCAAAATGTTGAACGCACTCATCCTTAAGTAGGAAATCTTTTTCTCTGTTCTCATGTCCTTAACAAGTTCCAATGTAGCACGAGCAATAGAAACTTTGATCCGTTGATATCTTCCTCTCTCAACTCCTAACACATCTGCTAGCATATCCATATCCATTACAAAGTCTTGATCTTTGACACTGAAAGAGAATCTATTCGCATCCAAGAAACTAAGATTTGAATAGAAATATGCAGTTAATTGAGGATAGGCCTCTGTGGTGTCAGAGCATAATTTTTCAAGTTGAAGATAACCGAACTTTTCCCTCAAGTTCACATTCACAGCATCCAGAAAATCAAAATCCACACTCCTAGGGTTTATCACCCTACGCTTCAACAGTTTTAAGTATAGATCCTTATGTTCTTTCGATCTAAACAACTCTCCCCTTTTTCCTCGATTTTCCACCGCAAGACCCATTCTCGGTTGAAATTGGCTGTATAATTTGTCATCATCATTCCCATCTATCAGATGAAATCCCCAATCATGAGGATCACTTGGGATATTCGCAAGGGTTTCTTCTGCCACCCCTTTACGAGCAATTCCCAAACTTTCCATTTTTCGCAAAAAAAATATATTCATTTCCATATCCTTTGTCCTTAAGAAAATCATCGACATAGTTCAATGGAGTACCAATCCCTTTTAAAGCATGATACAGCTTATAAATAAAAGAGGGCCTTTGAACTCTTACATGATCTGCATCTTCAATGATTTCTTCCTTTTATTGATGATCAACATCTTGAGGACTAGATGGAGGAGAATGACGCTGCTGAGAATGTTGTGGACTCGCTGCTGATTTGGAGACACTTCTTCTTCGAGAGATCGAAGTGCGTAGGCCCCTCACTCATTCGTCGTGGTCCCCCCGCTTGCGATCCTCGAAGACTTTCTTGAAGATGACATCTTTCTTAGTCTTTGAAAGATTCCTTGCTTGACTTTCCCAAGAAAGATGACAACTTTTTCGAAGATTAAATAAGAGAGGAAAACAGGAATGGAAGATTGGTGCTTTTTAGGGTTTTGGAGTTAAGCGAAGAGAAACCAACTGTATATAAAACAATCAAAAGGAGGGGATAACAAACGTCGTAATGGAAAGTGAAAAGATGCCTTTTAAAAAAATAACTGCCTTTTTCGAAAAATGGTCATTTCAAAATAACTCCTTTTTTCAAAAGGAAACGTTGCAATAATCTCGTCAATTAAAGATAGCGGTTGAGATAACAATAATCAAACACGGTTGATGAACATACCTTTTCAAGATGAGATTAGAGAGAGAATAACTTACAGTCAAAGTCTTGCAGTCAAAGTCTTATTTGTCTCGAATCCGAGAGTCTCTAGACTTTAACTTCTTCAAACCTCAAAATGTTGAGTCTGGAACGAGATAATTTCAAATTGATTTTCTCCAAAGGCTTTGTAAATATATCCACCAGTTGGTTCTTTGAGTCAACAAACAGAATCGTAATTTCTCCATTTTGAACATGATCTCTAATGAAGTGATGTCAAATCTCTATATGCTTTGCTCTTGAGTGAAGAATTGGATTTTTGGTGAGATTGATTGCGCCAGTGTTGTCACATTTAATCTCCGTGCATGAATCTTCAATTCCAAAGTCTCTTAACTATTGTTTTATCCACAGAATTTGTGAACAACAACTTCCGAGAGCTACATACTCTGCTTCTGTTGTAGAGAGAGCTATTGTACTTTGCTTCCTTGAAAACCAAGACACTGTCCTGCCTCCAAGTAGTTGACAGGTACCTGAGGTGCTCTTTCTATCAACTCTGCATCCAGCTAAGTCTACGTCTGAGTATCCAAGAAGAGTAAAGTCTCCCCTTTTAGGATACCCGAGACCAAAGCTTGAAGTTGAAGCAATATATTTGATAATACGCTTTGCAGCATTTAAATGAGATTCTTTAGGGTCTGCTTGAAATCTGGCACAAATGCAAACACTAAACAAAATGTCATGTCTAGAAGCAGTAAGATAAAGAAGTGAACTGATGATACTCCTGTATAACTTTTGGTCGACTTTCTTTCCTCCTTCATCTTTGTCTATCTTCAAGGAACTTGACATTGGTATTTCAACCTTTTTGCAATTGTCCACCCAAACTTTTTAACAAGATCATTAGCATATTTTTCTTGATGAATAAAAGTTCCTTCCTTCAGTTGTTTCACTTGAAGTCCAAGAAAGAAGGTTAACTCACCCATCATGCTCATTTCAAATTCATCCTGCATAGTCTTAGAGAATTTATTGCATAGACTTTCATTAGAGGATCCAAAAATAATATCATCCACATATATTTGAACAAGCAGAAAACTCTTGCTTTCTCTTTTAATAAAAAGAGTAGTGTCTACTTTACCTTTAACAAAACCATTTTCAATTAAAAACTTACTTAGTCTGTCGTACCAAGCTCGAGGTGCTTGTTTTAAGCCATATAAGACATTTTTGAGTCTGAATACTGAGTCTGGTTTCTTTGGGTCTTTAAACCCAGGTGGTTGTTCCACATAGACTTCCTCATGGATGAATCCATTTAGGAAGGCACTTTTGACATCCATTTGGAATAACCTGAAATTTTTATAACAAGCAAAAGCAAGTAATAATCGAATTGCTTCTAACCTTGCTACTGGTGCGTAAGTCTCGTCATAATCTATCCCTTCTTCTTGTGTGTATCTCTTGGCCACGAGTCTTGCCTTGTTTCTTATGACTTTTCCTTTCTCGTTCATCTTGTTCCTGAAAACCCATTTAGCTTCAATAACAGACTTACCTTTTGGTTTAGGAGTCAATTCCCATACATCATTAATACTGAATTGCCTGAGCTCTTCTTGCATAGCTTCAATCCAGCTTTCATCGATAAAGTTTCTTCTATGCTTTTGGGTTCTATTTCAGAAATAAGAGCCACAGCACTAGACTCTTCGCGCATTTTGGATCTTGTGCGAATTCCTTCATTGATGTTGCCAATAATAAGATCTTTGGGATGACTTGACTTATATTCCCAGTTGCTGGTTAATTTGTCAAATTGATGGTCACTTCCTTCACTTGAATCTTCAATAGTCACTTGTTGCTGGTCCTTCAAAGTCTGAGCTATTTCCTGAGATTTAGACTTTGTAGAGTCTAGAGCAGGTTCAGATTCTTCAAGATGAGTCTGAATGGATTCATTTTGCATAGAATCTTGGAATTTAACATTCATTGATTCTTCCACCTTTGTTTGAGTCTTCTTGTTGTAGGCGTGTACGCTTTGCTTGTGGTTGAATATCCAAAGAAGATGCCTTCATCTGACTTTTCTTCAAACTTAGCAACTCGATCATTTGCATTTTTCAGTATAAAAAATTTGCATCCGAATACATGAAAATATGAAACAATAGGCTTCTTTTCTTTGAATAGTTCATAGGGGTTTTTTTTCTAGAATAGGCCTTAGAAAAACTCTATTTATAATGTAACATGCTGTTGAAACTAATTCAGCCCAAAATCGTGAAGAGATGTTACTTTCAATTAAAAGAGTTCTAGCCATTTCTTGAAGCGATCTATTCTTTCTTTCCACAACTCCATTTTGCTCTGGAGTATATGGAGAGGAGAATACGTGCTGAAAACCAGATTCATCATAGAATTTTGTAAAATCGTGATTTTCAAATTCACCTCCATGATCTGTTCTTATACTCGAGATAACATACCCTTTTTCATTTTGAACCTTTTTAGCAAACTTTTCAAAGTAAGAGAAAGTTTTAGACTTACTTGCCAAGAAATATACCCAAGTAAATCGTGAGTAGTCATCCACAATTACCAGGCAGTGTTTCTTACCTCCAATGCTTTGTGTTCTGGTTGGTCCAAAAAGATCCATATGCAGAAGCTGTAGTACACGATTAGTGGAAACTTGATTTATTGGTTTAAATGAATTTCTTACATGTTTTCCCAATATACATGGTGTACATAGATCAGACTTTTGGTATGATAAATTGGGTAGACCACGAACAAGCTTCTTTGCTGAAATTTTGGCTATCGGCTTCATATTGATATGCCCAAGCTTTCTGTGCCATAAGTTTGCTTCGTCTTGGATTGAGATTAGACATTGCGATTCATCTGGTTTCACATCCAAGAGGTAGATATTTCCATGTCTTCGACCCATGAATGACTCGAGTAGAATCTTTACTAATTCCCGAACATATTCCCTCTTGAAAGTTGATTTTGAAACCAGTATCACATAGTTGACTAATACTGAGAAAATTGTAATTAAGTCCTTCCACTAAGGAAACATTGCTGATTGTGAGGTTTCCAATCTTTATAGTTCCAAATCCCATAATTTTTCCTTTCTGTTTCCTCCAAAAGAAACTTTTCCACCATTTACTCGAACAAGCTTTATGGAGTAATTTAAGTCTCCGTCATGTGTCTTGAGCATCCACTATCCGGATACCATTTTACCTTTTGCTTGATAGTGACCTGCATTTAAAAAAAAAAAAAAAATTCAAACCTTCTTTGGTACCCATATTTTCTTGGGTCCATTGGTGTTAGTATGATATGCGGTTTTTGCCCATACCTTTTAACACGTTTCCAAATCATAGGACATTTTTTTTCAAAATGATCTACACTACTGCACTTTGAGCATCCGAGAGCATTGCGACCTACTGGTTTTACAAAGATCCTTTTAAAATGATTTTTGTAAGCATCTCTTGTGGGTCTTTGTTTGATTCTTTCCCTCACTTTAGGAAAATCAATTAAAGGAATGGTTTCAAGTCATTCCCAAACCAGATTTATTGAAATAAGGTCTTTGAACGAGAGAGAATTTTTTCCAGTTTCTTAGATCTTATAGAAAATCTTTTGGAAATATTTGAGATATCACTTTTCAAGAATGCATTTTCTTTTAAAAGATTATCTTCACTTTCTTTAAGAGAAGAAACATTCTTGTCTAAACATTTCACTTTTCCATTCAAAATATTTTCCTGTTGTTTTGGAACAGAATTTTCCTTCTTGAGTTCGGAAATTCTTTTAAGAGAAGTCTTAAGACTAAAACACAATTCATCAATGTATTTTGAAACTTTATTAGGGATTTTGAAGTTACTTACCTCAAATTCATTTTTTGAATCTGAATCTGTCTCGGAGTTTGAATCTTAATCCAATTGTGCCATTAGACATATATTGGCATAATCATCATCACTTTCTTCACACTCTGTATCACTCTAGGTTTCTACTTTAAGAGCATTTCGATACTTTTCAGTTTTTCCTTTCTTCTTCCTCAGAAGATGACAGTTTTCTTACATTCAAAGCAGACTACATCTTTGTTTGATTCATCATCCTCAACAAACTTAGTCTGTTGCTTTTGAAAACTTTATTTCTTTTGATTGAATCTTCTTCCTTTTCTGTTCAGCTTTCTGAATCTTCTTATCATGAGAGCAAGCTCCTCATCATCCATATCGTCTTCAGAATCTGTAACATCAGAATCATCATTAGATTTTAATGCAATGGATTTCTTACCTTTAGGGTCTTCGTCTTCATTGATTCGTTCCACTTCATAAGACTGAAGAGTCCCGACCAACTCATCAACAGATAGTGGCATGATTCTTTGGGTCTCTCTTGAGATAGCTAGTATAATCACCTAGAGGGGGGTGAATAGGTGCACAAATTTTTTTTCGAGATACGGAAGTGATTTTAGGCAATCGATAGAAAGGAAAATACGATCAAGGTAAAGTAAAGGATAGGGAAGAGAGAAATGAACACAAGATTTATAGTGGTTCGGCTTATTCCAAGCCTACGTCCACTCTTCCGCACCGACAGCCTGACCCACCGGCTGGATTTCACTATAAACAAAAGAGAAGTTATAGCACAGCTTTTCCTTGATTCCACAAAGTGTAGATGTTCTACCACACTTCCTCAAGGTTTCTCACGAATATAGACTCTCTTTTGTTTACACGATTATGCTCAACAAATGAATTGACTAGAAACAAGGAGCTTCGAGACTTTGGAATTCTTCTCTCGTACACCTTCTCGAACAACTAGAACGTCTTCCTTATATACTCCTTCATGCCATCATACCCATTGGCACTTACCAAAGGAATTCCTCCAATCTACCCGTTGGACGGAATCAATTAGGAATATCATTCGAGCTATTAAAGGAACATATCGATAGCCCATCAATCCTGTTCGCCCATACAATCAGGATCTCGGTTTCCATAAGTAGAACCTTCCAAGTAAACTTTGCCAATCATCGGATCCTTAATATTCGAATCAATTGTGATCAAATAAAGAATTCCGTTATGTCATATCCAGCCAAGAGATCTTCTCCAGTCGATAAGGCCACATCTTTAATGAAACATCTAGTTCTGGATAGCCTTTCTTCAACGGATTAGAGACTGTCAATGAGGATAGACTTTGAGTCTTGAGTCTGGCTATCCGGAGGTCTTCAGACTTTAAATAGTAGAGTCTGCAATCCTTCAGACTAGACTAATGAAAACGTTTTGTCAACTTCAAAACACTTCAAGAGGAATTTCTCCAACAATCTCCCCATTTTTTATGGTGACAAAACTTTCCTGCAGATTTGGAAAAATTTGACCTGCAAAACATTTCTCAAGCACATATGCATATCTTATAGATTAAAATGGCTAAATGAATAACACTAGAATCTGCAACCACAGAAAATAGGTTAGTCCAGTATGCAGTAAACCCATCCATAAGACATCAATAGTAGTTAATAATAAGTAGTCAAATCCAAATCCCAAATTTAGTCCACATCCAGACACAAGTTAAGTCAAAACAAACCACAAACCAAACAAGCCAAAAGTCTAAGTTCAAAGTTTTTCAAGTTGCAACTAAATTCTCCCTTTTTTGTCGCATAAAAAGATTGAGATGAAAATGAAGTCAAGGATTCTTGGGAATACAAACAAGCTGAAAATCTCCCATCGACTGAACGATGCCTTCCAACCTTTTAAAGTCTTCCTTCAGCTGAGTAACATCCACACCCTTAGCATTAGCCTGAATCTGAAGAGAAAGGGCTTGGATTTGATCATTTAATGAACCCGAAGAGACTTGTCCTGCATTCTGCAAGTTCTGAACTTCACATCCCAATGCATATATCTGACCTTGCATTTCCAAGAGAATATCCATCACTCTGCGAAAGTCGGCTGAATTTTCGGTCTGCGTACTGGCATTAGCACGATCTGATTGAGTAAATGCAGACAATGGTAGATCAGCATAATCACGCAGATTTGGCGAAGAAACCTCATGACCTTCCTCAGGGAACTGAGAGGCAAAAACCTCCTCTAGATCTTATGGGGATCGACCGACTCCCTCACTAGTTGCAGGATTTGAGGTCATTCCTCTTTTCTCTTGGTCTCCCCCTGTGTCTATGCATTCAGGTGGAGAGCGCTCCTCATGTTCTCCTTCTTCTTGATCTCTTTCTCTTCTTCTTTTTTTCAACTCTCTCTTGCTCAGCATCTCTTTCTTCTTCTTCTTCTCTTTCCTCTGTTTCTTTTTCCTCTGCCTCTTTCTCTACTCTTTCTTCTGTCTGCTGTTCTGTCTCTTTCTCTGGAACATATTGACTGAGATTCTTCAAAGCAGAGATAGTGATGTTATCCTCATCACCTTCATCCTCAACGAGGAGAGCTCTTTTTCTCTTGGATGGAGCATCCATGGGCTCCTTCCCTTTCCTTTTTCCCGCAGAAGATAATTGATGAGATTTATTCGGGAGTCTTCTCCTTAAATTTCTCCAATGCCTTGCTTAGTTCCTTCAAACGCATCTTGGTCACCATTTTCAGTCCTACCACCTTATGATCGCATGATCGAGCACAAAGAATTTGCAGAGGATGAATGTTTAGATGTCTGAATAACTTTGTTACAAGACCTCGATAAGGAAGTTGTCCTCTGTCCTTCATCACAGCTCTATACATATGGAACATAACAGTGTGAGGAAGTGAAAACCTTTTCCAGTGATGATGGCATACATTAGCTTTGCTTCGAACTTGAGACATCAGTCTTGGAAGTTGATTTCGGTCTGAGGCAATTAATTACAATTTTGTGTAGCAAGATGTTAAATGCACTCATCCTTGAATAGGAAATCTTTCCCTCTGTTTTCCTGTCTTTAACAAGTTCTAGAGTAGTACGAGCAATAGAAACTTTGATCCATTAATACCTTCCTCTCTCAAGTCCTAACACATCTGCCAGCATATCCATATCCACAACAAAGTCTTGATCTTTGACACTGAAGGAGAATATGTTCGCATCCAAGAAACTAAGATTTGAATAGAAATATGCAGATAGTTGAGGATAGGCCTATGTGGAGTCAGAGCAGAATTTCTCAAGTTGAAGATGACCAAAATTTTCCCTTAAGTTCACATTTACAGCATCCAAAAAGTCAAAATCTACACTCCTAGGGTTTATCACCCCATGCTTCAGCAATTTTGAGTATAGATCCATATGTTCCTTCGATCTAAACAACTCTCCCCTTTTTTCTCGATTTTCCGCCGCAATTCCCATTCTTGGTTGAAATTCGCTGTATAATTTGTCATCATCATTTCCATCCACCGGATTAACTCCCCAATCACGATGGTCACTTGGGATATTCGCAAGGGATTCTTCTGCCACATCCTTACAAGCAATTCCCAAACTTTCCATTTTTCGCAAAAAGATATATTCATTTCCATATCATTTGTCCTTAAGAAAATCATCCACATAGTTCAACGGAGTACTAGTCCCTTTTAAAGCACGATACAACTTATAAATAAAAAAGGGCCTTTGAACTCTTATAGGGTCTGCATCTTCAATGATTTCTTCATTTTGATGATGATCAACATCTTGAGGACTAGATGGAGGAGAATGACGATGCTGAGAATGTTGTGGGCTCTGCTGCTGATTTGGAGACACTTCTTCTTCAGTGAGGTCGAAGTGCGTAGGCCCCTCACTCATTCGCCGTGGTCCCCTGCTTGCAATCCTCGAAGACTTTCTTGAAGACGACATCTTTCTTAATCTTTTAAAGATTCCTTGCTTGACTTTCCCAATAAAGATGACAACTTTTTCGAAGATTAAACAAGAGAAGAAAACAGGAATGGAAGATTGGTGCTTTTTAGGGTTTTGGAGTTAAGCGAGGAGAAACCGATTATATATAAGGCAGTCGTAAGGAGGGAATACCAACCGTCGTAATGGTAAGTGAAAAAAAAATGCCTTTTTTTAAAAATAACTGCCTTTTTCGAAAAATAGTTACATCAAAATAACTTCTTTTTCTAAAGGAAACGATGCAATATTTTCGTCAATTAAAGATAGCGATTGAGATAATGAACATGGTTGATCAACGTACCTTTTCAAAATGAGATTAGAGAGAGAATAACTTACGTTAAAGTCTTGCAGTCAAAGTCTTATAGTCTAAGTCTGAGAGTCTCTAGACTTTAACTTCTTCAAAGTTCAAAATGTTGAGTCTTGAACGGATAATTTCAAATTGATTTTTCTCCAAAGGCTTTGTAAATATATCCGCCAGTTGGTTCTTTGAGTCAACAAACTGAATCGAAATTTCTCCATTTTGAACATGATCTCTAATGAAGTGATGTCGAATCTCTATATGCTTTGCTCTTGAGTGAAGAATTGGATTTTTGGTGAGATTGATTGCACGGGTGTTGTCACATTTAATCTCCATGCATGAATCTTCAATTCCGAAATCTCTTAGCTGTTGTTTTATCCACAAAATTTGTAAACAGCAACTTCCAAGAGCTACATATTCTGCTTCTGCTGTAGAGAGAGCTACTGTACTTTGCTTTCTTGAAAACCAAGACACTGCCCTGCCTCCAAGTAGTTGACAGAAATGTACCGAGGTGCTCTTTCTATCAACTCTGCATCCGGCTAGGTCTGCGTCTAAGTATCCAAGAAGAGTAAAGTCTCCCATTTTAAGATACCAGAGACCGAAGCTTGAAGTTGATGCAATATATTTGATAATACGCTTTGCAGCAGTTAAATGTGATTCTTTAGGGTCTGCTTGAAATCTGGCACAAATGCAAACACTAAACAAAATATCAGGTCTAGAAGCAGTAAGATAAAGAAGTGAACCAATGATACTCCTGTATAACTTTTGGTCGACTTTATTTCCTCCTTCATCTTTATCTATCTTCACGGAGCTTGACATTGGTATATCAGACTTTTTGCAATTGTTCAATCCAAACTTCTTCACAATATCATTAGCATATTTTTCTTGATAAATAAAAGTTCCTTCCTTCAATTGTTTTACTTGAAGTCCAAGAAAGAAGGTTAACTCACCCATCATGCTCATTTCAAATTCATCCTGCATAGTCTTAGAGAATTTCTTGCACAGACTTTCATTAGATGATCCAAAAATAATATCATCCACATATATTTGAACAAGTAAAAAACTTTCGTTTTCCTTTTTGATAAATAAAGTAGTGTCTTTTACCTTTGACAAAACCATTATGTATTAAGAACTTACTTAGTCTGTCGTACCAAGCTCGAGGTGCTTGCTTTAAACCATACAAGGCCTTTTTCAGTCTAAAGACTGAGTCTGGTTTCTTTGGGTCTTCAAACCCTGGTGGTTGTTCCACATAAACTTCCTCATGGATAAATCCATTTAGGAAGGCACTTTTGACGTCCATTTGGAATAACCTGAAATTTTTATAACAAGCAAACGCAAGTAATAATTGAATTGCTTCTAACCTTGCTACTGGTGCATAAGTCTCGTCATAATCTATCCCTTCTTCTTGTGTATATCCCTTGGCCACGAGTCTTGCCTTGTTTCTTATGACTTTTCCTTTTCGTTCATCTTGTTCCGAAAACCCATTTAGCTCCAATAACAGATTTACCTTTCGGTTTAGGAGTTAATTCCCAGACATCATTAACTCTGAATTGCTTGAGCTCTTCTTGCATAGCTTCAATCCAGCTTTCATCAGATAAAGCTTCTTTTATGCTTTTGGGTTCTATTTCAGAAATAAGAGCCACAAAGACTAGACTCTTCGCGCCTTTTGGATCTTGTGCGAATTCCTTCATTGATGTTGCCAATAATAAGATCTTTGGGATGACTAGACTTTTGTTTCCAGTTGCTGGTTAATTTGTTAGATTGATGGTCACTTTCTTCACTTGAATCTTCAATAGTCACTTGTTGCTAGTCCTTCAAAGTCTGAGCTATTTTAGACTTTGTAAAGTCTGGAGCAGGTTCAGATTCTTCGAGATGAGTTTGAATGGATTCATTTTGCATAGAATGCTGGAATTTAACATTCATTGATTCTTCCATTATTTGAGTCTTCTTGTTGTAGACTCTGTACGCTTTGCTTGTGGTTGAATATCCAAGGAAGATGCCTTCTTCTAATTTTTCTTCAAACTTTCCAACTCGATCATTTGCATTTTTCAGTATAAAACATTTGCATCCAAATACATTAAAATAAGAAACAATAGGCTTCTTTTCTTTGAATAGTTCATAGGGAGTTTTTTTCCAGAATAGGCCTTAGAAAGACTCTATTTATAATGTAACATGCTGTAAAAACTGCTTCAACCCAAAAATGTGAAGAGATGTTACTTTCAATTAAAAGAGTTCTAGCCATTTCTTGAAGAGATCTATTCTTTCTTTCCACAACTCCATTTTGCTCTAGGGTATATGGAGAGGAGAATACATGCTGAAAACCAGATTCATCACAGAATTTTGTAAAGTCATGATTTTCAAACTCACCTCCATGATCAGTTCTTATACTCGATATAACATACCCTTTTTCATTTTGAACCTTTTTAGCAAACTTTTCAAAGTGAGAGAAGGTTTCAGACTTACTTGCTAAGAAATATACCCAAGTGAATCGTGAGTAATCATCCACAATTACCAGGCAGTATTTCTTACCTCCAATGCTTTGCGTTCGGTTGGTCCAAAAGATCCATATGCAAAAGCTGCAGTACACGGTTAGTGGAAACTTGATTTATTGGTTTAAATGAATTTCTTACTTGTTTTCCCAATGTACATGGTGTACATAGATCAGACTTTTGATATGATAAATTGGGTAGTCCACGAACAAGCTTCTTTGCTGAGATTTTGGCTATTTGCTTCATATTGACGTGCCAAAGCTTTCTGTGCCATAAGTTTGCTTTGTCTTGGATTGAGATTAGACATTGCGATTCATCTGGTTTCACATCCAAGAGGTAGATATTTCCATGTCTTCGACCCATGAATGACTGAGTAGAATCTCTACTAATTCCAGAACATATTCCCTCTTGAAAGTTGATTTTGAAACCAAAGTATCACATAGCCGACTAATACCGAGCAAATTGTAATTGAGCCCTTCTACTAAGGAAACATTGCTGATTTTGAGATTTCCAATCTTTAGAGTTCCAAATCCCACAATTTTTCCTTTGCTGTTTCCTCCAAAAGAAACTTTTCCACCATTCACTTGAACAAGCTTTATGAAGTAATTTGAGTCTCCTGTCATGTGTCTTGAGCATCCACTATCAAGATACCATTTAACATTTTTCTTGATAGTGACCTGCATTTAAAAAAAGAAACTCAAGCCTTCTTTGGTACCCATATTTTCTTGGGTCCTTTGTTGTTAGTATGATATGCAGTTTTTGCCCATACCTTTTTAACAGGTTTCCAAATCATAGGACATTCTTTTTTTCAAAATGATCTGCACTATTGCATTTTGAGCATCCGAGAGCATTACGACCTACTGGTTTTACAAAGATTCTTTTAAAGTGATTTTTGTAAGCATCTCTTGTGTGTCTTTGTTTGATTCTTTCTTTCACTTAGGAAAATCAATTAAAGGAATGGTTTCATCAGTCATTCCCAAACTAGATTTATTAAAATAAGGTCTTTGAACGAAAGAATTTTTTCTAGTTTCTCGAGATCCTATAGAAAATCTTTTGAAAATATTTGAGATATCTCTTTTTAAGAATGCATTTTCTTTTAACAAAATATCTTCACTTTCTTTAAGAGAAGAAACATTCTTGTCTAACCTTTTCACTTTTTCTTTCAAAATATTTTCCTGTTGTTTTAGAGCAGAACTTTATTTATTGAGTTCGGAAATTCTTTTAAGAGAAGTCTTAAAACTGAAACACAATTCATCTATATATTTTGAAACCTTAATAGGGATTTTGAAGTTACTTCAAATTCGCTTTCTGAGTTTGAATCCGTCTCAGAATTTGAATCTGAATCTGATTGTGCCATCAGACATATATTTGCATAATCATCATCACTTTCTTCACACTCTGTATCACTCCAGGTTTCAGCTTTAAGAGCTTTTCGGTACTTTTCCGTCTTTCCTTTCTTCTTCCTCAGGATAGGACAGTAGGGTCTGATGTGTCCCTTTTTTCTTACATTCAAAGCATACTATATCTTTGTTCGATTCATCATCCTCAACAGACTTAGTCTGTTGCTTTTGAAAGCTTTGTTTCTTTGGATTGAATCTTCTTCCTTTTCTGTTCAGCTTTATGAATCTTCTTATCATGAGAGCAAGTTCATCATCATCCATATCGTCTTCAGAATCGTAGCATCAGAATCATCATTAGATTTTAACGCAATGGATTTCTTACCTTTAGGGTCTTCGTCTTCATTGATTCGTTCCACTTCATAAGACTGAAGAGTCCCAACCAACTCATCAACGAGATAGAGGCATTATTCTTTGGGTCTCTCTGATTGAGGTCTTTATATGATTCCAATCCTTGGAGAGTCCACGCAGTAGCTTGTTTACTTTCATGGGATCATAAATTGGTTGACCTTGATTGTCAAGACCGTTCACAATATTTGTAAAACGACTAAACATATGAGTTATAGATTCTCCTGGTTTCATTTTGAAGGCTTCATATTGGTCGAGGAGAATGTTGATTCTAGTCTCTTTCACTCGATCGGTTCCTTCATAAGTAATATGTAATCTATCCCAGACTTCTTTAGCTGTAACACAAGAAGATATTCTGTTATATTCAGTAGGAGATAAAGCACAATATAAGGAATAAATTGCTTTTGCATCGAGAGCTTGTCTCTTGATTTTCTCTTCCCTAGTCATTTCGCTAGACTCAACAACATCTTTTCCTCTTTCTGAAACAGATGCAGCTTTAGGAATAATTCTTTTTTCTACAACGTCCCATTCCAGAAGATCCTTTGATCTTAGGAATGCTTTCATCTTGTTCTTCCATATGTTGTAATCCTTTCCATCAAAGTAAGGAGGTCTGGTATTGCTTTGCCCTTCCACCAGCCCTGGAGCCAACTATACTAGTCATGGATCTTTAACTCTGAAGTAAAAACACTTCAACAAAAGTGAGTACACAGGCTCTGATACCAATTGAGATAGCTATTATAATCACCTAGAGGAGGGTGAATAGGTGCACAAACAAATTTTCGAGATACAGAAGCGATTTTAGGCAATTGATATAAAGGAAAATACGATCAAGGTAAAGTAAAGGATAGGGAAGAGAGAAATGAACACAAGATTTATAGTGGTTCGGCTTATTCCAAGCCTACGTCCACTCTTTCGCACTGACAGCCCACCGGCTGGATTTCACTATGAACAAAAGAGAAGTTACAGCACAGCTTTTCCTTGATTCCACGTGTAGATGTTCTACCACACTTCCTCAAGGTTTCTCACGAATATAGACTCTCTTTTGTTTACACGATTATGCTCAACAAATGAATTGACTAGAAACAAGGAGCTTCAAACTTTGGAATTCTTCTCTCGTACACCTTCTCGAACAACTAGAACGTCTTCCTTATATACTCCTTCATGCCATCATACCCGTTAGCACTTACCAAAGGAATTCCTCCAATCTACCCGTTGGACGGAATCAATTAGGAAGATCATTCGAGCTATTAAAGGAACATGTCGATAGCCCATCAATCATGTTCGCCCATACAATCGGGATCTCGGTTTCCATAAGTAGAACCTTCCAAGTAAACTTTGCCAATCATCGGATCCTTAATATTCGAATCAATTGTGATCAAATAAAGAATTCCGTTATGTCATATCCAGCCAAGAGATCTTCTCCAGTCGATAAGGCCACATCCTTAATGAAACATCTAGTTCTAGATAGCCTTTCTTCAACGGATTAGAGACTGTCAATGAGGATAGACTTTGAGTCTTGAGTCTGGCTATCCGGAGGTCTTCAGACTTTAAATAGTAAAGTCTGCAATCCTTCAGACTAGACTAATGGAAACATTTTTGTCAACTTCAAAACACTTCAAGAGGAATTTCTCCAACATCTCTGATTGAGGTCTTTATGTGATTCCAATCCTTGGAGAGTCCACGCAGTAGCTTGTTTACTTTCATGGGATCAGAAATTGGTTGACCTTGATTTTCAAGACCATTCACGATTTCTGTAAAACGACTAAACATATCAGTTATAGATTCTCCTGATTTCATTTTGAAGGATTCATATTGACTGAGGAGAATGTTGATTCTAGTCTCTTTCACTCAATCGGTTCCTTCATAGGTAATATGTAATCTATCCCAAACTTCTTTAGCCGTAACACAAGAAGATATTCTGTTATATTCAGTATGAGATAAAACACAATATAAAGAATAAATTGCTTTTGCATCAAGAGCTTGTCTCTTGATTATCTCTTCAATGAGTCATTTCGCTAGACTCAACAGTATCTTTTCCTCTTTCTGAGATAGGTGCAGCTTTAGGAATGATTCCTTTTTCTACAACGTCCCATTCCAGAGGATCCTTTGATCCTAGGAACGCCTTCATCTTGTTTTTCCATATGTTGTAATTCTTTCCATCAAAGTAAGGCGGTATGGTATTTTTTGCCCTTCTACCAGCCCTGGAGCCAACATACTAGCCATGGATCTTTAACTCTGAAGTAAAACACTTCAAACAAAATGAGTATACAGGCTCTGATACCAATTGAGATAGCTAGTATAAGCACCTAGAGGGGGGTGAATAGGTGCACAAATAATTTCTCGAGATACAGAAGCGATTCTAGGCAAACGATAGAAAGGAAGTTCTCTTTTGATTAATAAAATACGATCAAAGTAAACTAAAGAGTAGGGAAGAGAAAATTGAACAAAAGGTTTATAGTGGTTCGGCTTACTCCAAGCCTACGTCCACTATTTCGCACTGACAGCCCACCGACTGGATTTCACTATGAACAAAAGAGAAGTTACAGCACAGCTTTTCCTTGATTCCACAGTGTAGATGTTCTACCACACTTCCTCAAGGTTTTTCACAAATATAGACTCTCTTTTGTTTACAAGATTTCGCTCAACAAATGCATGAACTAAGAACAAGGAGCTTCAGACTTTGGAATTCTTCTATCGTGCACCTTCTCGAACAACTGGAACGTCTTCTTTATATACTAATTCATGCCATCATACCCGTTGGCACTTACCAAAGGAATTCCTCCAATCTACCCGTTAGACGAAATCAATTAGGAAGATCATTCGAGCTATTAAAGGAACATATCGATAGCCCGTCAATCCTGTTCGCCCATACAATCAGGATCTTGGTTTCCATAAGTAGAACCTTCCAAGTATACTTTGCCAATCATCGGATCCTTAATCTTCGAATCAATTATGATCAAATAAAGGATTCCGTCATGTCATATCCAGCCAAGAGATCTTCTCCAGTCGATAAGGTCACATCCTTAATGAAACTTCCAGTTCTGGATAGCCTTTCTTCAACGGATTAGAAACTGTCAATCGGGATAGACTTTGAATCTTGAGTCGGCTATCCGGAAGTCTTCGTACTTTAAATAGCGAGCCCGCAAGCCTTCAGACTAGACTGACAGAAACGTTTTGTCAACTTTAAAACACTTCAAGAGCATTTCTCCAACACAAACCACATCAAATCTCTTATATATAATTTCTCTAACAAAGTTCACACATGCTCCTATCATGACCCTCTTGAAGTGAACTCCAAGGAAGTTTCATGGATTCTAAGAGGGCACAAGAACCTTCTTATAAGGTGGTGCTTACACTTCACACAAACTCTCTAATACTCTACTAATCACAGCTTGGTTTTTCATTAATTGTTTCATTTCATTTTTAATCAGATGTTGCCCCTCTCCTAATCTAAGACCTAGGAGTCAAGTAAGATGCGGGAGCCAACCCACCTTACCTTTGCGAGCCAAAGGTGAAAAATATCCTCTAAGATTAGGCTAAACAAAGAAAAAGATTGATCCTCTTGAGGACTTGATTAAAATAGATTTGTTTGTTATAATAACTAAATATTAAACAATGCACTCATCTAACAGCTTAAGCTTTTATAACAGTTGGCAATATTCCTACAAAATCTAACATGGTATCAAAGTAAGAGATCATAAGTTCAAATCCTACTAGGCCCCAATTGCTTCCCCAATTAAACATGTCAATGCTTAGTACTAGGCAAAAAGACTAGACTTAACGTGAGAAGAGTGTTAGAATAATTAACTATTGAACAATACCTTTATCTAATAACTTAAGTTTTTATAATAGTTGGCAATGATCTCACAAAATCTAATATTGTCTAATGCTTCTTATTAATACCTTTTTTCTCTTTTGTGGAAAAAAATTATGTAATATTTCAAATTTTATTCCCAAATATTTATCTAACAATTCATGCATAAATGCTCCAATATTATAAATTAAGTCAATCAATAATAATAACAGATAAAGGACGAGAAATTACCGGAAACATGTCGGGTACCATTATATATCGTCTTATTCTAAGAGAGGACACCGTGAGGTATAAATGAAAATAAACGTGCATAAAATATAATATTCTTAATCTATGATGATGATACATTCTAAAATTGAAAAAAATGAAACTAATAATATAAAAAAGAAAATTAAACTAATCCTGCTGTCCAGACTGAGACGACGGACGTTCAGCCCGTTTCGTTCTTGCACTCTAAAACGGGCCTAAACCATAGCAACCACGATAATCCTAGAACATATCTACATCAATTATGAAAGCGAGTATGAAAGAAAATCATATAAACAAATTCAAATTACAAAAGAAATTATGAACTATCAAGATTGAAATAAATTTAAACGGTGTGCATTATGACATCAATTGCTAGATATTCATGAGAAAACATCAAACCAAAACCAAAAGCAATGATAGTTTGTTCAAATTAAACCATATTCAAGTTGCTCCATGTTTTCGATTCGGATTGTGAGCACATCAAGGGATCAACACTCAGATGGAACCAAAGTAAAATATTAGTCGACTCACACAATCGAATTAGTCAAAAGATGGAAATGGAAGTTTGGGTTTTTAGCACGATGAACACCATGGACGCCAAATAGTTTCCATCGAATGCTCCAACGAACTCTAGCAAATGATGCGGCAACAAGAGTTTGCCGCTAATCATACAAAAATAAACAAACGATATATATATATATATATACCTGGCCCAGCCTGCTAATGTTGTCTTGAATTCCACAAAATTCAATCGAGAATCTAGGAAGCCTTGAAGATTGCAGGCTATTTGTTTCCTAATATATTTCCTAGATTTGGGTTTCAAATTTGATAATATCTTTATGGTGGAATTCCTTTCCTACTAGGTTCAAGAAAGTGTGGATTTAAAGATCTATTTATTTCAGCATTGTACCTTGTACTCTTGACATATGCTCAAATAAGAAATCGTCTCTCTCTCTCCCATGGACGTAGGCGGATCTTTCACCGAACCATGTAAATCTCTGTGTTCTTGATTATTCTTGTTTATTTTTCTCATCTAGTTAGGGTGTTCTTATGCACAACAATTGGTATCAAAGCAATCTAGGTTCTCCGTTCCTATATTGCGACTTCTAACTAGATGGCTGGAAAAGGTTCAACCGTTCGATTTGATATTGAACAATTCACTAGGAAGAATAGTTTTACACTATGGCAAAGAAGGATGAAGGATCTATTGATTCAACAAGGTTTATCAAAGGTTCTTCTAGGAAGATCAAACAAGCCGAACACCATCATTGATGATGATTGGGCCGACATAGAGAAGAGGGCATGCAGCGCAATCCGATTGAACCTACTGGATGAGGCCCTTCAATATGTAGCGGAAATCGAATCTACTCCGGAGGTATGGTAGCTCAAACTCGAAAGCATTTACATGCCGAAATCTCTTACGAACAAGTTGTTCTTGAAGAAGAGATTGTATTCACTTCAGATGAGTGAAGGAGGAGATCTGTTGGAACACCTCAACATGTTCAATAAGATGATTAGTGAACTTACAAGCTTGGATGTAAAGTTTGAGGATAAAGACATAGCGCTTCTACTACTAGCATCGTTGCCGGATTCATTTGACCACTTGGTGACTACGCTCCTTTATGGCAAGGAAACTCTGGAGATCAGAGAGGTGACTGCTGCCCTAATTTCAAACGACACCCGGAAAAGGGCAAGTAGTTCAAAATCTTCGGGAGAGAGACTCTTTGCAAAGGAGAAAAGCAATCAAGGAAGAAGAAGATCAACGGATCGAGGATCGAGCAGTAAGGGTCGATCAAAATCCAAGGGAAGGTTCAAAGGAAGATGCTACGGGTGTAATCAGGAAGGACATACAAAGAGATTCTGTCCAAATAAGAACGAGAAAAAGAAGAAGAGCTTGGATGAGGCAAGTATAGCCGACAACATTGAGACCAATGATGGGGACGTCTTGTCCATATCGTCGGGGAAGGACACCTTTGAAGATTCGTGGATCATGGACTCCGGATGCACTTTTCACATGTGTCCTCATCGAGAAGCCTTCGATGAGTACAAGGCATATGATGGTGGTTCAGTTCTCATGGGGAATGATACTTCGTGCAAGACTGTGGGTGTTGGAACCGTGAAAATCAAGATGTTTAATGGCATGATTAGAACCTTGGCAGATGAGCATCATGTTCCGATTCTAAGGAAGAATTTGATCTCATTGGGAGCACTTGAATCCAATGGATGCAAGTACATGGCTCAAGGTGGAGTCTTGGAGGTGATTAAGGGAGCTTTGGTTGTTCTTAAGGGACAAAGGCACGAGAACCTATATCAACTTATATGAACCACAGTGCAAGGTGGAGCATCTGTGTCCATGGATGCTAGCATAGATAACACCTATCTATGGCATATGTGTCTCAGGCATATGGGAGAAAGAGGATTGATGGAGCTTCATAAGAGGAATGCACTCAAAGGTATAAAAACATGAAAATTAGATTTCTGCAAATTTTGTGTGTTTGGAAAACAATGCAGAGTACGGTTCAATGCTGCAACTCATACAAGCAAGGGCGTGTTTGAGTATGTACACACAGATGTATGGGGTCCTTCACCGGTAAAGTCAAAAGGAGGGAAGGAATACTTCGTGACATTCATTGGTGATTTCTCTCGCAAAGTTTGGTCTACTTCATGTGACACAAAAGTGAAGTCTTTGAAATGTTCAAAGAATGGAAAGCTGAAGTTGAGACTTCAACGGGGAAGAAGGTTAAGTGCTTGAGATCGGACAATGGACGAGAGAACAAATCAACACCATTCATGGAGCTTTGCAAAAATGAAGGAATTAAACGTCACTTCACAATTCCGGATACGCCCCAACAGAATGGCGTAGTGGAAAGGATGAACCATAGCTTATTAGAGAGAGCTCAAAGCATGAGGCTACATGCGGGACTCAGCAAGGAGTTTTGGGCAGAAGCTGTCTGCATGGCATGTTATCTTATGAATCGGTCTCCATCAACTACAATTAAATGCAAAATTCCTGAAGAGGTATGGACTGGTAAAATTGTCGATTATTCTAATTTTAGAATATTTGGTTATCTTGCTTTTGTACATGTGCAGAGCTCAAAACACTCGAAGTTGGATCCAAAATCAAAACAATGCATATTTCTCGGTTACGAGAAAGGAGTGAAAGGCTACAAATTATGGGATCCAAGTGAGAAGACAGTTCTGACGAGCAGGGATGTTATATTCGATGAATTTGCAATGTTGAAGTCAAGCTCCATGCCACGCGCGGCTACTGAAGAGGAGAGTGATAAATCTACCGTTAAGGTGGAGCTTGAAACCAAAGAATCTACAGAGAATGGCGAGTCATCCAATGAAGCTCCGGAAGTCAAAGAAACGGTAGAAGTTCCTCGTACCATTGTGACAGGTCGAGGAAAGTGCACTCCCAAAGCACCGGAGAGGTATGGTTTTGAGGATATGGTTGCTTATGCTCTTACCGTAGGCTCTGGCAATCCAGGCTCCTACCATGAAGCTTTGAAAAGTGATCACAAAGAAAAATGGATGATCGCAATGATGAAGATATAACCTCATCATAAAAGTGATCTTGCCAATGCCTGGGCATTTCACTGCTTGTAGCAGGCTTTGAACCTAAACATGTGTGGAGAGTTTTAATTTTATAGTTTTTTTTTTGTCAGTCCTACTCTATTCCTACTCTACACTCACTCTTAGACTTTTGCGCTGCCTCTATTTGCTGATATTGTCTTGAATTCCACAAATTCAATTGGGAAATCTAGGAAGGCTTGAAGATTTTGAACTATTTGTTTCCTAATATATTTCCTAGATTTGGGTTTTAAATTTGATAATATCTTTATGGTGGAATTCCTTTCCTACTAGGTTTAGGAAAGTGTGGAGATCTATTTATTTCAGCATTGTACCTTGTACTCTTGACATTCGCTCAAATAAGAAATCGTCTCTCTTTCTCCCGTGGACGTAGGCGGATCTTTCGCTGAACCACATAAATCTCCGTGTTCTTGATTATTCTTGTTTTTCTTTCTCATCTAGTTAGGGTGTTCTTCCGCACAACACTCTTGCAGGGCGTGGGAGTCGAAACCCACTCTTGAAACTTACGCATCCCCACCCCATCCCCCTGAGAACATGAGGATTTGAACCCCTCACCTCCCCCTTCCATGTTGGAATGGTGGCCACTGGGGCGAATCCCAGTGGTTGTTCTAATTTTATAATTTAGTCAACCTATTTTGATAATAAAAAAATATTTGTTATAATTTATGAAAATAATGAGACATAAATTATCGTGAAGAATAAAAACATTTGTTGTGGACTAATTATTTGAATCGATATAAGCGATTTTTTCAATATTATTAGTTTTTCGTGCAATAAAAGCTACCTCAAACAAATTCCAAATTGCACCGTTTGCTTGGTTCGGGGAACTTCTGTTTTCACCGCTTCCACCGGTCACACTTCTGCACCTTGTTTGACCAGGTTCTTTTGCTTTTGTTTTTTATTCTGTCTTGAGCGTGATGCCTTCCCTTGCTCCATGCTTGGTCGTGTTTTATACTGCGAGCTCACCGCGTTCTTTGTTTTTTCTCCTGTTTGGTCTTCCTCAGGCCCCATATCTTGCCCAATTCAATCGTAAAAATCCACGTTCAAACCGAGAATTCAAGTCAAGTTTTTCCTCTGTTCCTTTCTATTTTGGCCAGATTCGCATTTTCTGGATGGTACTAGCGCCGAATATTCTTATCTTTCCGAAATGTAACACCACATAAGCATCGCACGCATGCTCTTTCCTGACGACTATGATGACGGCCATAGGCATGGGCTTGGCCAATCGTGGGTGAGTTTGATTTTTTCTTCTTTTTTAAAATTTTTTTCTTTTAATTTGTTAATCTAATTTGTTTTGTATTTTTTAATATTTTCTAATGTGGTGCTTAGTGTTCGTCACATGTCTTGAGAAAGTAAGAAAATAATACACATCAGTATTTTCCATTGGTTAAATTGGACAGAGTTGACGAAATGATTCAATTGAACTAATTTGACAAATTTTAAAACTTAATTACACTATTTGCAAATTTTAGAATTCAATTGCATTTTCGTAAAAAGTTTTTAAACTTCTGGTGAACTTATCCCATATTGTTTTGTTAATAATGAGAGATCTTGAGGCGATAATTAAGTGTCAATAGCTTCTCAATGTCCTCAAACCTTTTCCACCTTTCCAAATCGGCAGTAAATTTGTCCACATGAAATGTACAAGCTCTTGTTCAGAATCTTAGCGATAACATCTTCAAGTAATAAAATATAGGATAAAGGCTGCCTTTATCTTATCCTATCTCCCTTTTACTGTCGATATTGGTCTAATTAATCTACAGATTATATAATAACTTCTTGATCTATTATGATGAGACATCATATAAATCACTCAACATTTTCATCATGCGAATAGCTTCTTGAATGCATCGGATGCATATGAACCCAATACATCTCATGCTTCAAATCTTATTTGTCTCACGCTGGATCCACTAACATTATTTATGTTAAATTAATGTATCGAGTTTGGATTGGGTATGAGACCCAACCCAATTGGATGATGTAAATTAATCCGTGTTAGATGAGTTGTCAATGACAGAGTCCTAATTGGATTTATTTTATTTTTTTGGCCTTTTTTAAAATGATAATCTTGGATCTTACTTGGCCAGTGGATTCAGCTAAAGAAGTAATTTAAATCGGGAAAGATGTTGCTTACTTGTAGCTCAACCGATCAACAATTGACATCCTCCATACAGTAAAAGAATACATACACACATACATACATATAATGGTATGGTCAGAGGGTATGTGCAGTAAAAGAAAAATAAAAGGACGTGAGTTTTGCTTTTATTTCCGTCTCCAGCGACAACCGCCTAGTAGACGCATAGTGGGGGACTCCTTTGAGCCACTCCGAATACTGATTTGTGCAAAGGATTCTACACTGGAATTGTGACGTTTTCTTTGTGGAAATGTAAATGTTTCAAGCAGTGAGATAATCCTCTATGAATCTAAACAAACTAGGCTATATGTTAGTGAGAAACGTTCAAGCATGTGAGTAATTATAACTCTGTAATTCTTTAATTGATTAGTGGAGTATTTGTCGTTCGCCTTCCCATGGATTAGGTATTGATATCTAAATAAGTAAATCTTTATTGTTATCAAACTAAGTAAATCTCTGGTGCTTTTTATTTTTTTCATTTATTTTTCTAGCAATTTTCGCATTTGTTTAAGTGGATGCATCGGTTGACGTTAGCCGGGGTGGTTTTGGAATTTCTCGCGGAGTAAACCGACACCAAGCAATAACCAAACTTAAAATTTAACAAACGCAAGTCAAACTAGACGGCGATTTCGACCAATAAAAAATGAAACAGGCAGCGACGCAGACCTCAATCAGCACGACGTGGTCGCCTCGTGCTATTGATTCCTTCATTCCACCAACTGAAGACTTACAAGTTGAGATCCATAAGAGCCTCCACCTCGTTATCATCATCGCAACCGGCTGTACTCAGTTAGGAAAAGAAGAATTTTCGAAGGCATCGTCGTCATCATGAGTGCTAAATCCGAGCTCGTGTTAATCCCATCTCCGGGCCTCGGCCACCTGGTGTCGATGGTGGAGACGGCCAAGCTCCTCGTCGACCGCGACGATCGGCTCTCCCTCACCGTCCTCATCATGAAGTTCCCCTTCGACTCGGAGATTGATTCCTACATCGAGTCGCTCACCGCCTCCGTGGCTGCCCGCATCCGCTTCGTCCTCCTCCCTAGGCAAAGCCACTCCCCAACGACGTCTGGCATGGCCTTCCTCCATCACTTTGTGGAGAGCCACAAAGCCAACGTCCGAGAAGCCGTCGCTGAGCTCTCTGTCCGTGGCTCTCCACGGCTCGCTGGGCTAGTCCTTGACATGATTTGCACCTCGATGATTGACGTGGCTGTTGAGTTCGGCATCCCTTCCTACATGTTCTTCACGTCAGGCGCGGCGATCCTTGGAGTCATGCTGTACCTCCAGTCCCTCCGAGATGAGCAACACATGGACCCGACCAGGCTCAAGGGCTCTGACGCCGAGCTGGACTTCCCGGGCCTTGCTAACCCGCTGCCTGCCGCCAAGTTCTTGCCCTTGGAAGTGTTTATGGAAGAAGACTGCCGGATATTCTTGGACTTCGCCCTAAGGTATAGGGAAACCAAGGGAATTTTGGTAAATACGTTCGCTGAGCTGGAGCCGCGCGCTATGGATGCCCTGCCCAGCCTTGGAGCACCTGCGGTGTACTCCGTGGGCCCCATACTGAACATCACGGATGAGAGCAAAAAGGGTTTCGAGATCCTGGACTGGCTCGACCAGCAGCCAAATGCGTCAGTGGTGTTCCTGTGCTTCGGGAGCAGGGGGTACTTCGACGAGCACCAGGCAAAAGAGATTGCCCACGCGTTGGAGCAGAGCAGGTACCGCTTCCTGTGGTCCCTACGACAGCCTCCGGCGAAGGGCAAGCAGGAAGTCCCCGGGATTACGTAGATCCGGCAGAGGTCCTGCCCGAGGGTTTTCTTAATAGGACAGCCGGGGTCGGGAGAGTGATTGGGTGGGCCCCGCAGGTCGCAGTCCTGGCCCACCCAGCCATTGGAGGGTTCGTGTCTCACTGTGGGTGGAACTCCACCCTAGAAAGCATATGGTTCGGCGTGCCAGTCGCCGCATGGCCCCAGTATGCAGAGCAACAATTCAATGCGTTCCAACTGGTACTAGAGCTCGGCCTCGCGGTAGAGATCAAGATGGATTACCGAAGAGATCTGGTCAAAGGTAGCGACGGTGTCGTGAAGGCAAACGAAATAGAGAGAGGGATAAGGAAGTTAATGGAGGGCGAGGAGGCCGGGGAGAGGAGGAAGAAGGTGAAGGAGGTGAGCGAGAAGAGTAGAAAGGTCTTGATGGAGGGTGGCTCTTCTTACTTGTGTATGGCTCGCTTCATCGAGGATGTCTGTAGTCAATGAGCCTTCATTTAGCTTGGAGACAGGGTTGGCTGGTGTTTTGAGCACTGTTGGTATTTTGATTCTACGATTAATTGGAGGGCGTGTTTTTTAGGGTTTCTGTGGCTACAATCCATGTTTGATTGTTCTAGCATTTTTGTGGCACAATCCATGTTGATTTTGTTGACGTGTTTTATGTTGAACCGGTCAATTTGGGTTTGGCCCGTCTGGAAAGGTAACGATAAATATAGAATGGGTTCAAAAAGACATCATTGGTAAAATTCATATGGTAGATTTACGTGTCCTTTCACGTCCTTGATCTACCGAGTATAAATGAATTTCATTGTTCTCTTGTTTTCCCCTCCCAAGGTTTGTTGTCCTATTTCTCTCTTGCGTCCATTGCTCTTCTCATTCCTGCTTCTGAAAGTTAGGGCCCTCTGTTCTTGCTTGGCGTGCAATGGAGAGGAGGAGAATATAAATAATTTCGGAGTAGCAAATTTAGCGAAATCGAACTTTAGTCGAAAATGTAAATTTGATTTGACCCCATGTGGAACCCAAAGGATCCACATACTCATGGACCGATTAGAACACTATAAGACATGCTAATCAGCCCCTCCTTGCCCATCAGATGAGACGGTTTTACGAGGAAGTCTGCATCGAACGGTTGGTAGAGAGAATCCCATATAGGCCAACGTCTCATTAGATTAATGTAACACCATTGACAAAACTAAAGGCAAAAAGAGTGCACAAATAATTCAAAGAACATAATCTCTCTTGACATAACACAACTTACGTAAATGACAGTGGTTATTACTTCCCCATTGTCTTATTTACAAAAGGGAATATCAATCTCGATATACAAGTTCAATATATATAGTGATGCAATGAAATTAAGAGCTTTCTCATATGTCTTTCTTACATTAAGATCAAGGACGGATGATCGCCTAGCTCTGATCAAAACGGTGGACTAGTTTTACCAGGCATGGCAAAATCGTGACTTGGGCACCAAGAGATTTCTTCAATCCTCAATTTGATTTTCCTAATTCTGATGCAGACATGCATGATCCATCACATCGAATAAACTTACATGTTTAGTATCAAGACGAAGAGAGTGATATTCAAACAGTGACCTTCAAACATTCGATCTCTTTAAAGTCAAAATAGCCGTTGAAATTATTAAATAACTATCTTAAATATGTTTACATTACAATTCTTCACTGTTTTGCAAAATTTTAATTCACCTTCAAATGAAAATTTAATTGAGGTTCGGTCGAAAGTTTCTGT